>JACXIV010000040.1:6041748-6641748 GCA_014737475.1 Bombus confusus
TACAATTTCCAATTATATTATATCTTATTTACATTTGGAAGAATTAAAATCGGTCTATTTGAAATTAATTTGTCATTATTAACTTTTACTTTCATGATGGTAGAAATGTTTAGTTAAAGTATGACTCGATTAACAGGTTAATGGTTATAGTTACTAAAACCCAGATATAAAAGGTATCCTGAAGAATTAACAACGAAGCAACAATCGCAGAAGGTAGAGGAAAATTATGGCAAACGATCGCAAAAAATATTAAACGAGATATTTAGGTCAGAGTTGTGCAGTGCACCAATGCAATTTCAAGCTCGGACAGCCGTGAGGTAGCAGGAGAGTGCGATTGCTTTGTTTTTCAGGGTGCGACAGGGGCAAAATAAGACGGTTAACTAAATATAAGACGAAATGCTGACCGAGTCACGTCTGCAACAAGGCACGTGCAGCACGCGTGCTTCGACTTCATGCACCGACAAAAGAAACCCGTGCGTATAACCAGCCTCTCCAACGAGACTCGTATGCATACTTACGAAAATACAATTCTGTTTACCAGTGTCAAGGACGATCGGTAAACGATTCTTCATTGTCCTTGAACCGAAATTTGCAGCGAATAGTCATATATAAACATCTGATTATTTGAAACTACGACTTGTAAATACATAAAATGGTCCATCCGGTACATGACAATTTAATTATCTTCATCATCGTTGAAGAAGTAAAGCAATGAACAAGACAGAAGACCAAAGGTGAAGAGTGAAATGAGATACGAAAGTAATTTGTTCGAAACGTCATTTTTGCTTCAAGTAATTAAGATAATTTATCATTTTTGTCAAATGAAGTTGCATACCAGGATTCTACGGACAGTTCAATGATTGTCAAAATTATAATGTTATAACTATGTTAAAATAATGTGTTTTAATACACGTTCATAATAATTATGCGCGCACATCTTACAATTTGTCATTGAAAAATATTATTAACATTATTTTAATATTATATACGTACTATATATAATTATGTATCTATATTTGTATTTATATAATTTATTATGTAATTATATATATTTTTATTTATGCTTTGAAATAATTGCCTGTTTAAATCTACGTACTTCAGTAACAACTTACATTGCACCGTTTCGTATGTACAAGACCTGGATTGTCAGTAAAACTTTAAGAAAAAGGCAGTGTGAATAAAATAAAAGAATTGCTGAAAAATAAGATAAAATACATTGTTCGATATACGTACATAGGTAATAATGTTTAACCCTCTACCGTCGAGGCAGTTTCTCAGAGAATCCGTTAATTCTATCTTTCTTATTCCCTTCCATCATGTTTATAATTTAGTAATTGCATTTCGTCTACTTTTCGGTGGTACTACGATATATGCATTCACACGAATAGATCTACATAGCTTGTTTATTTTACAAAATGATAGCTAATCTTCCACATGATCAGCTATGTCTACTAGGAAGATGTGTAAATTATTTATATATAAATATATACTACTACAACTTTTCTATTACTCTGTATAAATTATCTGTAAGTTCAAGAGTCTCGTAGACTCCACCTCGGGTTGTACCTCTCAAATATTGTGCCTCGGCAATGGAGGGTTAATTTCGATAAATGAAAAATGGAAATTCTCTAAAAGACTTGCAACGACTTTTCTACTATTTTCGATTATTTTCGATATTATTTATTGTTTCCAGATGGTATCTTATTTATAGAATATTACTTAAAAATAACAATACCTTATTGTTATCTTCTAAAAATATATATCAATCGAAAACTATCGATTCTAACTTCTTTGAAGTCAATGATCAATCAATGACAAGGGTTAGCAACGAACAAAGACAATTGTTTTGTTTCGATTAAGCATCGGTTTTTCCCCCTTTTTTCGTAGTTCTTCTTTGTCTGCTGTGGCGGCATGTACCCTAGTTTTGGTGAAGTGATTTACAAGTCACTCCAGCGTGAAGGCAGGTGACCGTGCCGCTCGAATGCTACTTAAGTACTTGCACGAGTCACGAACACAGCCACGACTTCACCAGGAAACGCATGCCTTTGTCGGTAATAATTTTGATATTCACCGTTTCGATCGGAATATTTAACATATTATGAAAATCAAGTGGATGTTGTGGAAACGGAACATGAAATGATAATATGTCTACTAAAATGACATCTAGGTGTGGTATATCTTTTGCTGTTTGTATTATAAATAAAATATATATATATATATATATATATATATATATAATATAATAATAATAATAATATAATATAATATAATATATATAATATATATAATATATATATAATATATAATAATAATATAAATATAATAATAATGTAATATAATATAATATATATATATAATATATATATACATATAGAAAATAATAAGTACAAAGAAAGCAGTTTCCGGGTCTAGGATCGCTTATTCCGTTTCCAGTAAAAATTGAATCAATGTGTGCGGTGACAGGTATCGTACAGTCATTAGACCATAAAATTATCGTCTGCAAGGATTCTGACATTACCCCCTGCACAGTCGGAATCCGAGATCGCTGTTGAAATCGTTCGGACGTGACGAGCTGTTGTACAGTAAAAAATGCACGGAGAAAAAGGCATACAGACAAAAATCGTGGATCCGTAACTTGGAAACTTTTGTCCAAACAATATTAAATGTAATATACATCATCTCTTCTATACATTTTTTCACCCGTAGCGAATAGATTTCAAATTACGTTTAACATATTTGCACATGACACAGTTTCATCGATGATCCGCGTAAAATTTTCTCTTTCGTTACTAAACGTTGCTTTAAAGTCGTTCTTAGTTGAAGCATTAAACTGTAAAAGCTATCAAGTACTTATGGTGTTACGTCGTTAGGCACGTGTTCGTCTCGGCTTTCAATATATTCCACTTTTTCGTTACGAGTGCCAGTAACATTTCACTTATGTGTAATAAAAAAGTCGAAGAGATAATAAAACGAAGGCAAACGAGGCGAAAGAGTAACGGAACGGTTTTACACTATTTGCAATTACTTACTCTTGGCATTCGTCTCCTGACGTGCAAACGAGCCAATGTGTCAAGGGCGTCGAGAAGGAACTTCAATTTTTCGTCTCGAGAAAAGCAGCAACGATCTTTAATATTTGGCTGGAGAATCGTTAACATGGCTGACTCGCGCAAAAGTACCGACACCCTTCAATTACTTCTCACGTACCAAACCGAAACCATGCCGGACGGATTATGGTTTGCGCTCACGCACTCTGCACCGTAATGTACAAGCCGACACCATGAGGGTACCATAAATATCAGTTTGCATGAGAAACTGATCGCACGAGCATTGTAACGCGAAGGTTAAGTCGATCTTGTGCAGTTGTTTTTCTTCGTTCGGCTCATCGCGTGCCTCGTAAATCGATAATAATTTGATTGTACGTTTATTCGCGTCTATATACCCAAATATAGTATCGACTTCCGAAACCATAATACTTTGCCATTTTTGTGTTTTTTATTGTGATAAGTACGGTCAAAATTGTTATGTACTACAAAAACTTTGTAATCATTACTTCATTTCCGAAAATTACTATTATTGCTTCATTATATTCCAACCAACTCTGTTTTTTCAAATATCCACATTATTTTAAGTACATAACAAACAAAACAATATTTATGATTATAAGAACGATATAACATGGTTGGGGATTGCAATATTTCCTCAAGAGTGTGGAAAATCCTTCATATTTTTATTTCATCAATTTTACTTTTTTAAGCGATATTCCACGCTGAATTTTTCCTACTTTATATGTAAATAAGGAACATATCTGCTTGATCTTACAACAAAAATTTTATACTAATAACATTATGATTGTACAAATCGAATAAGGAACTTATATCAATATTAAGAGATGCCTATTAGTTAACAACATTTTGTTGCACATTAGCTGTTTGTATCAAGTATAGCCTAATATTTAAATATTTTCCAATGAATGAATGGGAATGTTTTGATTATATAAAAAAATAGAATGCACCAGGCAGATCTCCTCTACTCCTCCACTCGTAAAGAAATTCATATCGTCAATATATTATTTTCTTCCTGCAGCCATGCAATGCATATAAGAGTATCGTTTCATGTTACATGTTACTTTAATATAAGTTTGTTACTTGATCGCTATTTCATCATCTCGTATCCACAAGAAGTTACAAGATGTTTACTGCAAACATTAACATTTTTTGCGAGAATATGGTATCGTTGCGACCTATAGCTCCTTCGAGAGTTTCGATTCTCATGACGAGTAAAATACGATGCAATAAAGAAATTTGACCTCGAATTTCAAGGTCAAGGTCAATTTTGTGGCTACTGCTTTTACAGATTTCCGCCGATCCGAAAGTGTAGAATCACTTACAAATTTTTACACTTACTTTTTTTTACACCCTGTACGTATTGTAACCTTCGAATAAAATTAATTGTACTGGATTATACACAATAAAATTACTACATTTCCAACATCCTTGCCTAACATTAAATTAAGTAGTCGTACATGAATTTTCTAGAATTCACAACGATGCGTTCAGAGTATCTTTATATGACATTGACGAAGAGTGAACTAATGTGCAACGCAAGCGTGAAGGCACGTGCTATCGTGCTCATTTCACGCAACTTGCCGCCTCCAGTCGTGCGGGTGTAGATACCGCGCGATGTTTGTTCACAAACGAAAAAAAAAGTGCGAGGACCAGGAACGAGTGGGGTCGCGGTAGTCTGAACGAAGGGACAGGGAAGAAGGTGTAAGAGCCAGCGCTTCGTCGTTGAATCGGCTCGTTGTTAGCTTCCCCTCATATCCTTCTCTTTCCTTTTCTTATCTGCTCGCGTACCTCGTCCTCTCTTCTTTCCCCGTTTCCAGCGTTTCCCTCTGACCTCTCTTTTTGGTGGTTTGTTCAGCCGTAAGCGCATCTCCTTTCATTTCTCGCGGTCGCAGGAAACGCAGCTATCTGTTGGAGCTATCTCGTAAAATAGAGTACACACTCCACCGTTGTCGAATCGGAAGACTTTTCAGTAAAAGACTAGGTGGAAGCCGCTAAAAGATTTCATCACGTCTGTTCGTAACTCTGAATCGAGGTTATTACGCGTTCTTCCTTATGTAGCAGAAGGATGGAGTTGGTTTGAATTCTTCGGCTACGCTCCAACATTCGATTCGAAAGGAACAAGGAAATTCACTAATCGGTTAAGCGTTTGAAAGTTTTAACAATTTAGGTAAAGATCTGTTTCATCCTTTTAATTCCTATTTCACAAAATTTTAATGTTCTGATGTTAGGATGAAATTAAGAAATTTATTTTGATATTTGTTTATTTCCAAAGAAACATATTATATTGTATTACATTCAAGACATAGGCATAATGCTATATTCGAACATTTGATATTTTCCATGAGAAAGATTTTTCGAATTTTTCAAATATTTCGAATCCATTATTGTAACTATTGTAAGCCACTAGATAAAACTGTTTGTGAGAATTATTTACGAATGTTATTCTCTAAAGTATCTATATTCAATATGGACTTTAGATATTCACATGCAAAATAGAGTATCAAAATGTAAATAAATATGTGTTTCATTGAAGCATTTCAATGCCAGCTTAGTACAATTGTAAAATTCTACTATAAAAAAAGTGACAGATAGCTTTTGTTGAATCGTCTTATAATTTTGCAATATTTAATATCGAATATAAATAAATGACTTGTATTAGAATACGACCATTTTAATATGTTGTATAATATATTTATATTTATTAACTTACAAAATTTCTATATATCTAACCATTTTAAGCTACTGTTCATACTATAGCTTCAAGAGCTGCAGCTATGCATATATCTCGGTGTAAAAAATAAAAAAAACATAGGAAGAAATACGAAGATCTAAAACAAAATGAAGGAAACTGTAGAATGTATGTAGAAACAAGTAGCAGGCACGTCTTTAAATCAGATTGAAGGTTATAGGAATACTGACCGAAAAGGAACAAAATAAGAAGAAAATAAGCGTACACGCGTCAAGCTGATTTTTAGATAGCTGTGAATTTTATTGACATGCAGACGTGCATACTCAATGCCATACCAATCCCATTGGAAAGATTCTTTTAGAATTTAATTGCAGTATTCTTCGGCTAAAAATTGACGTATATTCTTCTTATACCAAATAATTACCTGTGTAATAAAATGTAAACAATTTCGTACTGTATAAGCGATAAGTTACGAATTATTTGACATAAAAATTGAAGTAATTCAGTGACGAAAAAATATATTAGACAAGCAAGCATGAAAAAGGACAGATCCTTAAGGAATTACTGCGCGAATTAAAATTATATAATGCATCTTTGCAAGCTATACCTAATTTCTCGAACATAATAATAAATACTCTTTACCGATGTTGTAAATTATTTTAAAAAATCTATTATTTAATGTAGATTATTAATAATCACTCAATCGCGAATTAAATATAAGTATAGAAGCTTTGATCGTGAGATTCCCTGCTAAAACTGTCAATGATGTATTTATGGAAAATTGAAATGTTAAATAATGATAAGTATTCATGGAAATAGTTAGTTACTAAATACCTTTCAGCGCTTCAATAACAATCAAGTAATGCTATCTGTATTCTTTTAATATTCATGCTGATGATTGCCTCAGATTGCATACAATTTCTGTATCAAAAAGACCGATACGAATCACTGCCTCTGGCTACAAATAGTTTATGCAAATTATCCTCATAGTCTCGTGCCTTCAGTCCTTCTCGTAAAACCGTTAACAAGAGTACTTAAACTTAAACATTTACCTTTGTCAATAGAATTTCTTTTACATATCTTATCTGTAGAGAGAAAGAGAGAGAGAGAGAGAGAGAGAGAGAGAGAGAGACAATAGCGTTTTATCTATATCTAATCAAATTATCGGTTGCTGTATTGTATAGTAAACATAAATAAAAGAAGAAAAATGATAACAGTAGAAAAATATAATTTAATATTTTTAATGCCACAATTTTATAGTATTTATGTACAATTAGAGATTAATAATTTATATATACACTATTAAAGCCCAGAATTTACGTTTAACTATTATATTAAAAAATAATGATACAACTTTTATTTTCCAATAAAGTTCTTTTTTCATTAGGTTTACATTTTATTTTGATAATATCAAATTTTTGTAGTTATATGGAAGTGCTACCGAATACATAATAGGAAATTTAATATAATTAGACCTAATTAAATAGTATGTCAATGGTATTATAAATACAATGGCGTTCCAACATCTTTTTTAATCAGTGTATTTTGACAGTATTTTAACAAATTAAAAATATAGTGAAAATAAAATATATATTAAAAAAGTAAGGTGATTAACAAAGAAAAAAAAGGATAAATTACCCTCGCCACATTGTGTAAGATACTTTAATAAGCCATTAAACTACAATGATTCTCAAAACTATGAACGTTCGTTATGCTCGATATCGAGTGTAATGTGTTTAAAAACTTTGCATTATTCTAAAACCGAAACGCGAGCTTGCGTTTCAATCAGGTAATTCTGGTTGGCCTGGTGAAATCGAAACAGTCCCAAGGTCTTTTCATGGGTATGACATTACCGGTCCGTGGTGTGCACAAACAACAGCTACCGTATACAAGAGATGCCATCAGACATTCGTGACAGAATCCCTGATAGAGGTCTCGTGCCATTCCAGTCCTTCCAGAAATTAGTAAATCCCACACGCAGTACGCGCAAGCTGTGCAACTGGCGCTTCGTCAGGCTGTCCCTCCTAGTGGATGCACCGGGAATAAGAAACACGTGCTTCGTAGTACACCCACGCGCGCATTATCGGTATCTGAAAGGAAAACATCGATTCTTTGCAAATATTATCTGTAAATAGTAACGTGTTAACGTTCAGCGCCGGAACGGTTTTAAAGTATTTACTGTAGGATGAAGAATCGTTCGATTATTGTTAAATATAACCGTTACAGATACGAATAGAATTGTACGATACTAGTATCCGAGTTTCAGTCCTACAGTAATGTTTTATAATACTTTATACACGTACAATCCACAATTTTTGTTCAATTCTTTTATATGTATGTTATTTAACATATTTTATATATTTTGAAAATAATTGTAATGTTACTGTTTCGAACAATTAATTTTAGGAATGGTTAAAGAATTATTTCATTCGTAGCTTATTCAAACGAGAAATTATTTACTGTTGTTGTTAATAATTAAGATGTTAAAATTCTCATTAAAAATATTTAATAATAATTAGTCGTATATATCGCGTGCTGTAAAGATAAAGAAGTGAAAGTAAATTTATTTGATATTTGCAAAAAAATATTGGATCAAATCTATCACTAGATGTTATTCACCGTTTTTCCACCTTCTCTTATCTCTATTTCTCTCCTTCCTGATTCCAGGGAGGTGACACCTTGTCACGCGCCATCTAGGTGTATGGTGGACTTTTTCTTATCTTTTCGCATAAACGTTTCTCTTGTACGTTTCTGACGATTACTATACGTATCTCTATCGTAAATTTCCACTTTTTGTTCCTCATTTACGTGTTCATCTATTATGCTGAAATTTTATACTATTTGTCATACAATCTTCTGTTCCTGGAGCAAGATATATACATTTATAATACTTAAATATTAGGTTGTCCGGAAAGTTTCTTTCGTTTTATAAGGAAACAACGGATGCACGACATTTTTCGTTTTCTATTATATTACTGAATTACGTATGATTCATTTTGTTCCGTTTCTATTATTACGATCATACGTAATTCGATAAAATAATATGATACAAAAAATGTCGTGCATCCATTGTTTCCTTATAAAACGAAAGAAACTTTCCGGACAACCTAATATATGTCTATTATATAAGTTATGCATAAGTAGTTAATAAAATTAAATATATATATAATTAAACAGTTATTGTTTATGTACAATAGTAGTCAAAATATATTGATAATTCATTGATGATCTAGTAATGATTCTCCTTATTATTCGCAATTATTTGTACTATTTGTTATTCGTATTAAAATCTTAATTGTTATCTACGATTAAATCATACGTATTTTATTAATATAAATTAGTTTATTATATTTTCTCTATATATTTATTTAATTTTAATACACCAATTAGTAAAAGTTCTATACAAATTTTTATTATTTTTGTTTATAGTACAATTCGAAATTACATTGTGAATATGACTTTCATTTCTAATATTTAAAGATTATTTCTAATGTTGTAGATATAAAGATAGGCTTTTTTTTAATTGTTTTAATTATTGTAATACACAGATTTTTAATACTTAACATGTTAACATTGCTTTTGAACAATGATTAAAAAACTAAAAAATAAAGCAGCATATATATTACTATTTACATTTATTTTACATGTATATCGTTCAATTTTATTTCATAATAATTTTATTTAATTTAAAGCGGAATAACATATATTATTATGTACTAATATACTTCATATGAAGTAGCTAATAATATATACATTTACAAAATTTCTCAAGTAAATTGCATTAACCATATCTCATTTCCGCGCATTTGTTATATTAAATCGCTATCATTTTCGTTCAACTATTTTTTATACGTTATAACATGAGTGTAATGAAATAAAAAAACATAATTCACTTCTTTCAATAAAAGCAATTCGTATGCTGTAAGTCGATAATATATATGTATATTTCGCTAAGCTCACTTCTTAGTTATTTTCTCAGCAGCATGCGTCGTTTTCGGTGAAAATGAAAGAGCAAACAGGCTGTCGTGGAATAAAGTTGCTTCGTTATTTGAAGTAAATTCTCGAGGCTGTTCCTCAATGGCTCCTCGCCTTCGGGGCCTTCGTAAAGCCAGACGCAAATAAATAATTTCTCGCGCGTGCCTCCCTCCTTGGTTCGAGTGGTGGAGCAAGATTAGACGATTAACGTCCAGACCCTGTCGACAGCCTACGAGATATGCAAAGTTTCTTTCATGCGAAAAAGAATACAGATTCCCTCGAAGCTATCGCGACAAGAATACTAAAATATCTTTTTTCTTATCCATTCTATCACTACTTATTACATTCTTTTTCTCTTTCCCGTGGAAACACTCCCCTTTCCTTTCGTGAGAATTATGGAGATTTTTGAAGGAGTTTTTTCCTTTCTCTTGACGTTACATCGAATCAGCAGATTTCATCGCGATACGCGACGGAATAGTTTGTTGAACTGTATTCTGCATGTACGACAACGATACATTTGAGAGAAATTCGTGGTTATGGAGTGGCATAGGGCGACTTAAAATTCTACTCTTACCCTTCGGTGGGATTTCTCGTAAATGAGTACTAAAGATAAAAAGGACATTCTTTTAGAGGTAAAAGAAGATATACATAAATATACAATAGTTGAACGTTTCTAAATTATAAATTTTAAGTAAAATACAAAAATTTCATTTAATATCTATTACGTTATTTATTTTCCAATATTTGAAGTCATTTAAAAAGATCAATACAACTTTAAATTCAGAGTATTTAATATTCGTTCTATTCCTTTTAAAGATTGTTACTTATTGTTTGCAACAAGTATCAATTAAATTTTGATTTATTCAATTCAAATTCTGTATCTACTCTTATTTATTCTCGGCTGAAAATGTTGCCAGTATATAAATGACAGATAAGTTGAATTCATTTTACTCTGTTCATATGAGATTTATAGTTAATAATATAAAATTCACTATGAACTTGAATAATAATATTTAAATGCATATGTGTCTATAAATGTATTAATTATTTAACAAATGTTTCTGTTAGCTGTGTTGCTTTGTTTATTATATATCAATATTACAAATTCTAACTTTTATGTATTACTATATATACATATCTATATTATACTATATTATACTGTACTATATTATATATCAGTAATAGTCTTAAGTGTGAATAAAGAAGAATGAAATTTATGTTGAAAGGGACATAACGATGTGTATTCAAATTTTAGTTCGTGATATTTCTCAGGTAAACCTTGCATTTAACTCAGTGACAGACTCTTTTCGTGGGAAAATATGAAAATTTTGCTGCTCCACTGCTGGATACTGGACCATCGATTATGTGTGAGCATGAGCATACATATAGCCAAGATTTTAGACCATTCTCTCCGCTTTGCAGTAAATTTCCGACCTGCCCATAACTAATTCTATCTGAAGATAAATAATATTGAAGTCTTGTCAGATAAATAAAATTCTACAGAAATAATAAAAATTTCTTTGTAAAAAGGGGGAAGTTTACAAAGATTTGTAAATATTACTCTCGTGAAAATAAAACACGTTTTATTATTGTTAAACATTTACAGTATATTTGTCTATTATCAAAATATATAAGAGACATATATGTATGGACATATGAAATTTATGTAGTACAATATTTATTGCTCTGAAATGTGAATAGTTATAACATATATTACGAAGATTGTAAGGTATTAAAAGAATACAAAATTAAGTGAACTTTATTGTTAAAGTATTCTATAGTCTATAGTTTGTTGAATAATCGCTTAAACATATTATATGTAACATTACCCGAAAAATACAAAGTTAAATATGTCTATAATGGAATTAGTTTATTTAATTATTGATATTTTAATTTTTTTCTATGAAACAACTTTTATTTCAATTTGGTTTATGGATAATAAGTACATTGTCTAAATTGGTATATTCTATATTGATAAGACATTTCATGATACCTTATATGCAATACCTATATGTGTGTCTTCTTATTAAAATATTGTATGAAATTCTTGGTACAAATTTTAACAAATGATTATAAATAATTTTACATCATTTTATAAATTATAATCGGCAAATTGAATTTATATTATTAACAGATTATATTATATATTGCATCCTTGTTAAAAAATTGATTATCCAAAAATATTAATGTTTCAAAAACTGAAACATATTTGTACACAATAACATGTTACTGTGTAGAGTAAGTAGATTAATTTCCATAGCGCAGAGTCAAATATCATTTGTGTATAATTTTCGGTTTATAAACTTAGAAAATGCTAAAAGATGTTTCGTAATGATATCTCTAAAAACATGCTATTCTAGTTATATCACTTTTACAGTTCAACCATGTTATTAGTAGGTTCAACAATTTCTAAATTTAATAACAATAGTGTAATGAATTAGTAATTAATAATAATAGCCCAGAAATATTTATAAGGAAAAGAAAACGTCTTATTATAATAAAATTGAAATATTATTATAAACTACAACAATACGAATTTGTATAATTACATTTATTCTCCATGTATTTTAACATTATTTTCACTTTTCAATGCTCATGTCGTTGTTCCCACATGAATATGCCGCATCCATGTGCTCGATTATTACACTTATATATATAAATGGAACTTAACTATCTTCAATAATCGATACTGAATAATTATAAATTGATAACTTTATGTCATTAGATATATTACAAATGTATATATATAAGAAGAAACGAATGTAATATAAATATATTTAGAATGATGGAACCATGAAGCAACGAAAATGTTTCTTTTACTACTAAATAAATAACAGCTTCAAAAGTAACACTCGTCCTTTGACCGAAAGCACGAGGCTTTCTAACGGGTTCAACGGATTTATGGAAAAACAAAGATCGATCTGTCTGTTGGATTCAGCTGTTTCTAACGGAAACGTATCAAATTTTCTTACGTCCCTTCCCTTCCTATTTCTTTACCACTCTTCTCGAGTGCTTTTTCCTCTCGTTCGCTTCATCTCACCGGCAAATTGTTACGTCACACTCCTGTCAAAACTCGATCTTCCTTTACCTGGTCTCAAGAGATTTCGATCAAAGCGTACCTAAAAAACGTAAAACGCCCTGGGTATTTTTTCAACATAGTTCATCCCTTTCTGAAATCTTATATTGTTCCGCAGCTTCGTTCATCGTCACTCGTCGCCTGTTTTGTCCCCTTCTTTTCCGTTACACGTTTTTTTCTACACTGGGGACAATTGTTTACAGGAATTGTTTACAATGCAATAAAACTGGATTTTTCAATAAGCGCTGCGTTGGCTGAAAGGTGAAAAGATTTAAACTATTGTGACTTCCTGATTGATTCTCCGAACGAAAAGTATATTTGAGTAAATTGTTACAAATTAAATAAATTAATCATATATTAATTAAATATATAGAATAGAGTTTCATTAGACGTTAATTTATAGCCATCTGTATTGGTTAAATCGATATTTAGACGAGATCTGAAATAAATAATTACTCTTGCTAAACGTTTTTATAAATATTGGTACAATTAGTGTATTGTTTTAATTATTTTTTGAATACCAGAGTCCCGATGATTCACATTCTAATTTATCCAAGTTATAATTCTACTAATAATTATTTTTGTTTCACGCGATTTTCCTAATTTTATGTTTTTTTTCTAATAAAAGCTATTATTAAACGTTAGTTTCTTTAGTTCGATTCATAATTTTTCATTACTTTTATTAGTTTACTTATTAACATGTTTGACCGATTTGTTCTATTTAATTGTTCAAAATATCACACTTACAAGACGGAATCTTTCCACACAGTTCATAGTAACTGACAGTAAAAGTAGTACGTAGCAAGAATGCCACTTTTCTTTTGTAAAAAATAGGGAGAAGTAAGAGATAAATATTGTACAAGAGCTAACAATTTACACGGAAGGTACAGTATTTAGCGAAAGAGTCAAAATACAATTGGTTAGATCGCACGTAGTTTTCGACACAAAATAAAGAAGCTGAAAAAGCGAGCCGCAGGGCCAAAGGGCGGCCACGAAGGAAGAAAAACCTCGCCAGGGGGTCGCTGGACCGCGAGTGAAAATAATTAATACAGCTCGTTAGTTTATGGTCACGGCAGTATACAAACTTGACAGGATGTGTCTAACGAATACCATGGGATTGCTTGATTTTCGTTCGTTTCTTACCTTGTTTCATTAGGGAGGATCTCGTAGTATCCACTTTTCGGCTGGAAATGACCGGACGTTGAATAATTAGATGTATTCGCCGCAGGCGCCAGGCTTCTAATAATTGCTGTCGAATGAATTTTTACGACTGGTTCGCAGGTGAACATATTTGTGAACGATTTGATTGATTTTTAATCCTCAATGGCCGTCTCGAGAGGGAACTAAATTGAATTTAACTCATATTTGAACCGTTTCATTGTAAAATATATGGTCATTTGGTTGATATTTATGTCTGTATCCGGAATGTCTGTATACGAAAGAAGCGATAGGCTGAAGTTATGTATTGATTATTCTTTTTTAAGAAAACAATAAGATAGTTAATGCGTTGATCGATAAGACTACTCTGTAACTCTTGTAATGGAAAATTGAATTATTAATAAGATATACAAGATATAAAGATATAAAATATCTTCCCCGTATTTAGGTAAGAGTAGTTAGGTATTTTAGAACTTTTATCGATCTTTTTTTATAAGGACAATTAAAAAATTTATGTTATGCGTAAATAATTAAATTGCAAAGATAAAGATTCATGAATATTTTAATATTCAAACGTGTATATGTCATATGCCGAAGAATTTATGAAAAGAATTTAATTTCAAACAATTAGCAATCCAATATTTTACAGGCATGCATGATTTATCTTGCGAGACAATATAAAAACTCACGTTAAAATGATTTTTGCTATTTCATCGTCTACGAGTCCACGATGAAAAACGCCGCAGTGATTTTTCGATCAGACTAGGTAGGTATCAACCGCCGCGCTGCTGGGAGGTTGGGAACTTGAAAACGTCAATTCGTCGAAAGATTCCATTTGTAGAAACGGCGCGGCGTAGGTGTGCACCTGGATCAACCCTTTCATCTTGACCTGGGAAGGAATTCTAAAGGTCTGAGATTCGAATGAATGGGTTTCCGCAAGAAATGATGCGAACCTCAAGGACAGAAAGTAGGAAGAAAAATCGCGTGAACGCCGTCAAATGGTGGCAAATTTCGATTCTACGTTCCGTGAGATATTTTTTCCTTGACAGTGACAAGAACCTAGTAGACATAGTTAGAAGCATGTCACCGCTTTGAATGGAAAAAAGTTTTGGATTCCTTACGAATGAAAGGGTTGAAATTATTATATCGATGGGAAATAATTGAAGACTTCGTATCAAAAACTACCCTTGTCAATTTTTCTCTTTTTCCAGAAGAATAAATGCTCCAACATTTTTCATTTTTATCTAATATCATTTTAACAAAATGTTTGTCATAATACGTAATAGCTGTGAATGTTATGTGTAGCGTATTATGTATATATGTAAGTGTATGTGTAAGTATAGTATGTATATATACTTTATTATAGTAGAACTGTATCCAATTAAATTATGAAGTTGTGGAACTTGCGATTAATATTGCTAATAAAGCAAAAAAATTGAGGTTTTAATCTTTCTTGCCAATGATATGCATTGGCTTTAACATTTGACATTATGAGAGGAATAATTACAACAATATACAGAGGGAGTCATAAATGCATTTGCATACCTCACAGGGTAAAGCTACACACTAGAATAAGTAAAAAAACGTCATATGAACATATGTTCTTAGTTCTTTTCAGTTGTGGACAATTGAAGGAAATATTCAAAGCCTTTGTCTCGTTTCTTCTTTTCAGTAAAAACATTCTGTAACAGTACCACCGCAGAACGATAGATAGCGTGAGATGGATCCATTGCATGGCTACCATGATCTAAATTCATTAGGTTGGCAAGTAAACATTGTACACGATCTGCGAAAATCATCTGTAAAATGTATACGATCCGATTTCAAAATGGATTGAGGCTATTCGAAGAATACCTGATATTTTCGAGTAAGTTCGGAGCTCAATGTTAAAGCGTGTAGTAAAGTGTGTTGAGTAGTGTTGATTGTTGAGACACGGGGCAGATACTTCGAACATTTTTTTAAATTATCCATAACTCGTAAACTAAGGCATGTAGGACAATATGTTCACAAAACGATTTTTACTTATTTTAGTGTATAAATTTACCTCCTGAGATATTGACATGCATTTATGACTTACCTTGTATTGATAATGCTTCTTATAATGGAAAAATAATTAAAAGTAATCAACAATTGTTACCATAAATTTTTCTCACTAATCCAACAAGAAGGTTTTATTTTTTGATTCTATAAAAATTCCAATATTTCATTATTCTCTTTCTAGTCTAGGTAACTTAAATTAGTGGACGTTACTTGTCGAACTTCGCTTCTTTTATTATTGGACTTGTTACTTTTATGTAAGAAAATTTGTTACTAATAGTAACTTATACAATTTAATTAATAATATTACTTGAAATATGCAAAGGAACTAAGAATATAATACTGTATCTGTTTCTTTTATCTGTTACTTGTAATTATTTACAAAAAATATGTTAATCTTAGTTGCAAATTCGTATGAAAATATTTGCCAAAGGAGTTCCTTGTTTTCAGTGTCATGTGAGTAATGTAAAAGTGTCTGCAATACTAGAATCTGTTCAGAGAACTTCAATTTGGACGAAAAATTATGTAAGGCGGCTGCACGTGTTTAAGTTTTGAAAATAGGTTTCTAATTTTCAAAGGAAACCGACATTGCACCTTTTCGGGGTATCGATTTCTTGACGTACAATAGATTCAAATATGCCGATGTTGTATCAACTTGCGGTGTTTATTCTGGTGGTTTACGCCCAGTTGTCTTACGTATCCACAGAAAATGGTTATTCGGCCTTTTAAAGTTCGCAGCTTGGAAAATCTTTTACCTAATCCTACAAATTTTTGTAATCCGTATTGCATCGTAGATCGAGCAGCGGTGAGTTTCGGTTACAGAAATGTGATAGCTTTTTGTATTCAAACACAAGCTTCAAAATTACTTGACGTAATGTTATAATGGACAACGAATTGAGTATTGTTGAATGATTTAACTTTATAGTATGTGGTATATACAGAAACTATACATATAGCACCTAACGTATTAGGTATATGTATAAATATATTTTATATCCCAGTTTTATTATAATATTTTCTGTTTAATTAACTGCTTCCTCAAATAAGTTATAGAGATAGTTAATCTGAAACAAGTGGTAGAAATCCCTTAAATCGTAAAATTCTGGATGTATAACTTTTTAATTTAGGAAATAAATTATACAATATTATTTACGATACAATATTTCACAATTTGTTTTATTATCATCTTTGTTCGTTATAGTTATAGTTTACGTTACAATAAATTATAAAAAGTCTATACAAATTTGAGTTAAGTTCGTAAAATATATTTATCTGCTATCTATATTTTTAGTATTTTTTTTCTCTTCTTAGATAAGTTTTTTTTTCTTTTCATCCATCACATAATTCGATATATAGATAATGATGCATAAATTTGCATCAAATTGATCTATCCGAATTCGAAATAGAAGCTGTCATATATAACTCTTAAGTAACAATTTAAACGTATACACGAATATCCGTTGTTTGGTAATACTTATTTATCGCCCATTCTAATTATCAGTTAAAGTAATTAAAATTTAGTTTAGAATCTGAAGAAACAATGTTTCTCTTAAAATTTGTTTCCCTGTAAATGCATAATATTTATAACATGTGCCTGCTTTCCACTACACTCCTCAATTGTCAGTAAATCCCGATAATAAGTTCTGAATATATTTCTAAACGAATCAGATTCTGTAGGGTTAAAGAGGACTGGGAAAGTAACGCAGACCTTCATCAACGTCTTGCTTAACAAACCGACTAATGTAACGTAAGTAAGGAGGGAGACCAGTTCTTGAATATTTTACGCGTAAGGCAGGCAGCTGCCCGGGAAGATCGGATCGCTTTCAAATTATCCGGGCGACTTGCCATGAGTGCCCCGCGCCTACTTCGCGCGCACACGCGCGCACGCATGCGCTCTTACACGCGGCCGAATTAGCGTTCGCGCGCAACGCGTGCACGCAGCATCCCATCCTTTTGAAAAAGAGAGCAATCGAACGAGCGCACCGACACGAGGAGAATACGGCCACCTTTCATTATTTTCGTCTTTTCGCCACGAAATTGTGGCCAAGTGCCAGGGACACTTTACCAGAGCACGCTTCTTTCGCGAACACACTTTGTCATTTTTCTTTTTTTGTCTCCTTCTTCTTTTTCCACCGTTTCGTCGCCCGGTATCCCCCCCCCCCCCATCCCCACAATCTGGCTACGGTCTGCACAAGACATCGTAACATTCTGCTTATAACTTCCCAATCAACCGTTTTCTCGCGGCAGTCTATGTTTGCACGATATATACAGTGTAATGTTGTTCGAATGTTTATGCATCAACCAGCATCACAAATAGCAAATGTTAATCCATGAAAGTTACGAAGATGATAACACACCCGTCCACTTGTCGAAAGCATTTAAGTTTTCACGAAGAGATGCATGTAAGGCGCGATGATAAAATCTTTATTCTCTTTCACGATGTTTCGAATTGCGAAAGCTATGTCGTAAAAATAACCATGTACATATGTAGTTTTCTCGCGTAAGATATCCACGCTAACAATTCCAAATTCAAATGAGTTATTGTGTATTCTATATATGGAAAGAACCACTCTAGAAATGTAATTTTCTTTGGATTTGTTCTTCATGTGTTCTACAATCATATCTTTCTTAAATATTTACAAATTATGTTCTTTAATTTAGTATTTGGATTTGACATGATGAGATTACATTTTACAGTATGCTTATGACTCGAATGTAGGATGCATCTATAAATTAGTAGAAAAAAATGTATAAATTAAAATTGACTAAACTTATAATAATTTGCATAAAGCATACATGTAAAGTTCTACAGTATAGAAAGATTTTGTATAAAGAAGAAATCGTTTTTTGATATATATTTCTATGATTAGCAGAGAACGTGTCAAAATCTACAAAATAAAGTATCATTTTTACAATTCTTTACAATTATATAGGCAGATACCTCTCTTCTTCGTTTTAAGCATGAATAAACGATTCGTTTTTCTTAACGGAACGTTATTAATACATAGTTGACTTTTTTCGGTTTGGGTTAATATATATACATATATAGCTCCACATCAAAGTGATGCAGAAATTTCTATGTAAAACTTAATGAGGGTATCAAATATGGTATCGCCACGTCATTTTCATTCCATGACTAGACAAAAAAATAAATGATTTATTTTTTTCATTGAAAGAATCAATCACTACTAAGAAAGAATAAAGTATAGCCTTTTATAATGCACTTTGGGTAGCGTATTATCGCGTTTTATTTTTTCCAAGAAATCCCTTGTTGTTTACAGCACAGGTGATACTCCTGCATAATTTTAGTAAATGATGTTGCGGCGCGCCATAAAGAACATTGTTGCGTGAAGAATTTGTTTTTTTCTCATCCTGACTGCGATGGTTTGCGTGATACAGTAATTACGCCAAAAATACTCGAAAAATGACACTTTAATCATGAAATGGAAAAATATGTACAGTATATATATATATATATATATACTTTAAATTGTTCTTTCTTAAATATTATACGTGTATAGCATTATACATTACCTACAGATTATACGTTATAAATAGCATTATACCTATATTATAAATATATATATAATAAACTAGATCTCAAACGCATTTCTTTCATCTTAATAATTCAATAATCTCAATTTTATATTTTTAATAATTATTATCATCAATAAGTTTGTTAAATATGTGATAAATATTCAGATTCAATTCCTTCTTAATTCAATTTTTGAATAACTGAAAATCCTTTCAGTTATAGTTACTATACTTAGTTGATTTTACATAATTTTACAACTATTATTTATATTATATTTATATCATTTGTGCTAATATTTTTAATATTTATATATTATACAATTCTACAAATATTATTATATATAATTATACTATGTCTGAACGTACATGAGAATGCCTACGATTTAAGTTGTACTAATTGAAGACTTTACGATTTACAGTTAAAGAACAAAAATAGGTATAACTTTTGTGCTAAAATTTTTTCTACATTATTGATGTACATACCGTCAAAGTGAAATGATACATCGAGTTTTCAGATGAGAAAGTATTTTGGCAAGTTATGAATTTAATAGCTATATATCTATTTACCTTATTTCACGGTATGGTAAGCCATGAGGGACATAATAAAAAAACACAGAGTATTCGAAAAAAGCAAATGAAAAAGTTTAAAAATGTATTCACTTTCACATCCCGATTCCAAATTAACATTGAATTAAACAAACTTTCTCTTATTAAACTCCAGGTATCCGTATCATTCGCGACATCATCGCTTTTTAATTGTGACATGCTTTTTGCAACTTCATCTCTAACCTAAGTTATTCATTGAATATTTAATATAATATTCTATGTAGTTAGGAAATTACATTCTTTTTCTTCTCTTTTTTATAAGTCAATGATTTAACGAATAACATTAAGTCCGATATTTCGCAGTTAATTAATACGTCGAACAGTAAAATTTTTTCCATTCCTACCAATAAATATATTGAAACTGCATGATGTTATCCCGTTTACATACTCGGAGATTTTTGCAGAACTTAATCTACATGAGACACCCTCGGGGGACTGAGATAATTATCAAGATGAAAAACGCAGCTCCGAGAAAGTTGTCGTGCACCCAGCCACGTGCCTCGCATGAGATAATGAAAGGTGTCGTTCTTCTGGTTTTCCCCCGCCGAATTTTACGTCCTGCGAAAGGAACAGAATTCGTTGAGCACCAAAATTGGAGGAGAACGATGTATAATGTGTGCGCGTAACACGCGCAATAAGCATGTACGCACGTACCGTGCGTGGGGAACATTATTATTAACGCAATAATAGACGAGCGAGATGAAATTATTCGAATTAATGCTCCGCTTTTGAAACAGTTTCATTAAACTCGATTCTTAATTGCATCCAGGAAATGAAGTTATCTGATGCGTTTATTCGAGGAAAGATCTCATAAAAATTTATCCTAAGTTCCACTTTTTCTTTTCTTCTCTACATTTTCTTCCTGTCCTACAATTATGATAAAATGCAGGTGTTGTACTTTCACGGCTCAGAAGTTGTATTTACTGCAAATAATATTTTTTTTGTATACCTACTAAATTTCATTTAAGATGCTAATATATTAAAAAGAAATGAAAGTATAAAGACTTTAAAAACATGGTATATATAGGCACGAAAATTGCACGATGCTAAAATTAGAAGCTTGTCATCGCACTGCACTTTTTCGAAAACCTGAATAGTTTCTTGATATTAAATTGTTTCGAAATAAAGACAATATCGTTATTTTTTTAAGTATTATACGTGTAACAGTATTATGCAAAATAAATTTAAAACATACTTCTATATTTCTGTTAAATTTCGAATATATTTGTTTCTTGCTAATGATGGGCTATTCTTTTTTTAGTTTTGTATTCCCAATAGTTATTGTTATCAACAAATTTATTACGTTTGGAATAAATACTCAGATCCACTTCCTTTTTTGTTCAGTTTCTGAAATGTAGCATTTAAAGAATTTTGGAATTCTGAAACCGATGATTTCCATAGAGCTTGACGAAATTATTTAATCGTTGTGTGATAGAATCACGTAGAAAATAAAGTTTTTATGAAATCATATACGGCTTCTTACGAACATAATAATTTACTAAAATAAGATATTCTTATACAGATATCAACCATTAATTGTTTGCCACTGATCACCAGTTTCCTGTCACGTGTCACTAAATGATTTCTTGTATCAAGTAAACTAACAGTACGAAATTGCTTATGATATTATATCTAATATGAAGCATAAAGAATGAACGTCGAAACATGCGAAACACCTAACATACAAAATTTCAAAAGATTAATTATATTATCGAACTCCTCCTTTCCCGAGTAATTAACAATTGATCATACTGTGCAGACGTTTTTGTCGATGTAGCGAACTTTTTGTGCACAATTTTGGAAGGCGTGTCCGAGTGTTCTCTTCAACCCTGGACCGCTGGTCATCGTTTCTTCGTGATTGTACAGCGAGAACAGCGCATAAGATCGAGGTCGACTTTCCTTCCTTGAAATGCGATCGAATAGCATCTTTAAAACGGTAGCAACGTCCGGACGATATGGAAAATGTTCGATCGGTTAGGTAATTTTATACGGACCAACATAATTAACACCATGATCATTAAAAATTTTACAATATGAAAACGACACACATCTTTGCCCTCGACGTTGAAAATTTCTCGTTTCTTAAATTTATACAGGTATAATCTTGTACCATTTCATCAATTTTTCTTTCGACATATGTGTATTGCACACAAGGTAAATGTCCAATAATGATTAAATGTTAATTAGGTTAATATTCAAAATCAAATTTTAATTGTTAATTAGCTACAGAATATTTTATTTAATTTGTTCAGGATGAAATCTTTCAGCAATTATGTATGGAATGTTCATCTTCCTGCTAATTACTCACTACAATGTACATAATACGTATATCGTTAGCAAATTTAATTTATGTATGATGAAAATGAATTTTTGTTTACTTAAACCATAAATATAGTCATAAATCAATGTTTGTATATATTGTACATGAAAATTTTTAGAAAATCATTTTTTATTACTGTTTTCGAATTTTAAAATAGAAAAAAATTTTGAAATAGAAAAAATTACTGTATTCATTTATACTAACATAATATATTTTATTATTATTATTTTTACTAATTTTGATGTAATTATTATCCCTAATGCTTGCTTATTTTTCTTACTAAATTGTATTATGAACAATAAAAATAAATAAATTACTACATTACAATACATGTACCTAAACTAGTACTTATGTATGGTTTTGTACGAGTTATTGAAATTATATAGAAAACAATTTCTAGCAATTATTATTTAATATTGAAATAGAATCCATATAATATGAATAAATTTCTATATTTATTCTACAGGTGTATCGTAGAAAATAACATTCTATATGATTCTGTAATTTTAAGTTTATCTAATTGTCTTTTATTCTATTGCATATTTCAGGCTCTTTTCGATCCAGTCCTGTTTTTCTACTCTTCAATAATTTCATTTTAAGGAACACAGGAAAGAATCATTGTTAATATGCATAATTTTGCGTTTCAACTTTATGCTGAAGCTTTCCTTGATATTTTGTTTTCAAAGAACGGGAAGATTGAAATGTAGAAGTTCGAGAACCGCAGTAGAATTAAATTATTTATAATTATATAATCAATGTTCGAAGAAGGACATACTTGTCAGCAAATTATATAGTTGTGTGCTCTATTTAATACATTTTTCTTTTATTATTTTTCTTTCGGATCATTATCATTGTAAAGTATCACATTTTGACTTTTAATTATTAAGATTTTAATTTTTAAAATTGAGTTATATGTAATGACATGGTAAATGTCATAGTGCACACAAGGTGTTACAATATGCAAGCTTTATTTGTATGTGTGCAACAGAGAAGTAGTTGCATTATATAAATATAGAAGAGAATAGGAGAATATGCATATGTATGCATAAAAAAGCAACGAAACTGTCTTGATACACTTAAATATATCTCCGATGTCGTGACGCGGCGGCCAAATACTCCGGAAGTAGGTAGACTAAAGAACTTTAAGCCTTGGTGGAATGTCAAAGGACGCCGACTACTTTGAAGCTCCGATTTTTAAACTTTTACGTAACAGCTTTAGTTTTTCAAGTCACGAACACGATTGCATCTCAGAAAACTTAGAATTCGACGGCTATTATGTCGGAACTCTTGATGGGAAAATGAAAGTCTCCTTGACTTTCTCCCTGATACTTTTCGAACCTTTGATTACCGGAAAAATTCCTTTTGATGGCGATGAAAGATAAGTTTAGTGATCTTCTGTTTCCGGAATTTTTAAGAAGTGCTATAATAAAGAAAAAAATTGTTTTACAAAGATTTATATATTTATATTTGCGAGTGAAAAGTACTAGAAATGGTACTGCACGCAAGATTTTGCTTATGTAAGTAAATTTGTATATAGTATACTTACTTATTTAACTTCCTTCAAACCGACATTTTTCCTTAGTCACTTTCCTATCATATCTTGATTCAGGTATCATAAGAGCTATAATTAAAATTAAAAATATTAATATAAGAATTAATAGCTTCGTTTAAATGATTTTAATTACGAATAACCATTATAAAAGGTCAATATGATTTTTTTGGTTATTGGTAACCAGTATAAATGCCGGTAATTTTTTTTTATTACCGATAAGCATTACTAACGAAGAATTCTTTTGGCTATTTCCGACTATCGTCAATTTTTATTAACATTGTACTGAATTAATATCTAGAGAAAAAGTATCAAAGTCGATTAGTTTTTATATATCTATAACTTTTTAATATTCAAGATAAAGTTAATATTTCGAAGTCAAACTACTCCTAATTAGTTCGCAAACGGATATAATATTTAAAACATAAAGAAACCGCAAGCTAATTATTGTGAAAATACAATAAATTATATTTTGTTGTTGATTGTACAGAATTCATAAGTACTTCAGGATAATAATAACCTAAATATAAAAGAAAGAAATAATTCGAATCATAATATGTATATTAAGATAATGAAACAAAAAGTTTATTTACGTATGTATGTACTAGTACCTTGATAGAATGAATATGTTGGAATATATCGCATCATACATGTGTAGAAAATGTTATACGTTTGCACATATAATATTATAAATGTGTCATTATAAATACATTCAATCAGTTAAATTAGTACAGATAAACCAAATATTTGCATATAAAATGTGATGGATCCAACGACTTCAGTTATCGTAACGTTGTTGATGTTCAGGAACGCCTGTATCAATAGTGCACTAATTCGTTATATATTTTAGATATATTATTTACAAAATATAAATATTCTTCTATTTCAAAGTAGAAGGATACTAATATGAATTGTTCATAACGGTTTTCCAGTAAGATCCGCGCTTCGTTCCCCTCGATTGTATGGCACGGCCAGCTCTCCCATTTGTGACCCTCCTCTTTAAAAGAACGTCAACGATGGAATAAGAAGGTCTTACAGGGACGCTCAGGACGCTATGATGCATAATTACGCGGTAATCAGTTTTTTTATCCGCCATTTCTTTCCTCGAAAGCCACGTTGAACAACGTTACAGGCATTTGCATACTCAGAGGGATCCCACGAAGGATCCTGAATCTGAAGTATGTCTTCGAGCAGAGTATCGGTACCTCGAAATTCGCCGTGTAATTTGTTCGCCATTAATTTCACCGAATACTCGTAGCTACGTGTTGAATAATGGCACCGTGAAGATTTTGGTTGCAACAGGCTTACTTATTCCGTCTCACGGATTTTTTGCGGATCATTGGACACGGTAACAGGACGCGTGACGAGCGTCAATGTTTTCTGCTCATGACTTAAATCGAGAATGAATTACAAGCTGGAATGCAAAAGTGAAGGAACAGACCGATCGAAAGATCTTTTGCACGTAAATCAAAGTAGCAGTCGCCCTATGATTACGTGTGAAACTGATCGTGTCTACTGAAACATTAAACACGTGTCAATACAAGCCTCTTTTTTTTACTAAATTGCAGCTTTTAATACTTAAGTCATTAACAGTACTGCAATTTAAGTCCTAAGGCTTTTACGAAATAATATGTATTTTTTATTAAAGAGAATAATAAGCTAGACGAGCGACGAAGAAATTTACGTGAATACAATTTACATCTTGCAATTCTAAATTTTCATATAAAATTTTGTTTCTTGGGAAAATCTATTTCAAGTGAAACGAACAGAATTATTGAATTGTGCGTATCCTCAAGTTTAAGTATTGCATCAGTTAATAAAAAGATATTTCTATACAATCGAATAAACATAGGTTATGATAGAAGACAACTGTTTTTAAAATGAGTACAATAGTAATTATGTTAACTTTCAATAGGATAATAGAGAGTATCAGGTTTTAAAATTAAGATCTATGTCACATGTTATTCCTAAAGAACGAATTGGATAAATGATCAAGTTTGAATTATTTGTACTAAGAATAAATTATAGAATTATTGTTGTAATTATGTAATACAATGTGCTACATTTCTATATACGTACATGTATGTAAGTACATTATGCATTTCATATTACGTTATATAGTAGAGAATTGTTAATGAAATATACCATGTTCTGTGAAAATATTTTTAACCCAAGTATTACATTTTGCCATACTAAAGGTACTATTTGAATATAATAAAAATCACGCGTAAGATATGGAAGTATTTAAGTACTTAATACTTACTTTTTTATCGGTCTTATAATATTTATGCAAATTTGCTTGTTCACAACAACTTTGTACGTGTTTATTCAAATCTACACACCGTTGGGTAAAATATATTACGGTTATAATAAATTACAACAAATTACAATAAATTATAACCGTAATATATATATTTAGTCTAATAGATCTTCATGATACTATTATACGATGTTTGTTACATGTAGCTGTATACCAATCGCAATAGGCATATTAATGCATATTTCGATTGCATACATCGAGAACTCTAATTAGGTATTCCACGATCGGAAACATGAAATTTTTTCGTTGGTTCCTTTTTTGTCTCTGATCGATGCAAAACTTAGAGAATTTTTAGCTCACAGGTAGATATTTCGTGGCGGAAACTTGTCAAGGGATGAAATTCAGGTCGAAAAGGGGGATCATTGTGCGGCACATTGTTCACGATACACGGTAGCCTCACCCGGAATAGCATTAAACCTTGATTCTAACTCTGAAATGATTTCGGGACGAGAGAGAGGCGGCCCGAGTTCTTTCCTCTCTTTGCTTTGTCTTGCTACTTCATATAGGGAAACCAGTGGAAACCCGACTTAAAAGGATCTCCAAAATGTGGGTTATGTGCACCCATACACGTAAGCTTTATATAACCGGTGATCTATATAGCATGCACTAAAAGTAGTTGATAGTTTATTGGTTCTAATGTTGTAGTAATAAACTGTATGTCTAATTGTTCAATAAAATTGGATAATATAAAATAAAACAAAAATAAACTGCAAATGTAGCGAATAATACTTTAAATTTAATAAAGTAGGCAGTTATGATTTTGGTAAAAGTATAATTCTATTTAGATTATTGAGTTATTAATGCCATAGGAAGTATATGGATAAAGTATGACTGTTTAAAGGAATCTTGGATGAGTCGTTAAACTTGTTTCACATACGTAGTTCTGTATCACCCGTTATATTTAGATCGAGTTTTTCTCATTCTCACTTAACGTTAGAAAAAGAAAAGGAAGAGGGAAGAAATAAAGCAGAAATGCAGGTAGGGAAGTCGTTGAATGATATCGCATCGAAAAGAAGTCCTGCCCTAAATATCCGTGATCGACAAGCGGGCTAGGTCAGGCCCAAGAAAACTGGTGCGCAGGTAAAACCGTTACCGCCGTGCCAACCAGCTCACCATCAGTGATTCGTTGATGTTTTATGGGACACTTTTCGGGGCGTACCTAAGTCTCGAGTCCTATCGTCTATTATCCAGGTTTAAATAAGCGAGTGCTAAATTTGGGTCGCAACCTAGAGGGTGCTTCGTCAACCGCATGACACAAGGGTGTCTTCCTTTCCTTTCTTAAAAAAATGTTTTACGAAAAAATTATAACGATAAACGTTCAACTAGAAACTCTTTGTTTTCTCGTTTGAAAAAAATGTCTTGCACAATTGCACTATAATAATATTATTAATGAAATTTCAAAGTTACAAGTTACTAGTATTAATAAATATATCTGTATAACATTAACAAATTTTGTAATAAAACAAATGAAATTTTTAAAGTAAATTTTATAAACTATAAATTATTTGATATTCATACTTAGCAGAAAATTATAAAATTGTAAAAATAGAATTTATAATCTAAAGCTTGTAACTTGTCAATTTACTAATATTATTAGATGGTAAATTATTATGCAAGAAAATCTAGGTTTTTCAGGTAGTTTTCTTTTTGTCTTCTCTATAGAGAATTGGTAGACAACTTTTTATGTTTTTTTTATGTTGAACTTCGTTACATGAATGTTACTATTGGCACGTAATAAACACTATAACTTCCTTAAATGAACGTTCATTAACGATCTAATATGGTGAATTTTCAGTCACCATGCAGGATACGTAAATGAAACGTAATGAAAGAATAAACATGAAACATATTTATAAATTGGAATTCACTCATCCATCGCCACGCTGACTGAATCTTCAATCGGCGAAAATGATTAATGATTGATATTTTACTTCAATTCTAATAACATCTTTTTTCATAGAAAATATTCCTACAACACTACTTAAAATAATCGTAAGAATTATTGTTCCGATCAAGAAATTACAGATTACAATTATTGCTAGTTATTGTTCGCGAAAGGGGAGCGATATGTTTGAGATATGAAACCTCCCGTAATATTACCGTAAGAACCGAGAATGTTTAAATTTCTATCTGCCGGTAATAGCGGCTTTCCGAGGTATTGTGATCTCTAAATTCAACCACGAGGCCGAATAAAGAGTAGGATAGTAGTAGTCTACAAAGCCACCGGTGGATTTATGAGCATCGCCACGAGAGAAAGAGTCGCGTGGCTTGGCCAAACTTTTCTTTCTTTGTTCAATACGAATTCAAACAGATCTTGTTATCCTGCTTGTCCATTTCATTCGTTGAACTGGCTCGTTCGAGTCTTCGGGACAGGCCAAGAAAAAGAACGCGATAATCTATGGACGTTGCGGCTTCTTTCGGGATTAGGTCGATTCGTTTTGAAATTCAAGCTAGTCGATATTGAAAATTTGTAAATGAGTGAAGCCGCAAATGGGCGTTTTTACAATGATTTCTACGAGATTTAAAGCGCGCGAACGATATAGTCGTTTATGGCGTTATCTGCTCCGCCTCCTGTGCGCCGCTACAAGATTTTCCATTTCAGGATGAAATCATTTCCAATCCATTTTATCAAGATCTATCTCCTACGTTCATGCAGTAATTGGTTATGTCATATGGAAATAATTATCGAAAGCTTTCCACTATTCCGTAAAATGTCAGTTGAAATTATTGTGCTAATTAAATTGAATTAACATGTCTGCGCAACTAAACTGTCAGAGTTACAGTAGAATATCAATTAAATTTCTCTGTAAATAAAATTTGCATATTTCTATATACTAAGTTTAGGAGATATCAATATATGATTAATACAAAACATTTAGATATATGATATAACATTAGATTATATATATAATGTTATTATATATATATAATAATGTATGATTATATATGATAGCATAGATTAGTAGATATAAACTTCTTAACATTAATTGAGCCTTCAATTATTCAAGCATTTATCAATAAATTAAAATTTGCTATTGATAGCTTATTAATACGAATATACAACGAGAAATATTGCTTTTCATTACTAGTACTATGTAAATTCTTCATAAAACAGCTTTTTACAGTTCTGCAGAATGAATCAGAATCCAGATTGTACATTAAATTTCAGTAGATTTCTACATTTGAATATAATGATAATTTTTGGAAATAATAATGGTATTTGCAACTTCAAATATTTTTTTACAAAAGGAATGGAAGTTTCTTGATTTCCAAGAAATATGGGAGTATTCTTATTCAGCGATTTATTGCTTTTCAGCTCTTCCTTTCGGTAACATTCGGCTTCCATTCGGTTCATGCACTTTAAACTTAAGAACATCAAAACAAATCTGTAGCGGTATCGTTTGAAGATTTTTAAGAAGTTTTTTGAGAAACTGTGAGTTTAGAGTCGGTGGCTCGTTGATAGGTTTTTACGATACTAGATGTTGCTCCTCCTTCCGTTTTCTCTTTTCTAATTTATTTTACTCATTTTCAGCTAGATAAAGGTGACTATTCTAAATTATCACGCAGCTATATCTTTTCTTCATGTACTATATTTTTTTGATTTTGTTATAAACAAAAAGCATAACTGTTTTAATATTACGTATATAATATACATGTACAAGTATATTTGATCATTTTTATATATTATTTACATTTCATAATTTCATTACTATAGTATTTCAATAAAAATTAAAAAGTATATGTTACTCAAATATCATAAATATATATTCTTTAAATATTTTAATTAGTTTCATGAAAAAACTGCTATAAAATATATACCTATCTCTATTTAGCAATGTTATTTTCTAGTGTCTATTACGTATCAGAAGTTAGGACAGAAAACATTAATTAATAACTTCATAAAGGGAAACATCTAACAGAAAGATCTAATTCTAAAAGAATATTTTACAAAAAGTACAATTAATTGAAATTTATTATTTTAAAAATAATATAAACGGTTTATTTTTAATTATTTTCACGGTATAAAATTTTTCATACCATGTGAGCAAATAAAAACTTTGTTGCTTTTAATGAATGCAACATAAATACGATTCATGTTCAGATTGGCAGGATATCTACATTCGATATGTAATCAAATTTGAAGATGGTTAGCATATAAATATTATTATCAAAAAAGCGGAGTTCTGATATATAACAAAAATATAATTTGTTGGAATAAGAAGAAGAAAAAAGAGTTAAACTGGATAAGCGGACCTGACACATAAATTGTTAAGTTATTTCCTTAATCTATGAATTTAAATCATTTAATTGTTAAATATTAAAAAACGTTGTCAATATATTAATCTGAATTATTAAATTGTGAAATATTAAGAAACATTGCTGTTAAATATTTGATCGAAACAATGAATTTCTACAAAATATACTGAATTTTTCTGTTGTGACAAGCTATTATTGTGTAACATGTAATACACTTGATTTTCGCGAATTTCCAGTTAAAAAATTCCAGTTGAAAGAACAATAACTGTGATGTTCTCACGGATGTTCTCAAATAAGTATTTATCTGTCTCGTCAAGTTATCGGACGAAAAATGTGAAGAAGAGATGAGAGAGGGACAGAAAATAAGCAATCCAAACTGTCGTAACTGTCGGAGAGTCCATTAAGCCAATACGAGTGTCCTTTCCGTCGGAAGTCCCGAAAAGTGGATATATACTTGGTGTATACACACGTATAGAACGCGGAACAGGATGAGGAAGACAGGGTGAAGGCACGATGAAATTCGAGCCCTATCTCAGGACGAGAAACAGATTTTGACATTTTCAGAACAGGAGAATAAGAAAGTTTTCTTATTTATGCGCGAGTTCGGAATATTCTATTGATTCTACTCACATCCCTTCGCGTAAAGTGGGAGCATACAAAATTGAAACGTCACGCTTTCTGATCTGTAATTTTTAATGCCACTTCAGAATCGCTGTATAATTATTGCATGAAGATAAGTTACAATAAATAACTGTTGAATATGTATTCTATTCCAAACTATTAGTTTAAATATACCGAATATCCTTATCAATTATATACATATTATGTAATATGTATCTTTGGAAGTAAATTGAAATTTAGTGATATTATCTTATATCTTTGTCATGTTATATTAATTTTCCTATGTAACATTGACGTCTAAATCTATTACAAATGTCTTTACGAGTGCTTTTCTTCATAAAAATTTATTTTATAAACAAATATTGTTATTATAATAAATACAAACGATGCGAAAATTTATGATATAATCTTGTATTAATTTCTGCACTTTTCTAATGTTTTTCTAATGTTTCTTTAACATTTTTCAAAACGTAACACTGAAAGACAAATGAAAATTTTACTTATCTCATAATACTTCTTTTATAACTTTGATACATTCATATAGTTAATCTGCAAATTAGTTAACAACAGATTATTCTTTTGAACTACACTATAGAGAGTCACAATATAGAGAATCTTGATCTTTTCAGGTTAAGAGAATTCTAAATGAACACCTCAGTAAATAAATTTCAAAAGTTTTCTCCTTTCTGAAAATTTTATAACAAAACATTAAAATAATAAATGCAAAAAAAACTTTATTAAATAAGTGCAAATTACATTTTATATTTTTCTGTTCTCATTTGTACTACCTAATTTCGAATGTAAGTAATTTCAATGATATGAATTGATTGATTTTCGGTAGGTAGTAAGTAGCTAAAAATAGTAGTCAAATATTTACAATATACGACTTAAAGCTACTTCTCTTCCGGAAGAAATCAAACATCAAAGAGTCAGGAAGTAGTAATAGAGTAAAAAAGAAATTGCCGTTTTAAGGGACATGGCGCCGTGTTCCGCTGTAAGCACAAACACGCCGAGAGAGCCTTTGAGTCGATGGACACTTTAATTGATGCGACAATATTTGTACCGTCTAAAAGTCGTCCGATTTATTTAGGACGAAATGGGTCGCCTGTTTATATATGCCTACTTTGTACTCACTTTAGTACATACACGTACAACGTGCAACTGTTTTCTAAGCTACTAGCCAAGGTTCTGCTCGTGAATTCGTTATTGAGTATCGATTTTCCATTGGGAACTTTTAGTTTTTCATACAAAAACTAAATACGTACATACATATATATCTATTATTAGTGCGAATTTAAACTTACTTTCTCAAAATTATACCAGGCATACGTGTTGAAACTGCTTTGTAGTTCCGTAAAATCAATGACTGTTAATAAAAGCACTAGAAATTATTTTTAACTTCCTTATTCTCAAACTTCATTCATTTCTGAATTCACAAAATAATTGTCAGGAAAGGAAGGAAATTCATTTTTATAATAACATTTAAACTTAACTTAAGTGAGGCGTTCAACATCATGCCACTACACTCAAAGACTATTCATCTTCTTTTTGTGTTCTTTATTTTAATGAAAAATGTTAAAAAATTTAAATTTATAACCAATAATTTTTGACAAGTAGAATACGTATAACAGTTTTTACATAAGATCTAATAAACAAGACAAGTACCTAGTATATTCTAATGCTCTTAAAATTGATATTGAAATGAATCTTATGTCTTTCAATAAAATAATTTTTTTTAATATTTTTTTTAACGATGCTACTTTAATATGTTAAAGGAAGTAATATTAGTACATATCACAGATATATAATATGTAATAGATATATAATAATATCTATATAATATATAATAATTGATATATATTAATGATATTGTACATCAATAAATATTGAGATTAATTTGAATTAAAAATTAAAAATAGGAATATTATTTACAATTCATTTTGCAGTAGAAGATGTAATAATAAAAATATTTTCTATTTATTTTCTGATTAATTTCAATTTATTTCATCTTAAAATATTTAATATTCGCATTAATGTTATATTGTTATGGGAATAAAAAAGTATGTATTTCTTATTTGTGCGACTGTTAGATCCTATTTTGTATATTTTTAAAACATACATCGTTATGGAACATATATACTAGCCAAATAATTAAATTTATTGTATTTATTGATTTCTTTAATCCAAAGGAGGGAATTACTTACCTTAATTTATTAATTTGATGAAACGTTTAAAATTCTTCGGTAGCAATTAGGAACGAAGAATTTTCGTAGTAGTGGGGAAATAGAGAAAAAGAATAGTAAGCTAGCCACTTACTTTTAGGATAATCGAAAGGAACTCCACCCTCTCCTAATCGAACTATCCCACAAAAGTAGATATTCTGCTTTTCGCCCGGTCTTTGTAGTAGCCGACTCTTCGATCGTCCATTAATACAATTATCTTTTAATTAGTCGATCGGTAAAGAAAAAGGATTCGCCGCTACTTGTTTCCTATTTTTTAAGATCGTTGATAAAATTTTCTTCTCCGGTGGTATTTTTCTTAATAAGTTTTATCGATATATATTGTTCCGTACAAAAATTTTCGAAACAAATTAATCGCAATTAACGTTTTTATTTTTTTATATTATTCAACCATTAAAATTTATACGAAAAACTTAAAATAAATTATCTCTAATTTAACGTTTAGTGTTTTCAGTAAGTTTCAATAACAAATTATTTGAAATGCAATTTTTAATACGAAATAGCTTTAAAATAATATGAAAGTAATGAAAACTATATCTTTCAATCGTTTCTTTCATTTATTTAGCCACAAGGTGCACGAAGTCGACTTTGCTCGGGCAATGTCAGTATTACACACTGTTGCCTGGTAAACTCCGGATAAATAATTGGACAGCGAATATGATCCAACATAATACGAACAGAATTGACATTGCTCACCACCGCACAGGTAAAGTGGTGGGAAATGTCAATTTCGCTCATATTGCAGAGAGCATATTTGTCAGCGGACTTTTCCAGGCAGCGGTGTGTATTTGATTGTGTAATGCTGACATTGTTCGGGAAATGACGATTTCTGTATACACTGCTGGCTTCATCAGTAACATACATATAAGTATTGAAATTCTCTATGTTCTCAATGAAAATAGTTGCATAAAGTGTTTTGCTAACAATAACTACCCTTGTAAAAATTATTCATTGTAGAGTTTAGGCACATTATCAATTTTCCAAAAGTACATTTCCTATGTTTACTTTAGATGACCATTCACTAGATGGATCGTGATTGTCATAACAAACTAAAGTTAGTTAATCATTTAGTTTGTCTTCTTCCGGTATTGCTCGCCGATGAAATATATGTGCCATGTGTAAAATGGTGTATCTACGATTGCAGTATCTTGTACTACTTCTTGTTATATTATATAGGCACAGTGGTATCTTCAGTATTCAATGACCTGTGATTCGAATGATTCTACTATCCGAGCGTCCCGCAATCGGATTTTCGATTAACCGAACAATACTTCCTATTTTTGTCCTTTACTTTTACATGTTTTTCTTACAATTGTATACCTTTTTCTATTACTATATGACACCAACTAGAGTCTATTGAGCAGAAATTTTTGCGAATTAAACTATAAAATACTTCTTGCAAAGGAAAATCATCGAATGGATGGAATTGACATCATAAAAGGAATAAATCGAATTTTCCGTAATACGTATTAGTCTCGTAGTTCGGGAAGAATTTTGGAAAAAATACAGATATCGATACAGTAGTCACCTAAAAGAACGACACGACAGCGCGACGCACGAATGAAAAGAGGCTAGTATCCACTTGAGCACGTGCTGCGTTCCACGAAAGAATCTTATTTTTCTTGATGAAAGCAACCCTACCTATAAATGGGTTATGCAACACTTCACGGATATTTTCATAGCTGTGCAATTTGAGAAAAAGTATCAGATTTCCAGTAGCTCGTATAGAATAGAAATTGACACTCAAAATCCTTTCGTTTCACAGCTATGAATGTGTTTACTGACTTTCAAATTTCATGAATACAATTTTAGCGTTAGTATTAAAATTTAAACTTGTCATTTGTTTTATTGACAAATTTTTAACTTTCAATTTACATTTGTTTATCGAAAGCTTTCATTTAATAAATTAACAAAAATGAAGTAAAGTAACAAACTTTTACTTTCTGGAACACTTCTTTCGTATTTTAAACACTAAAGATGTCATTTCAATTCACTTAGTCTTCATAGTTGGGAATGAAAAATGCGGTATCGATCTCATCAAATATACGGGAAACACGGCTGTACCTTCTTATTTTCAGGTTGAAACATTGAAAGTCATTTTTTTTGTTAAAGGAATATTCCGCGTACTTCCTTTAACCTTTAAAACTTCCTTTCATTAACTTCCGTATAACAAAAGTTAGATTATGAAAAATTTTCAATTTTGTAAGTATAATTATGAAAGCAAAATGTGATTACTTATCTCGAAAAACTATAATGCAAAATTTTCGAGAATAACAAACGAAGTTCATTGTTGCTTGGCTAACAATAATACGCAAATGCGGTGTCTCTCTCATAACTGTTCTATAAGTAAATCACATTCTGTGAAAAATAAGCAAATGACCGGATGCTTTTGACCAGTTACGTATATGATTATGTATCTTCGTTCGAACTATAGCAGATTTTTAACATAAGAGACAGACATATCTCATCGGGTTAGAAATCAAAAGGAACAGTCCAAAAATCTCATTGCGATATACACCATATAAGCTGTTCGAACGGCTATAATAAATGTTTCGAATCGACTAATCAAGGGCTTGGTGCAGTGTTCGAACAAAAGGACCGCTCTAATTGGGCCGTATCGGGAAGCATTACATCCGTTAAATGGATCACACTCGAGAACGTTTTATTCCCTGACTGGCGGTGATTACTGCCGATAGCCAGGAGGGCCAGATGTTCGAGCGGCGATGACGCGGTAAGATTCTCAATCAATTTTTATTACGTTTCAACTGCCGACGCCGAACAGTCGCGTGGCACCTTCGTGATTCGGTTCTTTCTTCAGCCACCCTCTTCCTTCACTTCACCATCCTCCCACAACACCCCTTTCCTATTTCTATCCTTATCTATCCGCCTATCTTCCGTTGTTTCTTTTGTACGTTTCGTCTGCTTCTTCACCTTTTTCTTTCCCTTCTCCGCTTTTTTTCCTTTTTTCTTTTTTATTCCCTTTCGCGATCCTTATCCACGTATCTTTTCGGTGGGCTTTTCGAGGATGAACAACTGGACGTGGAAACGAGATGGACAATCGTACAGCTGTTCGCTCGCAGGGGCGCATCTGCCTCCCGTTCAACTCACGTGCAGTTTGAGAAAAAGGTAAAGTTCGTATACGTAGATTTACCGACCTTTTTAGTTCGCCACAGCAGTTTGGCATATTAGCGGATGGTTTTATTCTGATTCACCTATTTTCGTCCCAGCAAGCATCGCTTTATACAATAACAAATACTGCTTATGCTAATGGTTCGTATATCTATAGAATTTAGCGTTATATGATCTTTGCATACTGAGTATTGTCCTTATCTTCAATCTGCTTTTAAGTAACGAACAGGCACATAAATCAATAATCAACTATAACATAGATATTCGTGTATTCATGTATACCAGATGTATAAGACGTATTCCAATCTATTTTTGCATTCATAAACCTTTCAAATAGGTTAACAGCAGTTTTCTTGTTGAGTTTGTTAATGAATAGTCTACATTAGCTCTTCCAAGAAATTTTTAAATTAACATCTTTTTTAAAAAGGATGTTTAAGGAAACGTTTCTAGAACTGCAAACAGTCTGAAAGTTATGGAAAAATGGAGATAGTTTATGTGAGTACTATATTTCTGGGAATATTGAATTGAATTTAATAGAACTTGTTAATTGTTGTCTATGTTTGTTGATAATTGTTGATATAAATGATTTTAACTATTTGTTAAATTTGTTATAACTCATACCGCAGTATCGACATCTGCACATTTCTAACTTCGCCTAAAAGCATTGCGTTAGGTAGCATTCCGCAAAATTAGTAAAACCCTACCTGTGAAAACGTATACCAAAGACTAATATAAAACTACCGCACGACCGGAAAGAGTTCATCGTTTCATAAATAATTAAGCATCATATAAATATACACATTAAATATAGGACGTCTATAATATGTATATTATATTGTTCATCAAGCACCGTTTTTGTTAAACTAATCAGAATATATGTATATCTAAAAGCCAAGTTATCAACCTTTGTTTTCGTTAACCTGAACCGCTGTACCCGGATCCCGAAGCACTTTTCTAGGAAATATCATCGATTCCTTGCGCGGGATCTTGACCTCTTCCTACTTTAACTATGCTGGAATGCCAAGAGATGACAGTACAATATTAATAGTTTTAAACATTTGGAATACTTAAAATGAATCGATTAAATTGTATTGTAGGCAGAACACAAAAAAATAATATAACTATTATTAGTTTATTATATATTATTAGTATATTATTATTATTGTTACTGTATTAGTTTATTATATAGTTATTATAACTATAATTATTATATATATAATATATAAAATATATTTAATGTTCGTAACTAATAATGACATAGATGGATCATTTAACGTAACCATTTCAATTATTCGTCCGGATGATGCCTAAGTAATATACAAACAAAAATAATAGAGTTAATACAACTGCTACGGTAGTCGTCGATGAGGTACGTTACTGAATTTTGCAGAATTATTAAAATAGGATAAATAGATAATATTATTATTATCAAAAAATGTGCGCAAATATAATATAGTATAGGGAAAACAGTTCTCAGAGTAAAATATATAAAATTCACGTGACAGAGAACGCATTAAACATATAAAAATTGAACATTATTAAGAGTTTATTTTATAAGAAACAAAGAATATGACAAAAAAAGATTTTGATCGATCCACTATTATGTAACTAAATTGAGGTGGTCATGTTAGGTATTCCGTCATGTAGAATAATTAGTGTTACTCGTTTTTATTGCTTCTGCATAAACATTATTCTCCAACATTATATTTTCATGTATTTTAAATGTCGAATTTAAGTTTTAGTCTCGCTTAATTATTGGTTATCTTATAAAATCTCGATTGCTAATAAAAATTACACAAATCTACATATAAATTTTACGCACAATCCCGTACTGTTGTATTCATCGTAATACTGTTTGTTGGCGTCCCTTTCCTTCTCGTGCAAATTTGCAGATGTCTTTTTCACACAGCCTAAAATATGTGCAATCGTATGACGGGTAAATGCACCCGCGAACAAACGTAATTCATAAGTGTTTCGGACTTTCATTTACATATATACACAGGTATATTATTTTATTCATATTGTACCCATTGACAAAAACATAAACTTCAGTGGAGCGAAAAACATAGCGTGAAACGCTAAATATACCAGATGACGAACGACACTATACGCAGTACCTACACGTCAGATACATTTTAATGACATTTTTCGCCGCCATACTATCTCTCGTGAAATATAGTTGCGCCATTTAAAATTTAAATTATGCTTCATTGACATGGTACTTCCTTGCGAAATAACATTCACCAGAGTTTTATTGTGTCATATAGAATGTGGTACGTTACATAAAGATGAACGAACACCCTGAATTTAACTGTGCGACAGTGTATACACATTATACACATATGCTTACTTTAAATCGTTTTAGTATATTTTGCCATAAATATCTGCTGAATTGTAGAAATTTTCTTCCTTCTCTCCCTTTCCCGTGTTTATCAGTAAAAGTATACATATAGTGTATAGTATATATAGTATATAATATGTAGTATATATAGTATATATATAACATATATATAATATATATAATAAGTATAGAGTATAGTAAAATATGATATAAATGAAAACTTAAATAAGTTGTCGTGCCCAATAATTGCAAACGTACGAATAGTCCTACGACTCATTGTATCATATGTATATATTATTAACTGAATTGTAAGAATATTTGGTTCATAGTAATATTTTAACAAAAGTAGTACTTTAAAGTAGTTTCAATACATGAAAATCGAATAATAGTAAATAGAAATACAATTTTATTTAATTAGATTATATATATATATATAGATTTGTTACACAGGAAATCTTTTCAAATAAATAACGTATACGTAGGCTTGAAATTCATTTTTCCAACATTTCATGTTTGAACATTGCAAATGGAATTAATGGAAATGAAAGCAAACATCTATCTTCTTTATAAAATAACATTTTCTTTAACTTGAATTTAAATTCACAGATTCTCAACGATCAATTATTTTACTATGCCTAAATTATCGACTTACTTAGATACTTAGAGATTAAGAAATCGATGTGAATAATTTAATACAACATACGATGCTATATAATTCAATTTGCGAAACACACAGAGTACTCATCTAATCTAAGTAAAAATGAAAATAAATAGAAGCAGTTAAATATAGCGGAAAACGGAAGATTCAGAAATATGTTTCAAACGAAAGTTCAAATTATCGAGGAAGATATATGATTTCGATGTTTATTTAATCTTTCAATGATGTTGAAGTTGTTTGTTGATGTCAAATAAATATTCAAATAGGTATGTCCTTTATTGCGTATTTTTGTGTTTGAGATAAAAACATTATCAGGACATTAATTACATTGTCTGGTAGAACCATGCTTGTAGAACAGATAATGAAAAGCACTTCAAGTTCATACAAAAATAAAAGTACGTGATTGACATTAGTTAGTCACCAATCGCATTGCGGTTACAAAGTGTATTAGATGCCGAGTTTAAAATGAAGAAGTTGATCGCGTGACTGACACACAGCTTGATGTAAATGAGTGTGTAACCGCTAACCACAGATCATCCTTTATCCCTTTCTCACATCACTAAAAGTTCTAAACGCCAATTAAGGTTGTTAACGAAAAGATATGCAAGTCTTAAACCAACAAACCAAAACCACAATTAAACATTATTTCGAAATAGAGCGATTTAGTAGTTATAGATACTTATGTAAATAAGTTTTCTTTCCATTATTTGCACGATATGCTTCTTCTCTCTGTGTCATACTTTTAGTTCTTTCCCGTGTCATCTACTCTGCTCTTCGAGCTCATTAGACATCGACTCCGAATGTCTGTTTCTTAACATAATCTTCCAACACAAATAAGCGGACTAAATCTTATTCCATCATGTTATGAACATTTCTGTTTCTTTGTACATATGTACAACAGGCCCTCGATTATTCGAACTAATTAGTTATAAAATAAACGTATAATTGAACTTTTCGGATAATCGAATACGTGAAATTATAACTATGCATTTGACATAAAAGATGATAATTTATTGTACATTATTGCAGAGAAAAATATTAATTATTTTACAAGAAGATAACAAATCATCATGTGGCAGTCTAAGAGTCAGAGCGATTTATATGTATAAGTGAATAGTATACATGAATTATTTTATGAAAAATATGTAATTCTATGAAAATAATAGGTATAAACTTAGATTGCGCAGGTACTTAACAATACTTTGTAATAAATTTCATTCATAATAGTACTTCTGGATATATTACATTCGATATCTTCTTATCAGAGGGTAGTAACATAAATTGTGTATCCTTCTTTCCCACGCGTAATAAGACAACATACAACTGTCTACGTGAAAAAAATTATTACATAAATCTACACCAACACGCTTGAAAGAAAATTTTTACTGGATATCTTATGCGTTTGATCAGGAAGAGTATATTTGGTGGAATTATTGAAATACGTAGTGAATAAATATAAATATATATTCATTATTAATAGAGTTAAAAATGAAAAACATAGTCTCTATTATATTATTTTTGGAACCTATCACCTGCGATCTTGTCCCATTGCAAAGCTTCGAAGGATCCAAGTTCTGCAATAACATAATCGAGATTCTAATTTTTATAATTAATTGGTGTAGTGGCAGTTAGGTGGATTTAAGATTTAAATGGTTTAGAAATTCTTGTGGATAGTGTATGGTGGTCAGAACTTACACGTGGTCAACTTACTATCCTCGCTATTACAGTATCAGTGACCTGCCCCGCGTTACAACGACGTAAACAACGGAAACAAAATTTTTATAAACCAATAAACCTCCTGATGTAACAGAGCAATAAAACAAAGCCTATGTCTGTCGCAAAATTATAAGAAACATATTTATAAAAATCCGATGAAAATCGATTCAGTAGATTTAAAATTACCGCAAACATACAAACAAACAATCTTACATCTTCATAGATACATTAGTATAATTCTCAGACTGCCACGTTATGATTTGTTATTTGTTATCTTTATACGCACATACAACTTTACGATTGAAATGTTGAGTAAAAATTGGTGTAACGGCGTTACACTAAAACTGTGACTTCAATAATAGCTTGAGTTTTTACGAGAAAAACACACATCCATATAAAAACTTATAAGAATATCTGTAAGCATTAAACAAGGCCTCAGAGGCTAATATTACTTAATTACTGTTAAAGTCATTAGTTTGCGGTTCTCAATCGGTTTAATTGCATTATTATTACTCATGAATATTTATAAGCTGCCGATTTATGAGATACTTTTATTTTCGTGTTAATTTGTACGTATTTATCGGATATCAATTTATTAGTTGGCTTTAATTCGATTCCAGTGCTACATATTAAATCTGAACGCAGAAGTGACGTTCTTAACGCAGCACGTCTTTTAATGAATTATCGAAAGGGCTGTGAATAAGTCATAATCGACGAGCAGGCAGAAAATCATGCACGGCGCCATGATAGTGAGCATGACTTTTTGAGCACACACGTCCTGCAATTTAAAAACAAGTTCTTGCATTGAGCATGTTATGTAATCACATAGGAATAAGCAAAGAGACGACATGCGTTTTATTTGCAAGCCATAAATACCATTGCCGACGAATCAAATAATATTACGTCTACATATAAGTAATTTAATTTTAATGCCTAAATTGTATTATTTAGACATTGCTCCATTATATTTATAGAATCGAAAGGTTCACAACAAAAATAACTTTTGTCTATGTTTGCGCCTTTCTCTCTTTAATTCAATGCATTCCAACTTTTTGAACAAAATATTCATCTTATTACACGTGGCGAGATAATCCTCATCAATAGATTACAGATGTTTATACAAATTCATATTTTTATGAACACAACTCAACCGCAACAACAAATGGAACCTAAGCAAAAATTTGTATCACTTAATAAATATTATATTATAACCATATTTTATTTGGTATGGATATTTTATATGTTTTTGCATTTTACAAGTACATATATTTTATGTATTTTCTCTCCATCAAATTCTCTATAAAATATACGCTATAATATCTACTTATAAGTGTTTCAATAATTATAGAACTACATAATTATATTTATAGAATAATAAGAATTAAATACATATGTAGCAGCTATATTTAATTGAATCGTGAAGTTATAGTGCTCATTGTAACAAAGGTTTTTATATTATTATGAATAACGAATTAAAATTATTTAACTATTAGCAATTGAGTATCTATGTATGCGTGGATAACAAATGTTGTAAATTATCATTAAGAATAATATGGTATAGAAAAATATGGTATATGAGTAGAAAACATCATCGCAACATGCGATTTCATGATTATACCTTTTCCCCTTCTCGTAAGAAACAAGAAAACTTTTTCCCTCTAATTTAATATATCAAGCGTTTAAATGGCTCTGTATATCATTTCAACGCATCTGTTCACACACGCATAAATCTCATCGATTCCAAAATACTCCTCGCCAATTAACCCGTTAGACCTTTAAAAAGAGAAATAAATAAAAAGGAAAAGGAACGTGCTACTGTGCGGCAGAACACGAGTCGAAGGGTTAATAATAAACACAGGACAGACCGTACGTCCCTAACGAGAGTAGAGAGAGGAGAGTCTGTGAATGAAGATCGGCGAACGAGGGATCGTTCGGGCGGTTTCCCACGAACTCTTCTTTCTCTCATTCCCTCTGCTGGTGAAGTCGTCGTCGGAGGATGCGCAGTGCCAGGACCATTCGTCCTTCCGTACTGAATGGGAAGGAAGGATAAGCAGTAGGCCTCGAGGCAAGTCTCCCCGAAGAACTGCTAAACTCTGCGGGGGAATTTATCAACGTCTGGATACGAATCAGGCTGGCTTCGTTTACAAGACAAAGCTCAGCCGTGTGGTCAGTGCCGGAGACGCAGCCGAGTAGACGGATACACGCGACCGGTCATAGGCGTCGATCTCATTCTCCTCGGATAAATATATATTTTAGCTTTTTATCACGTATGATGCCACGAATTTAGTATTGTACAATAGAAATACTATATTATTATATCAAGTATTGCACTAGACATACTTTCTATGTCAGTAAATTTACTAAATCAAACGTTAATTTTATTATATGAAAACCACGTGGGAAAACATATAATAAGTTTATCTTTGTTTTGTCAAGCCTTTTGATTTTTACGCGACTTTGTCGTTGAAAAAAAATTTTAACATAAAATGATTGAAGAATAGAGTCGACAATATAGGAAACTGAATTATATCGGATTAATTGTTATGTTAATTTAACTTAATTAATAATGTTACCGATATTCTTTAAGTGTTTGAGAGAATAATGAAAATATATATTTAATCAAAATCAGATGCAAAGATAATTTTGATGTGGAATTTATTGGCAACATATTGATTCTGGAAACTTTTCTCCTATAAAATACAATTATTATATTTTTTATGAATTTTTTATTTATTGTGGCAATATCATGTCCTCAAAAACTTTTATGTGTTTCGGAATAATGGGTTTGTTTCGATAAAGTTTCGAAGAATGGATTTGTGGATTCTGTCAAGCTACTTTCGATTTATTTTTTAATTTCACTTACCGTAGCATATCATGAAAACGCAACTCTAATAAATTCTATGTTATAATTCTTTTAATTTTATATTTTTAGTTAGCGTTATTGTAATGGCGAATGAAGGGTAATAATAGAGTAAAATCATATTTCAATTTTAATTTTCAGTTTACCTTTTTACTTGTTAATCGAAATAACCATAAATTTAATTTTTATTGCACTAAAAATAAATCAGATACGGAACATATATGATTGACATTACTTACACATATATATATTTTGTTTTATAGTATGCATATAACTTTTATGTTCTGATAATACCAAAATTTATTGTCATAATTGAATATCTATAAAGTTATAAATTATCTAGCTATACTACCATTAGAATCAAGTCAATATTTACTTATTGTAGCTATAATTTGATTACTTCTATTCAATAGGTCTTCAATAATAAGGATAAAAGATATTTCTCCATTTCATCAATATGCTCTTGAAAATTTCATATATAATGATAAATTTCATATATTTCATATATAATGGCCAAATAATTTTTCTTAATATTTATATGTATTATACTATTATATAGAACTTGTAATAATTCAAGTAGAAGTATGTCAAGATAGGAAGACAAAGAATAGAGAAATAAATAAGAATGGAAGAAGGAAAAGATAAATTAAAATTTGCAGATTATCGAACTAAGCAAAAATTAATAATTAAATGAAATGTAATATTGTTATTGGGATAATAATAATATTAATTTTTACCAATTTTTAGATATCTACATTTAAATGAGAAATAACTATTTATTGTAAAATATTCCTAAAGATATTTTCATAATGTTACTCTACATATAATGTATCGTTATGAATTATTTAGCATACAATGAGATATATTTTGTTTTGTCTTATATTTTCCAAAAATTAGTATGATATTAAGTTTATTTTTTACATTACTGTATCAACTAGCATTTATTGGAGCGAAGATATATCGATACATCGAAAACGCAACTGATGTGAAATGTAAATGTTGATTCAAATTATTTCATAGAAGAACATCTGATTAGAGTTTTTTGGAATGGTCATTTAAATCCATATTAATAAATAACATTAGCCGCGTTTGTGCGGTTCACTTCGAATACCAATCCTAATTAAAACTCGGCAAGTCAAATCAGTTTAATGCGTTTAGATAACTTCCAGAATGGAATTAAACATGCAAATTCTCGTTCGTTCAGGTTTATTTGTGTTCGGCGCTTTTGCACGTGCGAGAGAGTTGGATGAGTAGAGAATCAAGACGATCCTTTGGTCCTTTTGATTCTCCTCTCCAGTTGGGTCCACCCACGCCGAGGACTTAATTCGCTCGATCGGACGTGCTGATTTAATCGCAAACACTCGGACGCAACAGAGCCGAGAGAGAAGTGTGTGCATATTTTTTGTTACCGAGACAATGGCCGATCCGCCGGTGTCTTAATTAGTAACCCGAGATCTGCGGCCCTCTGACATCAGAACGATCCAATCCTTCCTCTTTGCCCATCTTGCCATTTTACATCTTTATGCCCCACATTTTCGAAGCATACGCATATACGACTGTTATTATAATACGCTGGTGGTATTGAATTTTTAATGCGGAATTTGTCATGTATTTTGCTATAACTGCTAATTTAAGTTTTTCTACTACTATTAATAAAGTTATGATAATTATAATATTGCAACAGATTATTGTTTAATCATAGAATAATCTCGAAATTGCACGAAAGATCGTTGTTTCTTACTAAAAAGCGAATTATTTAATAAAATATCTTCCTCAAAAACGTAGTAAAACATTTGAGAAAAATAAAACCCTAAAATAAATAGATATACATTTCATGATTATTTTTAACTTAATATATGGTGTAAAATTTTTTGAAACACGACCACATAATATCACTCCCTTTGGAACGATTAATGAGTTTTTAAAACAACCTGTCTTCTAAGGTATTTATTGCAAGATTATATCTTGAACGGAAAGATAGACATAGAAAAAAAGATCTGACGTTTCGATCATGGTGGCTCGTGCATCGGAGATACTAATTAAGACGTTGAATCCACGATTGTCTCCAAAACCAAATATCTCTGTCGATCTTTTTCGACGAGGGACAACGATTAAATTCGTCCCCAAAGAGACAATGGAATCTTCGTCTTGCCTGGCGCCACTTCTTTCAGCTATACCCACGTATTTGATGTATTTTTATTATTGCGTTGCAGCGGTCTTTCCTTTCTACTTTCCGCCTTACAGCACAGCGCGACTCAGCACAAAGTAAATAAATTTAGACAAAAATTAAATATTTAATAAATTATGAAGTAACACCTAACTAGTTGTGTGCAGGAAATGTTTATTTCATCCTACAAAATTTTGAATCTGAATTCTGCGATTCAAAAGGGTCTAACACTTGTTTATTTACGGAAAGATATTTATTTAATAAGGAAATAAATCAATAATTTTTTGGCATAAAGTCATAACTTTTTGCTGAAATTAGATAATTTCAGACGTTAGATGTCGTTCTTCTTTTTTTTGTTTTCTATAAGCTTTAATGTAATAACTTACTTATGTTATTTGTTTTCGAAATATTGAAACGATCGTTCTATTAATCAAGGAAGAATAGTAAACTATGATTCAAAATCTTAATGTTATAGTTGAATATGTTTCAGGAGTTTCTTTATCGAAAATTTACAGTACAATATGATAGTAGTGCTATACTGTATACTACTAAGTAGTGTAGTTGGTTAAAAAATGGACGATTTTCAATCAATGAGCAATTAAAGACAATAATACATATTTTATTTACGATTTGGTTTACAAAAAATCGCAAAACTTGTATATCGATGACTCAAACGTTAATCTTAGAAGTTAAAATATCTATACCGAAGGAGAATAACATTCTAATTAATAATACAATTTTACAAATACATTTTTTATAAGTACGAACTCAGTCTTATATGTATGTATGTGTGTACATAAAATAATGTGCCTAGATTATACGCACCGTGCTCTATTCGATGCATTTATGCAAGTGTGTAGCGCAGGTTATCAAGAATAAGGGGCATTCTTAAGAAGTCAATCATTATATCCCTTTTCTCCTTCAATAATATTTAATATTTAATACATTATCACATTCCATAATACCATGCTCAATTATTATAAACGGATATCATTAATGATAGAGACGTTTATCTTTACATTTATCTTACATATTTTTAAAAATATTTGTATAAGTGCAGAAATAATAATTTATAGACTTTAAATATATTATGAATTTAATATGTGAGACAGATAAAGAAATAAATTCTTTTATAAAAGACTTCTATAAACTCGAATCAAGTTGATAGTAAATATAACTAAGAAATGTCTACTATTATTTATTTTTTATGAATATAAAACACACAGTATTTGATTTCAATTATTCTATTTAAAACATAGAATAAAAATTATGTAGACGAATTTGTTATAGATATAATTATCGAGACGTAACAATGCAATAAATATTCATTTTGTATATAATCAATATTCCATCATTTTTTATTAAGCATTTCAAAATTTCATGAGAAGTTTATTTTAGCTGTACAAGCATTTACAATATTTGTGTAGACAAAGAGCACATGATTGGAGTGGAGTACAATAATTGTATAGAAAAGAAATTGATAACTATTCCATATGTTATTAGATATCTTTAATGTTACTATTTTCAAATATTATTATTCCACATGTGTTTATGATAACATAACATAATGATTATTCTCTCAAAAATTTAGTTGGAAAAGCGGTAAGTTTTTTGATACTATTACTGTAGAAAGATACGGTTGATTCGATTTGTTCAGCTTCCATTTTTTTTTCATTTTTCTGGGATACAATCAGTGAACCGAGAAATCTCGCGAAATGAGGAAGAAGCTTCAATTTTTCATAGGGGTGTGGCAAGACATCGTTAAGGGTGCTTACTAAAACTCCCAACCGACGATGAAAGAGATACCAAAAAAAGGAAAAAAATATCTTCGAAAATCGTGCGCACCCGATAGATCGAGGTGCCGGAAGAAGGGTGTGGCTCCTATATTCCGACCATATAGTGAGAATTCCTTTCGTGATAAATGGTCAGCAAGGAACGTTTCATCTTCTTTCTCCTCTTTGTTTTTTTTATCTTCCGTTTCTTCATTCTAGAAAAGGGTTCCTTAATGTTCCTTCTACTATTTTATTTCGTTCAGTCTTGCATTATTCTTCGTTGGTGTTAATGAAAACTATGAAACGAGTCGTTAAACCTTCAGATGCAATGTAGATGTAAATTAAAATAATATTAAGTGCTTGGAGAGTTAATTATAATGTCCTCGTTGTAACGTCGCCGCTGTACGTGCATAGGTTAAACGTTAAATCAATACAACTATAAAATTATAGCATATAATATAGTTTAAATTTATAAAGTAGTGTAGACTAATTAAAAGGATTATATACATCGGATATATTTTATTCTATAATAATACATAGTAATAAAATTAATTCGCATTTAACGAAAGATTTTAAGGAAAAAGATATTCAGCGGTCACAAAAAATCCAAAACATTAAAATATGAGTGCTGAAATTATTGTTAATTCACAGTGTTGTTGTTTCTTGATAAAATAATAATTATTCCAAACTATGATTAATTCGTTATTTTCCAAGTCAAATATTACTACTGGAAACTGATACAACAAAATTTTTAAGAAACATTTGAAAAAGAAATAATTGATTGAAATGAAAATGAGAAAGATATGATTGCCTCCTATTAAAGTAAAGATTACCGTATCCGATATTCTTCACATATCGAGCCCAAAACTTTTTCCGCCAAATTAAATGTTCTATCCCGTTCGTAACAGAGGAAGAGGCAAGAAATAAGTTAAAATCCTAGATTAGACACAGTTCCGTACGTTCGTCTTTATTTTATCTTGCACAGTTACTAAGTAGGACTACGGTATTGTATCTCTAAATACCTTGAAACTTAAAGTTTGTTTAGCCAGGCCCTGTAATTAGTTACGCTTCCCCTAGATTTGGATTCCATATTCTTTTCTGAAGTATTAAAGTCACGCATCATTAAGAGATTGAAAATTGACCGAACCTTTAACAGACTGCGAGATACTAATATACTAACGGTCCCTTACTTCTAGCTACATATTTCATGTTCGTGACAAATGTATATGTTTTTACGATAATTGTTAATGAGATTTGCGTCGTATTCGTCCATATACAATTGCAACCTGTATATATGCATCAATTTTTTAATCTGAAACATTAACCATATAGAATACACATGCCTCTTACATTTAATTTGGTTTCATATACTGTATATTGGCAACATAGAAAACTATATGTCAATTTTATTATGCATATAAGAAACATATCAGTAAGAATATAAAATTATTCGTTTAATAAACCATTCTCATAGAATGGAAGAATAAAATTATATCATTTAATAAAAGACACCGTTTAGAATATTATTTCAAACATTGAATTATGATTGGATTGGATTGAATAAAATGATGCTTTATTCGGAGAGAAAATGTATTTTTAAGGAAATTACAAAACCTATAAATAATAAACATATAATAAACATATACTTGTCCGAACATATAAATTAGTGAATTGTTTCATTATTTATACCATTATTTTTATCTTGATTATATTACTCGGTTAAATATATATAACAAGAAATTAATCAGATGTTTGTCTATTGACGCACCTTTTGTTAATCTATTTATCCGACATAATCGTGATAATTTGGATGTTATTTGGAAAAACGAACTGTGAAAAACAGTATGGTCAATTTTTACCTGTACGTGAAAATTAGTTGGCCAAACGTGGTCCGTCGCTTTGCCAAAAATCGTTGATGGTAAAGTAAAGGCGTCCATGGGAGAATGGAAAGAACGAAGGAAGATGAAAAGAAGAAATCATTAAAAACGCCGAAGTTGGTTCAATGACCAAACGCGTGATAGATGAAAAGACGAGATCTAACTCGGGAAATTAATGTTTTCTTGATCTCTTGGTTCAATACTTTGGTCCAGACCGGCGTAGCTATTAAATACAACGAAAAGAGGTACGCGCTACACGAGCACTTACTGCTTTGGACAGTTTTTCCGTTAAGGGTTACAGGATAATCGGCTATTAGAAACTGGATGAAGTTCGTGCCGAAACGTAGTTTTAATCTCGATTTAACCCGGCTTTGCCGAGACTAGAGGAGAACAGTCGCCTTAGGAATCATTCTGACCACTAACAAACTCTAAGCTCGAGCTAAAATGCGTCCGCATTTTAGTCCTGGTTCGCGATTGGCCCTTTTACGGTCTCGTCTGCCATTATGAGTACATCTGAGATTTTAGTGTCGAGTTAACACGAATCCAGCAGTTTATGCTGTTACTTTCGTCACGCACAAAGGAAACAAGAAATGGAACGTGTCGATTGTTATGTCGAGTACGTGGACAAGCTTTTCCAACACTAATCGTAAGCGGTATATCTAACGCTTTCAAAAGATCGAGGCGGCTGATAAATTAACATTCTTTGAAGGATCAAGTAAAATTAGCTTTGTACGTAGTGAGCTATTGTTGCGTGTACACTTCCTTAAACCGTGCCACGTTCAACATTAATGGGTATATGTACCTTTCTCTCAATATATTATTAATTTCGTTCAACTTTTGAAAAAAATTGTGCTTATTTTTAAATGAATATATTTAAATGACGGTAAAATAAGTTTCAATACATCTTTTTATATTTAATATCCTATTGTTAATGATTTAATACCTATTATTTGGGACCTTGTATCATTATACATAAGATAAATTAAGTATAAGTTATGCACAATATGTAAATTGTTTTAATGAAACAAACTATTTTTCTTCAAATTTTTGTTCAGAAAAATTATAAATTAAAATGTGAAAGCGAATATTTTTTTCTGCATATATATATTTTAAAGTTGTAATTAGTGCTACAATTTTTTCACATACAGATATTAATTATAAATAAAATATGAGCATTACAAATAATATTAGGAACAAAAGCATTTGCTTAAAAGAATATAAGGATATTTTTGGTAATAATACCGTAATAAATATCTTATCTTATTAATAGCATACAGTGGCGGACGCACGGAAGTTTAAAATTGATACATTATGTATTCTAGCAACTTTTGTACTAAACATATTTTATGATACTGGTAACAGTCATCTATTTTATTATATATGTTACATTTATTGATTGTTCTTGTTAGATATAAATCCATTTTGTAAATTTATAGTTTCTTCCTACACTTCTTATTTTATAAACTACTTTTATTCCGTCACTGTATTCCTCTTAATCATATTTTTACCCAATTATATTTATCCCAATTACTTGCATTACATTGTAATAGAAACAAAGCTTTCTATTCATTGTATAATAACTGTGTATGTAACTAATTCTATGCCTTTCAAAAAACTAATTAATACAGTTTCTTCTTATTGCCAATTAACATTGGTGGATTAGGAAAGAGTAGAGTATAACAAAACAATATAATTTTGAATTGCAATAACAAAAAATCAGAAGGATTAACGTATGACAGAATTTGTTCAATTTTGCAGTAAAAAAGATAAGATGCGCAAATAACTAAAAAATTACATTTATATCAAGTACCTATTTTATTATGGTCAATGATACTATGCTTTCTGTATTCTAAAAAAGGATGAATGTTCCATCAAAAAATTGTATTATATAGAATTTAAACAGTGAAAGTTTCACTATACACATTACATATTGTAGATTATATATTATAGATAAAAGCAAAAAACGGTCACCAACAGATGCTTAAAATTCATTTAATTATCCTGTATAACAATATTGTTTTACACTTTTCCTTGTATAAAACTATTTCTAAAAATTGGTTTCATTAACATTTAAATAACACTAAATTATGTTTCGATGTTTATTCACAAGAAAAGAAAAATTATGAAACCTTGGGTAAAATTTCAAATTCACTATGGGTAAAATTTACCCCTAAAAATGCAGCTGATTTCAGATTTTATGTTATAACTTGTGAAACGTAAAAAATAAAAAGAAAATTTTAAATAAAAATTATTTCTTTTAATTAGGACTATTATTTGCTAAGAAATCGATCAATGTTATAGGGAGTCTTAACGCTAAATCGGAAAATGACCGGATTTTTAGAAGTCAATTTCACTCTTTTAGAGTAAATTTGGGCACTAAAAGAGAATTGCGTAACATATAGATACCTACCTACATATTTTCTACATAACTTCAAAATTTCATAATTTTTTGAATTTACCGGTTGGGTATCTTCCCTTTTCGGTAAAATAAATATCAAATTCTATTTCAATATAGATTTCTACTGAATGCTTTTGATATAAAATAAATTCTTTTTTCGTCTTTTACTTTCATTGTAATAAATTCAATGTTAATTTAGCAATTCGAAAAACTGGAAAACTTGATCACACCTTACTAGTACGGTGCGCTGTTGATTGCATTACTGTGCACTTTGGTGCATTACCCTTTCACTCCATAACTGTTTCTAAGGCAAATTACACCAATCCATGAACCTTCCGTCGGTTATATTCGTTCATCGCTTCTAGTGTCAAAGAAAATCAATTAGAATCTTCCAATGATCTTTATTTAAGCTCAAAATTTCGATGAAATTTGTAAAATTGCTAATAGGAATAGCAAAGGCAAAAGAGGATTTGTGTTTTGTGCCACGAGAAGCGTTCGAGAGCGATCTGCAAGAATTTGTGCCACCCACGTGCAAGTAGATACGTAAGGGCGCCCATATGATCGGGCGAGGTCGACGAACGCAACCAGATCCACCTTCCTCGAAGGTGGAGAAGCAGGAGGGTGGAGCACGCGGACCACTTGGATGCATCGTGCTACGACGGTGCAACGCTGCCGCTGTTGCTGCTGCTGCCTCTGCCGCGCCGCCTCCTTTGCTGCTGCTGCTGCTGCTGTTGCTGCCGCTGCTGCTGTTGCTGCCGTTGCCCCCGTTGCCGTCGAGGCTGCAGCTCCGGGCGGACGGTACAAAGAGCATTATGTACAAAGACGTAAAGCGAAATGGGAGCGAGATATCCGACGGTGTTCGGATGAATGGAGAAAAAGGTGGCGGAAGTGCAAAGGGAGGGTACTCGAAGGGCGTGGGATGCAGGAAGAACAGCCGCGAAGCACCAAAACTATTTCATCGAGATGATGTAACCGTTGTAGTTGTACCCAATACTTCGTGCGACTAAGGTTTAGTATCTTTTTCAAACTTTTAATTGTATCGAGAGTAATACTTTCGATATATCTATCAAAAAAATACATAAAATAATGTTGCGTTAAACATTTCGTAATTGTTATTTATTTTTAGTTTTTAAAGATGTACGCCGATTGTAAGATAACTCCTCACACTTATTGGAAAACTACAACAAATTTTACTTTATTTAGTATCTTATATTATAAGATATATATAGTGGCTCACGCAAGTTATCGAGTACTTATCGTAGAAAAATTTTATGTATATGTATCTATTATATTTGTTACATCAAACATTCTAAAATATTATTAGCTTTATACTGGTGAAACTTAAAACCAATCTGAAGATACACATAGAAGTTACGGAATATTAGTATACCCATATGTAGTAAAAAATTACATGAATACCGATCTTAAGCATATAATAAATGTTAAAGATGATTACATTGAATATTGAGGCTTATTAATAGTATGTACAAGGTTTAATAATAGTGCATATTAATATAATCGAATTTTATTATACTACTAATGAAATTTTAAAATGTTTCATATGATACACATAATATGATCATAAAGTGTCTACAAGTATTCGAATACCTTCATGAGTTACTGTATGATGCGAATTAAGTAACAAATTTGAAATAAAATAAATAGAAGACAAAAGCAATGAAAAGTATCCAATTTGTATTAAATATCCACAAATGTTGTAATATTTACGACCGGCAATGCACGTGAAATTGAATAATTAAATTTAAATTCAGAAATAGCTTGTTCGTAAAATACAATAAAGCAAGTTGTATTGCCATCAACATTATCTCAGTGAGCTTGCGAGCTATCAAGAGAGTCGATACAATATAGATTTGTAAAAATTACCAAATGTGACAATCATTACTATAATTATCATTATAATTGATACGAGAAACATGAATGTGGATATGTGCATTGCGAACATAATTAATGGGGTTAATAATAGCAGTAATTGAATGTCGTAAAGATTTGGTACTGTTACTGTTCCTGCCACGTTATAAATAATATATTCATTTTTAATTTACTTGTTTTTAAAAATAAATTGAAAGTAAAGTTTACAACATTAATTTTTGCGTAAGAAATAATATATTTGCGAATCGGAGTTTACGAGTTATGGAAATAGGTTTAACTAAAAATGAAAATGTTTATAACTGTAGCTGCAAAACATTTCACCACGTTGATGTATACAACTATTTTCCTAGAGGTTGGTTGTTAATTTTAGTCGTATGTGCAGTAGGTATATATATGTACACAGGACATAGTAAGTACAAGATAAAAATTGCTTACGATAACGATATTTTAATTCTATAAATATAATCGTCAAAATAATAATGATAACTGTACGCTTGTAATAATAATATTTTAAATAACAATAAAGAAGTTCTATTCCATAGTTTGGTAAATCTATATTATTAATTTCTACGGTTTAATTGTAATCCATATAACTGAAATAAAATTATGAAGAATAATTTTCTTATATATACGATGGTTCTTCCATGGATCTTTCTTCTTTCCACGTTACAAATATAACTAAGGAATTCTATGGTAGTTAATCTAAAATGTATATTTTTACATTTACGGGAATCTATGCACTTGTTTGATTATATTGATAATAGCATCGAATAGTAAAATTGAAAATAGATAATATTTAATATTCTAATATTTAAACGTGAATAATAGTATAGTAAGTACGAGTTAAATAACAAAGCAGAAAGCATTCAATAAGAAACAAAATTTAATAGAAAAATATACATACTTGTTATAGATGAAATTAATGCAATTATTAATATATATATATTAATATATCATATTATATATATTATATTAATATATCATATTATATATATTTTTTAATATATATAATATATATAATATATATTATATATATTATATATATATTAATAAAATAATTTATATATATATTTGTGTAGAACATAGTTGGTCTAAGAAAGCTCCAACTGTAAAATATCATAATTTTTTGGTTCTTATATAACGAAATATCTTCCTTTTATTTACAGAAGCACATTAAACTACAATTCTTATGACATTAATGTATAATAGATTTAAGTGACACGAATTAAATGTCGCTTCCATAAAGTAAAATGCACAATTTAAAAATGGTTATACACTTTAAATAAGATATAAAATTCCTGAATATTCATTCGGTATATCATCAAGAAAGTATATAATCGATAGTGCTTAGAAATGCCTACAGTGTTTTTCTATATCCGCTACCATTATGCACACTTTCCAATCTATAAAAATACATGGCGCGAAACGAATATAATTTAATTTAATGAATTCCCTCACGATGCCCGAAGATTATATTTATGCACGCAGCGCGAGAATAGCAACGAAAACAGGGAATACGTACGCACATATGTAAGAGATATTCCAGGAAAGGTGCTGGATTGCAACGAAAAAGTACTTTCTTGCTTTATAAATGATTGGTACAGTACATCGAGATTCAGTTTCTCCTGGTTCCAGCAGTATTCCCGGAGGCATTAAATCAAGTTCGTACCGTTTCTGTTTCTCCTTACGAACGTACATACGTACATATAGAGGGTTGTTCAATGTGTGACTCCACTACGTTAGGATTATGTGGTGATATATTTAGTACTTGTGAAGTGAATATTTCTAATGGTAGACATCAACGAAGCAAATGGTCATTACCTAAAGTCATTATTTTATCTAATTACAGTGTAATTAATTCCTACTTCCTCGTAGCACGCCAAGTTAATTTTCGATTTTATCAATATAAGCTTAGTTATGTCTATCGTGAATCCAAGATATATATAAAATGTATAATATTTATATGTTTTTTAATTGTGACTCACGCGAGGAAATTTTTTTTTGCAGATAGTATTTGCGAAACCAAGTAACAAATAATATCTGCCATTCAATCCAGCACTGTTTATACTATTACAAGCTTAAATAATTTAATTTTCTTAACACGTAACCAAACCATTCTATTAAATTATATTATTATATTTTATTAATTAAAAATCATGGTTTAATTATAGATATTTTGTTACTTCAATAAAAGTCAGTGTTAAAAAACAACAAATAAAGTAACAAGTATTTTCGGATAATCATATTCATTTGTATTCATGAAAGTCAAGAAATAAGATAAGCATGTCATTCAAACTGAGTAGTCTGTTTAAGAATAGTGATCGATGTCCATCGATTATCGTTTGCCTGAAAATTCAAAGTGTTTCGGAAGACGCCGTAGACGAGCGGGATTGGAGGCCCCAAAAGGAATCGAATAAGTAGAAGCTTTCGCGGACAAGTAAGGCGATGTAAGCGGTTCGCTCGTTCCCAGGCTCGATCCGCGTTGCATCCGATCGTATCTCCTCGAGGATTTATTGTTTGGTAAATCATTTAGTCGCTGCCAACCTGCCGTAGGGGGAGTCGAGCTGACGGTGCTCTCCGTCCTTCTTCTCTTTCCTTCTCCTTTTTCTTCCAGCGCCGTAGTTCTCAGTCCTCTTTCAACTTCCTTTTTACTTTCATTCGTGGATTTATTTGAATTTACCATGAGAACTGGAACTTTGCCGATAACGTCGTAATGGGCAAATTTGAAATTATTGTTTCGCCAGCGTATTGCCTCAGCATCCACCTGCTAGACCAATGTATTCCTTCTTTTTAAACGTAATTATATATTTTAAATATTTATTCGTCCTCTTCCTTTTGAAATAGAAATTTCTATGTTTTCGGATCGTTTAAAACTACCATGTATTTTTTTAAAGAATCGTATACATAGAGTATATTATTATAAAGTATTCGTAATAACATTGATAAATTTAAAATTATAATTTTTGGAATATTTCGCTTCAGAATTCAACTACTAGGTAATAATCAATGGATTGTTGTCTTTGAATGTATTGTACTTTGAAATTGTTTATTTTTTTCTCTCTTTTCTCAGATAGAGATTGCTATCTTATTTTTATAAGAATTAAACATTATTATTGAGTATCTTTAGTACCTAAAGGAGATTAATAAATTTTCGTTTAGATTTACAGATTAGTTTATTTCTATGTGTTCATGATTACAATTGATAAATGATTTTTCAAAAGTGTAATTCATTTACCGTGTTGAATATATTTTGAAACGATTGAGACGATGTTCTATGAAAGATTGTCTATGAAATTCCATATAATAAAATAAGTATATAAAAATATACGAACATAAATTTAAAAAGCAAATAGACTCGTCAAAGAATACAAATTTAATATTTATAGTATAAACTTGAATTTAAATAACATTAGATATATTATTTGAGAATTAGTTTGCTCAGACAATAGTATACCTGGTAACAAGTTTATGTGTTGGTTAACAAAATTAATAGCAATGCTAACTAAACGCAACAAAATGTATCGAACAAGAAAAAACGAAGCACGATTTAAAAGAAAAAAAATACCTAAACGATGTTCGTAATTTAAATAAGCGTCGAAAGTGAAAAAGAACGGACGAGCGATTTTATTAAGGTTCGTTTAGACGATAAATAAATCGACGATACCGAAGATTAAGAATCAAAAAGACGTAGGAAGACGAATTTATACAAAGAGGTGGGGGAAAAGAAGCACACGCCAGGCACGCGTCTTCTCCAGAAGGAATGCTTCCTCGCTCGCGCTCTCGAACACGAGTAGGCTCGTGGAATGATTTCGAGACACGAGGCGAGCGCGGTCAGCTTCGGTGCAAGCAAGACAGGGAAAAAGAACCTGATGCGGCCGAAGAGAAAGAAAAGGACGTTCAGCCGATGCAGAGGAGAGGTGAAAAATGCAGAACCTAACCGTGCAGGCTACAGGTGCATCGGACGATGGCTTTCAAGAATTCGTGCTCGATCCACCCTCGAGGAATTTTTTTTCCCTTCGGGCCCGTTCACAAGTTCTATTCTTTGCTTATAAACACCATTACCAAGGGTTCAACTGAAAACAATGTGTTTCATTGATAACGGATTCAAAATTAACATGTCACAGAGGCAGCAAAATTATTTTTTGTCGATGCCTTGAGATTGGTCTCGTTAACGGTTAATTTATAGAATATATCTATATGTTACCATCCAAAGGTATTCGAATATTTATTCACTTTTGATAAGATGCGATTAAACAAGAATTTTTATGTCAAAAGTTTACCCATTTACTAATAAAGGATGAATGTTATGTTGGATGATGTTCATAATAAACAGTAATGGTAATAAATAGTAAAAGGAACGATCGAGTGACAACTAAAAATTTGTAGGTTTTAATATCCATAATAACTTTATTGTATCACATGCAGTATAGTTTTATTTATTCGCGTTAAAGTACCATAATAAAGATTTAGCACCTATAAATCATTAAGAATTAGTTAAACGTCTTAGTCTTTTTTTTTTCAAAACTTCGTACTTATATGCTGCGGATAATAATTTAGTTGTTTCCAATCTGGAAATATGCAACATATTTTTCTCGAAACGCATTATGATACAGTTTGGTTATGCGAAGAACATCCTTGAAATCGAAAGTAGTATTTTGGCTGTTGCGAAAGAACGAAAATAGCTTGAAAAATATAGAAATTGGACACCGATTACTATTGAAGCGGATTTTGCTGAAATGACATAGCAGTTTCTTGTTCATTTTCTTCGGAATGATAGGGTCACGGTACCGTTATTGGAGAATTAGTTTGGCTCTATGAATTTTTCAACTCTTCTCAAGGTATCATGTCCTTCGGAATCGACATCCTTGTATTACTACAAAAATTTTGCCCTTCTTTCATCACTGAAAACCCATTAATTTAAAATTGTGTTTTATACACCTATCATTTTTCTAACCATAGGCGGAAAACATTTACAGTCTTGCTCTTACATGTGATGGTATAATTAAGGACATTTCGTTGAATGGTCCGTGCAAGATCATTTTGCGGTTTCTCATCACTACTAAGAAGAAAGCGATGAAATCTTGAGAATTACGGTATCGCTATGTATTATTTCGATTCAGAATTTCAATTCGTTTAAACGTTCTGTATTCCTGGAACCTTTCACCTACTTTATTCACACATTATTGTTAAACTGGGGATTTTCATGCAAACTTATATTTTCATAAACACAGGAAAATGGAGATCTGTTTCATTCACCAGAAATCACAACAAGTGCTATACTTTAAATATTTTATATGTTCGCGTATATTTGTGCATTTTTGCATCTTTGAATTTTCCATAAATTTATGAACTCTACAATCTAATTGTAATTTAGGCCTTTACCATACAAAATTTTTTCTATCGAGAAACTTTAATAGGAAATGATTATAAATATGTCTGTAAACTGATCCGTACTTATATAAATAAGTTCCCTACGGAGCTTCCCTTATTTTTTATTTCTTATCAGTGAAAGCGAAACCAAATAATTATCTGTTTATCAAAGGGGCACCAGAGGAATATAAAAGGTTAGAAATTAACAATAAATAAAATTTCAGTGGGTATGTCATTTATATAATATTTTTTGAAATATTTTTTTAAAATGGAGTAGACAGATTTTGAAACGTTTAATCTAATGGAAAATCGTGAATTTCTATATATGTAACTAATAAACTGTTTACATTTAATAACATTTGCAACAATATGGGATAACAGAACTGTGAAATACAAGATTAACAACTATGTAAATGCACGTTACTAAATACAGTGGTATTTCTTAAGAATATTCAGGAAGCTTGTACTTCATTAATCGTTCAAAAGTGTACACGTAATGTACTACATATTGCATAGACCGCTTAAGAATAGACAATACTTTCTAAAGAACCTATTACAAAAGTCAGTTGTGATCGTTTCAGCTTCTTTAGTGATTTCTCAGACTTCATTGATAATTAAACACTTGATTGTAGATAAATCATTGCAAAACGATGTTTTATTATTCTCTGAGAAAAAATAAGATATTTTTAATATAATGTTTTAGTTACCTTCACATGATATATAAACTACGTATCCTTCAAAAACATTGAATTCATTCTGTACAATTCAATATGTTTATATTCTCTGACAGTAATTGTCAGAAACGTTTCTCGACATATTTTAGTTGTTTAAAAAGTACATCCTTTTTATCAAATGAAATGTAAAAATGAATTTTCTATCATAGATAGAAATCCAAAAATATCAGTGTATACTTTGTTCAAGTATACAGTTATCAATTGTTATAGATATTACAATAAATACTTTTTGTTACTATCATAATTATTATATTATTTACAGTAAAACAAAAATATAAAAATATGTCTTTTTTATATTTGATGTTAGAGAAAATAGTGCATAATATCATAAGTACATTGAATCTGCGTTATCTATAATTTAATTTATGTGGGCTTGATAAGATTATATACAGAACAACTTTGAAGAATATTAGAATAAAACTCGTTTTCACACTACACAAGGCTAAGAAATACTTCCTTTTATTATACTTTTACATATACGTTACATTATTGCATGATATGATTCGCACGATCAGTATGCTTGTTTCTGCTCATAATTACATAAGTTACATTCTGTTCATCTTGTTATAATAATAATCATTATAGATTTTAGTATGTTTCGTATTTTCAATTCTTCAGAGATTTAAACAACTTTTTCTTTTTCTGATTATTTTTCTCATGATTTAAAATGAATTTAATATGGCTTTATGAAGTGTTTTAAGATGAAAATTCCAAAAGCTGTAATAGTTGCATTATTATTTTAAACGACTTGTGAATAATAAACTTAATCTTTATATTATGTAGGTAATGATTCTTTTTTCCTGCTTTCACAATTAAAATACTGTGTAAATAATTAATGAGTTATCAAAATAAAATTTCTTCTAATCGGATATTTGAATTTTTAAACATAAAATAATAAGTATGACAGACACGGATAACTTATATTGAGCTTCAATGAAATATTTTAGTAAGTGGCATGATCTATAATCATGGAGATATTTTGCAAATGTATTTTGCAAAAAAGTTTTTATTTAAGATATTAAGTATTTCTCTCATTTATAAGAAATCTAGTCATCTATATAATTATATGGTAAGCAATACATTATATATTATATTATTGCATTAAAGTATTAAGTGATATTAATATACTATAACATAAATTTTGGTTAACCACTAAAGAGAATTATCGTTATATTTTTTAATCACACGTTAGATGAAACACGTTAATGTGAAATTCTTAATCAATTAAAATATAAAATAGTTCAGTATAAAATCATATCTTCCCTGATGGATTAACGTAATATTACGTTATCAGTCAACATTATTAAAATTATTAATTATCCTTTAAGTAAAGGTTGATCACATAGACTTTCTCCTTTCTTCTAATCGATTTCACTCTATAGCATGTAAAAACTTACTGTAAATATAAAAGGTAATACGATTCAACAACTTGTTACTAATGAGTGCAAGAATGCGGACAATCATGCAGGTAATGAACTATAGAGTAGTTTGATTTCCTATACTGTAATTGTGTTCCTCTATTCTATTAGTAAAAAGGTGGCATAAAACAAAGATTCCTCTTGGGCTTTTCAAAGAATTAATGGATGCTAAACGATCGATGCTGTTAAATCACATCTTTTCTACAACCTGCGTTGTTCTTACCATTCTACTATTAAAGCGATTGCTGTTTTTATATAAAAATGTTGTTAATGAAGGATTACTTTCACTACCAATGTAATATTTTAAATTAGTGTTGTATAGATTGGATTAGATTACAACTGCCAACATAGTTTTAATTAAATTTTCTCCTTTAACATTTCAAAAAATTTTTTAACATTTATCTTCGAATGTGCAAGTAACATACATATCTAATACTTACTTTTGACATTGACATCACGTATAATGGCAATAAACGATATGTCATCGTATATGTAATGATTTGTTAATAATAAAACGGTAATAGTAATTTGAGCCTATTTAAGTAAACAAATATAAATTCTAGTCCAATAACTTTATATTTCATGTTTCAATATTTGTATTCAATTATTCTTATATTATAAAAATTTTTTGTATATTCTATGAGATAGGAAACAAGCGTACAGACAAATAAATACTTCAATGATCTAAATATAGGTAACTAATCAGATGATATGTGCGAGAAAAGTTGAAGAACAAGAATTAAGATGTATGAAAGCGAATAAAAAGATAAAAGATAAAATAGATAAAAAGAGAAAATTACAAAAAAAAAAAAAAAAAAACGTGTGGACGGATACGCGTCAATAAAATAAAGATTTATATTACAAAGTTCGTGTTAAGTACATGACATATTGAGATATATCAAGATGTAGCACCTGATTATGATTATAATTTATACAGTTTTAATTCACATGTTCTATTCATTTTCCAAATTTATATATGTGCTTTGTATTTGTTATATTTTAAAGCAATTAAATAATTTTTTAAACGTTATGGATTAATGCTTCTTGCTTGAGCAATGGATGAAAAATATAAATACCAATTAATCAATTCTTTTCCATAAAATTTTATAACATAATTAAATATATAACGTAGCGATGCATTTCCGAGATTATTTTTTTCATTAATTCATTTTCTCGTTGGTAATGCGAAAAATGTGAAATTGGGTAAACAAGCAACCACAACGATTTTAATTATACTTTTTAATTTATAATAAATTAGTCTTACTGAAATTCCAACGACAAGAGATACATTTCTACGCAGTTTTTATGTTTAAATTGAGTGAGTTACAAAATAGTTGTCTATAATAGAATGGTTAGATTCTTAAATAACAGTTGAACAAGATATTAAAAAGCAATTAGTATAGTGAAAAGATTGTACAGAATGATAAATTGTGAATGTGCTCATGAAGCATATCTCTTCGTACATTAAATATATTTCTTTGCATTACTGATTTATGAGAAATCGTTAATCATTAACATCTGAAAATGTTTACTTATTTAAAACTTGGAAAAATAAGTTTCTTGAGATTTCTAAAAGTTTACAAATATAAATAAAAATATACTTATAAACAAAAAGATAATTGATCTGTAATTAATATTATTTCTCGTCAAATATATAAATACAATTACAGTATTTAAACAGATTCAAATACAGTATGTATTCTTTATTCACGAATCATTACGAATCCTATACAATTTTATCTGGCACATATATCGTGAACATCATATAGGTATAGAAAAAATTTGGATAAATTTTATTTGAAATGAAAATGAAGAAATTACATTTGTAAATAATGAGAGAAAATATTGTAAATTACTTTATTATTTTTATTTTAGTAATAATATAGAGAAATAAATCATTTTTATAAATAATTTTGTACTTTAGTTAACTTTTTCTAATAAAGTAGCAAATAATTCGGAACATGATATCAATTTGAATTTTAAATATTATATATTGTACATATTTGAGTTATAAACGTATCCTTGACACAGTTTAATAATATTGAAATAGTCAGATCAGAAATTACTTGAGATATAATTTTAGAAAACACTTTTCAAATATAAGATATTATTTCAAAATAATATCTTGCCAAATAAGGTAATATATCGTTTATATAATCACTTCTCAAATATGTCACTTAAATAATGCTCAAACCTGTTATAGAATGAAAATAAAATAAAAATAGGTGAATACATTGCTTTGATTACTCTTCACGTGCCATCACGTGCTTCGGTACGCCTTAATTTCTTTCGAAACGCTATAGTATGACATAGAACCGCACATGTTTTGAAGATCTAGCCGGAAGGATCGAAACAACAGGCGCGTAAGTCGTATGGCGGTAAAACGGAAATTGAAGAGCGATTCAAAGAAAAGAAAGAATGTAGGGGGGCTGATATTCTGTTCCTACACAGCGCAAGTTCGGTAATTGTGGCCCGTCGAAATCGCGTGCGACCGACAATTGGCCAGACAAGGGGCGCGAGAGAGGGCGTAAGAATGTACAGTGCACGTGCCTTTATTTATTTTGCATAATTAGCAGTACGTTGCCCAAGGTATCGTCAGCCCGACAGGTTCTCAGCTTGACTCTCCTTTTTCTTCCTATCTTCATGAGCGTCCCTACATCTTATTTTTCCCTTTTTACCTCGTTTCTCATTTCGTTGAATTGATCGATTCGAGAGTGGCGAACTCTATCCTCTGCGCTTTCAGAAGGCTTGTCAAAATGTCAGTTTTCAAAGATGTGAGGCAAAACTTACATTTATTAAATCGAATCTGAAATCTAATTTTAACTTATAATAACAAGATATATATGTTGTTATTTCAATTGTAATCGTTATTTTCTAGAAAATTAGATTGTAACAAAATGAGACAGAGTATTATATTGATTATATAAATTGCAGTATTTTAATGTATATTCAATTATTTGATAAACATTATCATTAAAATTTTTGAAAAATTTGATATTACAAGTTGAATAATTTTAAATAAATTATCGTAATTAAATTCAGGCCAAGTTTCAAGTAGACATTAAAGAAATTTAATGTTTAATTTTGCTTCTTTAAAAATTGCTGGGCTTCATTTCGTAATATAAGTATTTCATCATTTTTTTTATGTTAATAATATTTTTCAAGATATTAATTCGTTACTGTGGAACGTATCAATCAAGTTTCATACTGCATATTAGTATGAATAATGAAATAAAATATACAATGAACTTAAATTAATTAGTTCACAAATTAAATATAAATTAAATACTACTTGCACGAATTGAAGATAATATTCCTTTTTCGTACTTTGAAACATTCATTTTAACGATTACTGTAGAATTTATTTGCATAATGATACGTCGTCAACTAATTATAAGTATACTTATATCTTATTCAACCTTCTGAGTATGTAACTTTTTCGACGGGTCGTCAAGTTCTCCGAATAAGTTCGAATAAACCGGTAAACTTCCACCTTTCTCTTTATTTCCCTTTCCAATTTCTGTAATTGCGCGCTCTTTCCTTGAACGGTAGATGGAAATGTTAATGAACGCATTGCAAAGTGGAGCACGACCACACATTTCACACTCATGAAACATGATTTGTGTATATCACAGAATTCGTACTAGTTAACATAGCAAAATGGATGAAATGAAGCAAGAGTTAGCGAAGCGTTGAAAATTGTAATAATTATTCCTATCAAGTTTTAAACATGTGGATTTGTAAATAACGAAATAAATTAAAGTACCTAGGTTAATGTTATATCTACTGTATATCTATGGGCCCTTCTTGCAAAAAATATTATTCAAATAAATACGTAGATATTAATTTCATTCCTTCCTATTTTCCTGTTCCTGCAAGATTTCGTTGTGTTTTTTCATTCATTTGTATAGCAACTTGTTTGCATGAAATAATTTATTTCTTTCTGCTTAATTCTCACTTCTTCGTCTTTATTTTTCACTAGTTTAATATTTGCAAAACTAAATACAGTTTAGTTCAGAATGTTCACTTTTAAATGATAAAAAATAAGTAAATGAAATAATATTTAATATTTTACATTTAGTTCTTAATTTTTTGATTTCTTTATAAGGTACCGTTGTATTGTTCCTAGTTAAAGAAGCGGAAGTTTATATCTCCGATTCTATCGAATAACTTACAAAAACTCTAAATGTTTGCGAAATCAGACGAGAAGTACGAGCAATTAACTAGCTTGAAAGTAGCTAATGAAGTAACGGTAAATTGTGTTCTTGGCCGCTTTAATCGTAATGACGAATTTTGTCGGGAATCGATGAAAGACTGTCTGTCGCTGGTAAGAAGTCTGAAATTTGGCCGGACCCAGTTCAAAATTAGTATTCATTAGAGGAACACGCGAGATTTTCGACGAGTCATGTGGAAATAATTAAGGTAAGTGTGGGGTCCACGGGTTCGGTTCGGTGCACGGTCGCCTAATGACCTTCTCTTTCGCTCGTCCAAGGCTTGCACACCGCTCATTCGCTACGTTCTCCACCTCTTTCTTCTCGTACAAGCTTTCTACCCCTTTCCTCTTCCTACTCTTATTCACTTACCTTCCGTTCAATCGATTTCTCTTTCACACGTTGCAGATTATTATTTGTTCCCCAGTCTGCTTCCTTGTACTTTCTTCCTCGATAGCTCATTCCTGCAATTAATGCTTTTCATTTGTCCATGATGTTCCCTATTGCATCTTATACTAGTTTTTTCAACTTAGCGCTTGAATTAATAATTCTTTTCTCGTAAAACATCCCTTTCAACTAACATGTACGGAAGTACACGAAATTATTTTTCGTCCCTTTCCTGCCTCTTTAACCACGATTATCATCTTTATCATATATTTTCACGATCCTTGAATTAATTTTACCTTAAATTGCATTATCCATTTCTCTGACACTCAAAATTTATCTTTCCCAATTTCAGTTCTATATCTATTTGGTATATCGATATATGGAGGAATCAGTTTACGTTATTTCACTGATTAATCATCATATGTTTCATGCGCAATAAAAATTAATTTAACCATGACTATCTTGATTTAGATTTAGAAGCAATCACGAAGATATCTGTTGCACGATACATTTTTGTTCAATGTGTTAATCTTGTTCAATGAGTTTCTATAAGTTATGAAATTCAAGTAATTTATATAACACTTTATGTAATGATTGATATACAATGATAATAAAGAATAATACGAATACAATTATTATTGTAACGCAACATTCTATTAATTATTAATTGGAATCATAAATGAAGTTTCTGAGGTAATGAATCGTGTATAACATAATATAGCATAACGCAACGTAACACTAAGAGATACCAGATATTATAGATGGTGCAACTTATGTTAAAAAAAAATAGAAATGTATTCGTTCACATAATTCATAAAATATTTCGTTTCTTGTTGTATTTCGCAGTCACATTATGATATCCGTCATTTCTTATGTCTCTACATATTGGGCGCTTTCTCTTAATTATCTTCCCGATTCCTTATACGCATCTTTCACTTTCTTTTATCGTGTTTTGTTTTATCTTGCTGTAAATTCTTTAATGTTATATTTCCAACCTTTCCGATACTACGCTGCTCTAAATATTACTACGTCAGGCTTGCCAGCGTAATAAAATAATTTTTAAATATTCTAATATACATACGTGGATAAACCTGTTTTTGAAATCAGAAGTTCAATCAAGCAATTAAGATTTTATCGAAATTTGTTTATCTATGTATAGCGAACTGAGACCTGCAGATAGTACATTATTAAATGAAGTAAGCAAAAATTAGAAAAGTGAAAATTTGAATTGACATGATAGGATCGATCATATTGCATACTACCGTGTGCGAAGTATTGCAAACATCCTCTTCCTGTCTTACTGCCGTCTGTTCTTCGTTTAAATTTGTTTTTGCAAATTTTAGATATAATTACAATATAATAGTTATTTTTTAAATTAAATATGTTGAAAACATATATGTGCCATTTTTTAAATTTCAGTCAGCAGATATATTTAATATTACTTTTTTCTAATTAGTCGAAAGCAGGAGTTAGAGTGAAAGTTAAAATATTGATGAAACGTGTAATTTATTAATGACCCAATAGGGAAAAAATTTAATAGAATTCAAGAATAAAATATTAATATTGATCGATCAGTGATAGATTGAAAATAATAAATAATAGTGGACAAAATCTACTTGATACGATAAATTTGTCAAGAAAAAATTTTAAGAAAACATTTTGCTCTGTCCTGCAGGTTATGTCAAATTTCTAATTTTCATGCTTGATATAAAAGAGATTTTTAATTTTTCAAAATCCCTTTGCGGAAAAGTTAGTGATGCCAGAACCGTTGGTGGTCGAGCGAAGTCTTATTAGGGCAGACCGCCAATGCAGAATTTCGCTGTGGTGGCAACGAATTTCGCCGATGGGCGGCTGTTTGATCTCATTTCACCGAAATAAAAGAACAAAAAGGTTGCTTGCTGCTTGCCGGAGACCGGTTGGATATAAACGGCACCGCGGAAGCTTCATGGGCGCGTGTCCGACCGACCTGCATTATTATTCCTTGTTGAAACGTCTCTATTCGTCTGAATTCCCACGTATCTTTGTATTTTCCAAACTTCGCTGATGCGATAATCCTATAGTTTGATGCAGGATCGAATACTTAAAGAAGTATAATGAAGAATATTGCGTACATAGACATACATATGTTATCTCTGTGAAAATGGAAAGTGTTACCGTTCGACGAGAAACTGAAAGTTCCTAACAAACCAGGGAACCTGCTACAAGTAAGTATTGCACGTAGAAAATGTGTTTCACTTATCTCGCGTGTCATTTATTTCTAATAGTTTGCATTTATTTCTTTCGGTAAGTAAATCGATGTTAGATTATATATGCTATAAAAATATACAAGCAATTTTTATATTAATACTGATAAAAATTCTTGAAATTAGAAATAATAAATGAATTACTTTATGACAATAAATACATAATTTAATGAGTAATTTTATACAATAAAAAGATATAGGCAAATAAAATTATGTATCTTCTTAAATGACATTAATTAATTTGCAATAGGTGATAAAACACGGAGTAATTATAAAACATTTGAAATATATATTTGATAAAGTACAATTATGTTCTTTCATGTGAGAAACAAAAAGAAGCTTGTTTTTTACATTCCATATTGTACGAAAATTTGATACATGTTGATAGTGATAATTTCATTATAAAAATATACAGGGTGGTTGGTAACTGGTGATACAAGCGGAAAAGAGGTGATTCTACGCGAAAAAAGAAGTCGAAAATATAGAATAAAAATTTTTCGTTTAAGGCTTTGTTTTCGAGAAAATTGACTGAATTTTCACTCGGTACGCGTGCACTTTATCACGTCTCGTTATAACGGATCTCACTATAGATCATTGCCTCGATTGACGTTATGTTGATAAACACTTCCAATGTGACCGAAGTGTTTTCCTACCTATTAACTTACTATCCGACTTTTTTATTCTATATTATTTTTATTTTTGAACAATGCGTAGATATAATAAAATTTCCGTTCGATTCGAGGGGTTTGTAAAAGTGGAGAGTTCAACGCCTGGTAATGAACGCGCGCAAGAATTCTGTCTTACATCGGAATTTCGGAGACTGGTATGTCGCTTCTAATAAAGCCTAAACATTTCTTTTTGTGTGGAAATCGAGACGTTTCCCGCATAGAGATACCTGATGCCTTAAAAGTGATGTACGATGTACGCCGGCACCTGTCCCTTTAACCTTTCCATGAGCATCAGGTCTTCTTTTCATTTCACAACGGGCCAATGAATTTTATGGGTAGTCTAATGAAGTCGTTTTAAAACTCGCCACCCAGGACCGCGATGATCTTATCGCGACTTAATTGGACAAACCGTATTTCATCGAGTTAAATCTGCAGACGTAAGAATCTTTTCTCTCTTCTTTTCCTCCGAATATACATGAACCAATCTTGAATGCAGTGTATTTTCTTACGTATTTCTTGAAACTACACCGCATAGGAATCAATCTTTTATGTATTACTCACATTAATATTACGAAAATGTGTCAGCTTAAGAAAACGGTGATAGTATATGCCCTATATATAATATCCTATATACAATATACAATATCCTGTACAATACCGTATATACAATATTGTAGGTATAAACAAAATATATCTTCGGTTGAGACATCTTTTCCCTTAAATCAGGTGACAGGAAAATTATTGTATTTAATTAGGAAATATACAACTGGTTTTAAAAAATGTTTTATCAGCAAGTATTAAGTAAATGAAAATAGGATTTCTCTTTGGTGTTTGTGTAATTCTAAATTATTATCTTAAATATCTCGAAATTAATACTACATACTATGTAGTGTAATGTTTCAATTTATATCTAACAAACATGTTATATAATCAGCAATGAACATTCCTTTCATTTCTTCAAGCTAAATTTAAGTCTACTGTATTAATAGTTTGAAATAGATTCATGTTCCATGAACCATTGAGATAATATTAGATTAGAAATGGATTCCTATCAGCAATTCATTTCTATCACCAACAAGATAATGAAATTATGATTTCAAGATGTTATCACATCTCATTTCACATCTTATATCAAACTTGTGATGGATTTATATTCAGTTGTCAAATATTGAAGTCTGTGATTTATAATTATGCATTTGTAGTCATATATCATTTTTATGTGCATAACATAAAAAAACGCGTACCGATATTATATTCTATAATCATAATCGAATCATTTCTAGACTAATAAATTACTTATGATAAAGCATAAATGATTGTGAGCACATAAATTTTCAAACGAATATTTCTTATTAAACAACGCAGAGTTTACGTCATTTATTAAGACTTTATTAAATGATTAAATGATAATTTGAGGAAATTTTATTAAGCATTCCTTAGTTCTGAACATACATTATATACATATTATATACATACCTGTTGCACATATATATATATATCTTAGTGAAATAATAAATTTTATTCTCTAATTGGCAAAGTTATTACTTCTCAGGCAGAAATATACTTGCCACAACACGAATGCGAGCTAAACGCATCGCACACGTCTCCTCTCGATTTCTCCAGTCATTTAATTGGAGCCTCGTCCTCCGGAGCCCGTAAATGCCGCAACTTTTTGGCACGCACGCGTTCGCAGAGCGTCCACTCGATTTAATGTCGGCTCATTTTCGCCGTGTATCATTCGCGACTTTTTGTTCCTGACAGTAATATTCGACGTTTGATAATAATGCCTCTGTTCCTTCTCTTCGTGCAAAATTTCATCTTTTCTTTAGAGGGTCATTGGCCATGTGTATTCCTCTTCTTCCTTAGTTCTCATTCCCTTGAATGCTACTTTTTTTTATCTGCCTCTACCTTAACTTTTTCTTCTGTCTTAGTTTACTTATGTATCTTCATTTTGATACATTATTTCCCCCTTTTCATTCTTATTCTTCTTCCCATCGACATCGTCATTTTTTCCTATCTTTTTGCACTGCTAGCCGCTTTCTAATATCTTCTCTTTCTTATGACTCTCTATCTCTTTTTCTGTATTTCTTTCGCTTTTCTGTTCCGTTCTTTTATATTTTCCTTTCTTATTTATCCTCCCCTTTTTCCACTACTTCTTCTGTTGTCCCTTTATTCTACCTGGCAGAAGGTAAAACTGCGCTCGTTAACCCATGCACCTGTGTCCGCTTAAGCGAATACGAATTTTTCATACGGATCCCTCTTTCGGAACTTGATTGTACTGAAAAAAGAAGTACGGGAAGAAAGCTCTTCACGTGCCCCACGTCAACAAGAATTTAGGAGGTCCTAATTTACTCGCTTCAGTAACTTTAATTTTAAAGATTTTGTAGGAAGCTGTGAGATACACACGGATACCTTTTTTTCTTGTAATATACAATAAACAATGTATAAATGTAAAAATAGCTTTTATTGACAAATATTTGTAAAATATCTAGTTTATAGACTATCTACGAGTTAATGAGTAAAACAACAATTTGTATAAATTGCAATTGAAGTAGTAAAATCGTGATATATCAATTCATATCAACTCTATTAAAGACAAATATCATAAATAAGCATATGTTAAAACGAATCTCAACTGATGTATCTCAGAGTTGACTATTACATGGAACGAATAATAGAATTCTTTCGTTATTAATCCATGAAACTCTTTCGGGAGAAACGACACACTATTATGCTTATTCAAACCACGCCCCTTTACTCTATCGAATGTGAGATTTGGCATATGAGGCGATTCAGGATAAAATCGCGAACAGTCGAATCCCACTGCGCCTTTAGGACGAAACCGAGGCTGTTCGTCGGAACACGAAATGAAACGTTGCACCTGCCCGCTCTCTTGGTTCTCCTCTCTTTTTCTTTCCTTCTATCTACAGTAACGTATCATTCGTGGACCCTAAAAATAAGCAATAATAGCAATCGACATGGCAAGAAACGTGTTTTTATAAAAAACTAATCTCTATGTAACGCAAGAAATACGTCAACATTTGAGATATTGCTGAAACGTTTGACTCGACAATATGTGATTTTCAGGTTGCTGTTGGTAACGATACTAATAAATTGTCACTCAACTACCAGAGGAAGTAATGCATACAGACAACACAGATGGAATTTCTAAAACAATATTTATTCATATAGTACCTGACATTAATATGGGTCTATAAGTATCTTCCAGCCCTAAGCTAGATTTCAATCACATCTTTCCTTTTTTAAAATTATAATAAAATTCACTTAGAAACAGGTTTTCGCAGCTTTCAAGAAGCTCAATATAAAATTAATGGAATTATTCCAACGTACGACATATACTATTAACGTATATAGGCATTCATTTTTATCGATTAATTATTATGATATTTTTACGAGTTATGAATAGACGTTCAACCAACATTCCAGCTTTCATACAGAAGAAATTGGCATATTACAAGCAAGTATTACAACCTTGACAAAGTTTATCACTAACGGGTCTGTGTTTCAAGACTACGCCACTGCATTGTTCGGCCTTCGTCTCACGCGACCTCTTCGCTCTTTTTCCTTCCTAAGCGGACGGGTATAAAATATAACCGAAAGAATCCGGCGCATTACTACATACGTACGCACACTATCGAGCCCCTTTCGCCCCGAATCACGGCAAGATGTTGGCGTGTTCCCAAGCGGCGACTCGTGGTGAACGGAAGAAAACTTGACGCGGGGAAGCTACGCGAACCGGCCTCCTTTTTCCTCCCCTTTTTATCTCGGGGCCTGCTTCCATAGCCTTTCGGCCGATCTTCCCCCACCGACTGACCAATGATACGCGTGCCAGAAAGCGTACGTGAATTGTGTATGGCTCGCCACGAAACACACGTGCCATCCTGATCCTGATCCTAAATACTCGATTAATATTGCTGTCGCTTGTCGTGACACCGACGCGCCGCGCCGTGACGCGTCGCCGCTACCGCCGCTAAGTCGCACCGTATGAATTTTTCTGAAAAATTTAGAACAACTACGAATGCTTGTTGCTACATTTTTCAAAATCTTTGAATATTTTTCCTTCTTAATTTAAATGCAAAGATACTGTACATGAACATTTTATGATGTTAACAATCACTTTTTCACTAAAAATTGTAGAACTTGTTAAGTAGATTATTTTTTTGAAACATTTGGATATTTTCTCTCTTCAATTTCTATATAAAAATAATATATAGATACATACAAGTGTTTTAAAATATTATAAATTAATTTTACGATAAAAATTGAAAAAATTTACCAAATAGATAATTGTTTTTATTTTATTAACTGATTAGGACGTAGTTAATTAATAATTTAGGTGGATTTAAGATTTTATAAATCCCAATGATAAGAAGATATATAAATTAGAGAAAAGAAATATATGAAAAGTTTTACATTCTTGGGTAACGAAATAATATTTTAACAGATAATTTCTCATTTCTAGATCTTCACAGATTAGCATTTTAGAGAGTAAGTTAAGAAACGTACACTACATGTAAATTAAATACATACATCAAAAAAGGATCCAATTGTATATTACATGAATCTGGAATTATAAATATATTACACACTCATGCTTGGAATACTTTTCGTATTATGTATTTTGTAATATATTAAATGTATAATACATTTATTATTTGTATCCTAAACACATGTTTGGTGTGATACACTTTTTGTGTACTTATATAGAATGAATACCATAAGACTACATATCATAAACTAATATTACTTCAATTGTTTAACTTGGATAATTTATGCGATCACAATAAATTATTATATTATAAAAATGTTCATTTTTCATATTAAAATAGTTGTAATTGACATACGTATATAATTTAACTTGCAGCTATTACTGCTCTTTGTGGTTACATATAAAATTATTACGATATATCAGAACGTATCGTTTTAAATACAGTATAGAGTTTAAACTTCTCCAACAATAGTGAAAAACAATTTCAAATATTTATACATATTACTATACATGCTATACATAATTACTACAATCAATCATAATCAGATTTATGAAATATTTATATAATACATCATTTCTAGTGAAATAATTAATCTTCGTCACTATTATCTCTAATTTAAAGTAGATATTGTAACATTAAAATATGTTATTAAACTTAAGAAATTATACTAGTCACAGACGGTAAATAAGCTGGTAATTCGTTGTACTGAATGATATTCTGATTGCTAGAGATTCGAGCTTGCTACTGTATATATGTATTGTTCATATGTATAGGATTATGTAAAAAGTGGAGCTATACATATATTTAAATATTTTTCTAATTAGTAAAATAATTTTTTTGAAGAAAAGTGGAACTACTAGTGAATTCAACCAGGCTTGTTTTTGATCATTCTGGTCGATCTCTCATTAAATAACATTCCTCTGTAAAGGAATAACATCAGACAAGTTAAACGTATATGTATATACATAATCCGGTTAAAAGTTTTGGATCATTCACTTGATAACAAGGAAACGTGAAAAAGATATGAACATATGAAGTGTGATGAGCGTTTATATATTTTAAATTAATACATGTAACTATAAATAAAATGAGAAGATTATGGTTATTGAGGTATATTTATTCAAAGTTAGACATCGGTTTAGACTATTTTACATTCGTGTTGCCTATATTACTTTTCTTTTCTTGAATGAGTCTTTTACGGTACCTTACATCTGTATTATAAATTTTTGTAGTTTGAAAAGTGTTGCGTAATGACACTCGAGAGTTTGTTCTTAAAAGCGGGATTTCATTTTTTTCTCTTCTGTAAGCAATTCATCCTATAGCGACTTACATATTAACTACTAAGCATGATTTAAATCCAAACTTGAACAAATTTATTTGAAATGAAAATAAAGAGTAACAATTCCGTCTCAACTGTTTCATTATTTTGATATTAGATATAACGTAGAGGAAGTAATTTAATGTAAGTTCAAATGAAATAAATTATTTTCATATAATTTTTTATTTTAGGTAACTCTCTCGAAATAAAATAACAAATAATTTAGGTTTTATCTATTCCTTGCCGTTCGGTATTGCAAAGAGTACAATGTGTTTTACATGTACCTTACATGTTTTACTCTCTATCATACTGTGTTTACTCTGTTTTCTATGTTTTGATATTAACATTAAGCTAATTTCGTAGATGTAAGAGTCTGAGCATTGTGTATGAAACACTGTGCTGAAATCTTTATTTCTGATACGGTTTACGATGTTAAATCATGTGCATAAGCAAATGATTTCTTTTTTGACAAACTAACGTATAATTATTTCAAAATAATATCGGATCAAACGAGATGTTACATTATTTAAACAGTCATGTTCAAATACTTCACTCAAATAATGCCCAAGTCTGATTATGGTGTAGAACGATATACTTATATTCTTTTTAAGTATCTTGGTTTACTATCATCAACTTACATTTCAATCTCTTGCAAGAAAAAACATTTTCAATCCAACTATACTTAACTGTGTGTATGATACATATGTAATTGTAATATTATTTCCGTCGTTACGAAAATTCTTCTATTTGTATGAAATAACTAAAATTGCTATTCCAGGAAACGTTTCCTCCAATTTTAAGATCCAATTTTCACGTTCTTTATCTTATAGCTTTTTCCTCCTATTTTGTCTTTTTGAGAGTCTTTTCTCTGCCATACTTCGACCACGCAACTAAATAACTGTCAGTCTACGCTTTATAATACTTCCGGATAATGGAATTTCATAGATAATGGTATTTAAACTTCCTTGTATTTCTCGAGATATAAGTGTATATTCCTCTGAGACATCGCTTTTACTTTCAAGTCTTTCTTGCGTTTCTTTGCGTCATTTCATAATGCATCGCATGACGCGATCTGATAATTTTAGTTTTTCTACTACAACCCTGATAGTTAAGCTTTCTTGACTCAATATAATAATTTTACTTTTAATTTTAGTTATGATTTTGATAATTCAAAATTGGAAAAAAATACTGATTGGATACGAATGGAAAACTACTATAGAAAGTTAATTATCTAATCACAAGGCGAAATATCACAACACTTGCAATATAATAATTTCTCATTAGCATCAGTTATGATCTTTGAAACTGCTCAAACATTAGTTTGTATTTCTGCTGAACTTTTTATAAATGCTTACTGTCTTGCTCTATAACTTTACCATGTTCAAATATAAATTACCTACAAATATGTCAGTGAATAAATAGTAAAATCGTACTGATTAACTTTCTAACTCAGGACAGGAACTTCCGATTGTGAAACAGGAACTTCCTTATTTTATAACTACTGTATATGGATTCACGTGCAGTCAAACATTGAAAGTAGTCTCAGAGTGCCTCTAACTGGAGTTAACGAACTACAAATATTTACTTATGTACATAGAAAAATTTGCTGAGTTTAGTTCACGTAACTGATACCTACTAGTTAAATGCTGACACGGAAGAAACGAACCGAAACTTAAGTATCATGGCATGACGAAAAGTACTGATGTTCGCACATGAAATATCTGTTTCTTTCCTTAGTTGTAACACGCGATGAAGATCACGTTGAATTAAAAATTCTAAATGTACTCGTTACCTAAAGGGAGTTTTTATTTCAAAATAACATGCCAAAAAAGGCATCCAACTTTCTAAATGGCAATTATTTCTTTTGGTTCAAACGATATAACTCCGCTTTGCAGAAACGATTTCACTTCAAGGTTTCTATCAAGTTGAGTAAATTTACTGCAAGTTATTACGTTAAGAAAGGTCAACATTACAAAGAGGTAATAAGAAGGCAAAGATATTTAGGAAAGGAATTCTCGTACTTATGGAAAACGTTATACCTATTATTGAAAAAATCCCGAAATCGAAGTCGGAAGCAAGATATAGGAATGTACGTTAAAAAGTAAAATAATTCTGTTTCTTTTTAAAGAAACTTTTTTAGAATCGAACTTGATACATAATCATAATTTGTGGTTAAAACTTGTGCAATTTGCAATGAGCATAGTATTATTCTAATAAACTAGCATAGATATATATTTAATTTTTTAATATGTTGAAAGTCTAGAATGTAGGAGATATTGAAAAAAAAGAATATCCTAAAAGATACTAAGTAGTTTGTCTATATATATTCGTACATAATTGATGAAAGAATAAAAATCTACCTCAAATATATATATAGGACATAAAAAAATTCGTAGTATAACGGAGAACCCAACCAAAATAAAGCTAAAATTTTACAATAAATTTTTGTTCACACAAAACTCCATTTTTGGGACAAACGTGTTTAAAGTTCCATTAAATATGCGTGTACTTATAATTGTACTATTGTTCTTTGGAGAAATTAAATGTTACAGATGATGATAAAATCTAATCACATGTTAGTAGAGATTTATAAATAAATAATTAAAGTATTATAGTAAACCTAACATTTGGAATAGGGTTGAGGTGAAACACAAACTTGTTTGCAATTATAGACAAGAGAAGTATTTAAACAGTTAGAGTCACAATAAGTATTGGCATACGTATGTACTCGATAGCTCAAATAACAAAATTTAATTAAAAATTTTAGTTTATGTTTACACGGGGTATCATTCCATTGTCACTTACATCATGGATTTTACTACCGTGTCTGATCATCTAAATTTTAATACCAATATTTAATTTGTTGCGGTAAGTTGAAAAATATATTGAAGTTATATGAGTATGTATTTTTAATACTTTTATGACATAGTATAGCGATTCATATCTTTTGCATCACTTGTATATGTTTTTATAAAATAGTCGTCTAATAGGTAACGATTAAACAATTAATCACGCTTCATAGCATACGATGTCTAACAAAAACTTGTTAAAGCCAATAAAGAGCTTTTACCTAAATTATTTGAATGAGAAATCAAACATTGCTCATCATTGAAAATCATTTGTGTTCCTGATTATCAGTTGTTATGTAATCTCGCATTCATTATTATCGAAATGGAAATTTTCACATCGTAAATGATACCAGAAGGAGATGAACCGCAAGCCTGACCAAATCGAAACGAGGCCAATCGTATTCGACGAGTGTTTCTGACATTAATTTTCTTTCTTTCACAATCGAATTCGCGAATGAACAACTTTCATTGGGTCGTTATTTTTTCGCCGACGCATTATGCATCGTGTACCTCCTGCGAATCGACTGAAATCGGCAGCTGTGCTGGTGCACACGACCCATGCCAGCCTTGGCAATTATTTCATTACAATCGGAGAAGCGGGAGACTAATGATCGCAATTTGCCCGACGGTTTTGAACGCGATTGCGCGTTCACCTACCGATCTCTATGGGAAAATTTCAATCTCGAGAGCGGAGATTTATATTTGCACGCGAAAGTCCCCGTATACTTGCTCCAAAACGAAATTAACGAGCGACACGTATGAGCGTGCGTGTTTTCGAGGATCCCGAGATTTCATTACAAATTACAGGGGACGTTTAACTTTGCAATCGGTTTCAATTCGCAATTTGTCGTCCTGTGAACGCATTCGTTCTCTGAAATCATTATACGATATTACATTCAAAAGTTTTATTGAATAATTAGATGTTACTCTCTACGACAGCAATTGTATATTTGAATGTACCTTGAATTTTAGCTACCATGCAATAAATGCATTAATAATGAAGTGTCTTTTTTTAGAAAGCTCCATTCGAAGTACCAATTACCTAATTAATTTCGGAGCTACATTAATAACGAAATTTTACAGTTTCGAATGATTTCATAGCTGGGAGTTCATGTTGCCCTTTTCTAAGGTACAGTAAATATATATAATAACAAATATCGATAATTTACAATATCTCGTATTTAAGTTACTTCTTATTGGAAAAATTAGTGAGAATTATTTTTCATTCGTATCTAAATTATCCTCTGATACTAACAAATTCTGGGAGTTAAGAGCATTTAATAACAATTATAAAATATTGGAAATATTTATGTATAAAAAGTATTTTGTAATTACATATTAACTTTACTTACTTAAAGTTACCTGATAAAGATAGTCTATAAGAAGACTTGTATATTCCAATATGTGAAATATTATTTATTGATAACGTCTGTTAATTTGTTTTAATGTATAAATATAATTGTATTTGAACCAAGCAATTATAAAAAATAATATTTGTTTGTAATTTTACTTTTTTTAAGGTGGTTTTAAATAAATAACTAAAAAATATGACTGTACGATGTAGATTAAACCTACAGCGTTAAGCAATAATTTTTTTCCATCTTTGATATCACCAACATTTTTAGAATTATAGAGAAATTTTGTTTACGAAAGTTGTAAGAGTATGAATGGAGTATGAAACTACAATATAATAATAATAGTATAGTATATAATATATAATGGGGCAGTAATAATTTTGGTATAGGTGAGACCCATACATTTATTATTATTTCCCTTTTAGAAGCTTTTTCTTGTACATTTTGCAGTGTTTCTTATATATGAAAAAATAAGAAAGGAATCCAAGAGGACAAAAGTTATTATTCTAAATTCATTAATAAATCTTTGTAGTTCCTTAACTCAGTGTCTTTTGTACGTAAATTTTTTCTAAATACTAACGAAAATACTCTCATTCTTCAGCTAAAATTGAGGACATATTTCGTACATATTTCGTATTACTTAAAGATCTGAGTACTTTAACTAAAAATTGAATAATTGCATACTGTTGCTAAGTGTTTACCGTCGAATTAAATACAAATTGTATAATAATAAAAGGTAATACAATACATTATAACTTGAAATCTTTTCCGCTATCGGTAAACATTTCACAGAACTGCTCGTGAAAGTGGTAATTTCCATAGCCAATAGCTGGAGTTCTACGATAATTACTTGAGTGAAACGCAGTCGTCCGCCAATTAATAGTACGTGCGTTCACGTCGTGGTATATTCTCAAAAATATAAAAGACTTATATTATTTAGTTTCGACGATATATTGGACAGATGAATGGATGGATGGGTGCGGCTTGATCGCATTTCAATTTCTACAATTGCTTTGGTGTGAAACTCACCCAAAACGCCGTTTATGGAGACACTGTCATTTATTTCACGTTAGAAACTGCTATTGCACTTTCAGATATCTCGTACAAACACCTTGTGAAATTACATTCTCGACTTCGGTTGCTTTGAACTATTGCATATGACTATGTACGCCAAGCAGTCAACATTCCGTTCTTCGTCGATTAATCTAACGGTTGTACTCCAATATTTACTCAAAGTATTTGTGTTACTTCGTATTTTGCATGATTGAAGATAAAATAACTTCAAAAGTTATTTATTTTTATTATATTTATATACACGTGGTCTTGCACCATAATATCATTTCTCATATGTCTGTATGGGCGACGTATATGCATTGTTTTATATATAATATCAATATTCATAACTCGATAATTTATATCGAAATAATTCGCTAAGTAATAACTAAACATTTAAATAGACGTGTAATGATTTATTATTATATAGTGATAGATAAGAATAAAGGAATACATGAATAATATTATGACCAAGTAATATTTATTCAGAGTTAACTTGATATTTATTCAATGTAACTTGATATTATCTAGAAATTAATTAAAAAGAAAATGGCATATTCGCAACTACGTTGCCATTTTGATTTATAAAGTTCAAGACCACGCATTCATGCTAATAATAAAGTTCCTTGTAGCTGGCAAAGTCGCGTATGTTTACATTTATATGCATGATATTCATATGTATGCACCAATCCTTTTGTATGATATATTTACGTAGGCTATTACAAGCTTTAATTAACGAGAGCAGGTGTATGTGATCATATTGAAAAGACATGATTTACACATAATTAACACATAATTTGCTAGAAACACTAATGTTGCAAAACAACAATGAAGCATTAGATTTTCGAAATTTTTAGTGTAATACATTAATGCTATACCTTTGAGTTAAAACATTGTAACTATTTATATAAGGTGTAGTAAAGATCAATCTTGCGTTTGAATTTCTCAAAATAAATTCTGTTCACAGAATTCTGTTTTTATTAGCAATTAAAAATTAAAATACGAAATATTAAAATATGCGCTGTAAATATCAATTTAAGTGAACAAAGTAAAGAATTAAAAGCTAATGTTTGCAATGAAATTCACAATTATTATTTTTTAGACAACACTGAATCATAGCAACAAGGATGAAATACATTTGCTAAATGGTCAAGAATAAAGGGACTAATAATATCGAAAGGAAGAATTTTTTCATAACAAACATATGTTATCATCCGATGATATCGTAATGGGAGTTGATGCATAGGTATATAACAAAGAGGAAATCGAAATTTTGAAATGTAGTAAAATAGTACGAATGAAAGATAACATATGATACTAAAAATGTTTTTAATCCTTTAGAAATCTTTGTAACTTGTTTGTTTTTGAGACAAAATCATTGATCACACAAATTTTGGAAAATTAAGTTTTACTGTAAATGCGCACTGCTATTCGATCGGTTGATCGATCATATCATGAAAGTTGCTTTAGACGATATGTTTTATTTACAAGGATAGTATAAATTACGTTAATAAATACAATTATTATTATCCAGTTTAACTTATTATACTTATTATATTTATTTATTATTGCTTATTACAAGCTAATGGTATATTTATATATTGTCTATTATGATAATAATATAGGTTAATACGATATTACAAAATTAAATGCATGTAAATATACAAGAAATACTTCCTAATTAAGCTTAACATATTTTCTGTTACTATCATTCACACTAAAATAATTAACCGATTTGTGATTACATAATGTTTGTATCCGCAATTTCTATAGCTCTAATATAGTTGCGAATATTTGACAGTTACAGTGTGGAATGTCAGAGCCAACAGAATCGCGATGTTCGGGTTATCGACTAAATGGGAAACACGTTTCTGAAAACTCCTACTCTGGACACGTATTCTTATATTGCATATTGTAAAGCATTATTTTAAAGAATAATTGTAAATAAATGATTATAGAACAAGAGAACCACTCATTATATAACGTTGTTATCAAATACAAGGGGGAAAATATAATTAACTTCGTTAAAGAAGAGACAGAAAATGAAGAATAGATTGAGAAAGTTTTATGAACTTGTGTGAAATTGTCTCTGAATACTCTCTACGAAGATAAAAATGTACTATGATAGCTATATTCACTGTACCACTGGTCGTGTAACAATATTTATAGTCCTGAGTTGCTCAGTATAAAACAATCCGTGTTTTAGCATTCTGGTAGCATTTGATATATGCATGTATATATGTCCCCAACGTGCATAAACATGTGTAATCAATCGATACGCCGCATTTCACTCACTGCTCTGAGAGCAATTAAACTGAAATTATCATTTTTTGTTTACAAGCAATACAGCCAACAATTACTCATTTCGAGAAACATTGATTGTACCCTACGCAAAAGGCCTCCGCTGTGATTAATGGAACGTGATCGTGGAAGAGGAACGAAGGAAAAGGGCTAAATACAATTTCATACGTCACTCGACGCGAGAAGATAACGAGCTCCACTTGGGAATTTATCCTTCGGTGCCGATCATGCGTAACATTCGTGTATTTTTGTCTTCATTTCATTAACGTTAACGAATGATGTTTCGAAATGAGCTTATCCTAGCCTTTATTTCCGCATTCTACCACTGTCATCCTATTTCGAACATGTTATTTTGCTAATTGCATATGTATGCGGTAAACAAATGTGGAAAGTTTTCGTACATGAATAATCACATATCATGAAAGGCTAACGTATATCACGAATTATTCAAAACTGATCAGAAATCATATGTTTATTTAACAATTATTTAGCTTTAAACTATACATTTAAAATAATCACATTAAAGAAATTGAAGGATCTTTTTCAGAAGAAAACATTAACCAAATTTTTCAAATTAAAAAGGTATTGATTTAAAAATGTTACGCTTGTGTAATTAATATACAAAATTCCAGTTTAAATATAAAGTCTTCACTATCATTAATTATCTCCAAAGATTTAAAACATTTTCTAATCTGAAGTAATTTAACATATATTTAAAGCAGTTATTGAAAAAGGATAACGTATATACACTTTCTTTATAAGAATCTTCCCTTTTGCTTTCTACTTTATGTATATTTATTTCACTACTTAATTGTTATTGAAATATAAATAAACTTAGAGAAACTCAATTCTTCGTGTATGTAAATATTCCCACATAAGTATACATAGATGCAGGAAAGTGTTAAATGTAGTAAGAGTACGTCAAGTTCACCACGAACGAACACGTTTAAGCTTGTAATTATCAGACTTTTTTAACAATAATTAGAGCCTGTTGTTGTATTTTGTCTAGGATCTCAACCAATGAAATTCAAATAGTTATTACTATGCTTGGAACGTATCTAACTTTGACATACTATAATCATGTTCTTCGATATTGCAGTTTCGTCACGCAGAATTGTTTAAGAGGTTCAAGCCGGATACGTTGGCGGATTGCGAATAAAAAAACAGGATGGTAAAGCAATACATGGGTTAATCAAGTAAAATGGAATATGTCATTTCATGGATAAATTTTAGTATGTGTACGAAACGCGTTCACTATTTACAAATATATTAGAAAAATGTTACAACATACTTTATACAGCGTTCCTTTTATGTAGATAGTTTTAATCCTAGTAATGCTCCGTGTACTTATGTTTTAAATATTTTAAATAAGTGATGTAACCATCGTGAAAGTAAGAAAAACCTATAAATTTTAAGAAAAAATATAATTGTATTATTACTTAAAGAAGTTTATTATTTATCCACATATACATTCATATACACTATCGTTCACAAGTATCCGTACATTTCAGACGATTTTTAATACCAATATGTCAATTTGTCGGAAGTATACAAACTAACACCACATTAATAACTAGAAACAACACTCCTATGAAATCAGCAAGATATAAATACAAATTATGTATTAAAGGATGTAAGAATAATATATTTTATTATTTACTACGATACATTATGTTATATTATTATATACATCCATTTATTACTTGCAATATTTAGCGTACATTTCTTTACTTTAATCTCAGAAGTTTTAACATAATTTTAGAAGTTCCTTCTTGATCTGAATTCTAATTAAAAAATTAAGAAATCTGGTTGTGAGAATAAAGAACTTGTCGAGTAATAAGACTGTTTCAAATTCTACAAGGTTTATGGCCTTGTATACCGTATATGGATTTTTAAAGCTGTTTTGTAATTATAAAGAGTGAAATCGTTGCAGCTATATTTTTTCAAAGCTACATAAGTGCTCGGATAATTTTGAACGGTAATATAAGTATATGAAGTTTCTATATAATTGATATTTTTCTCCATATGTACATTGTACTTATTACTAGACACGAATTTAGATAGTAAAGATTATTATTACACTTGACTTCACAAATCCAGCACCTGACTTGTTGAAACAATTCAGCGAGCGTGAATTATCGAATCATGGGTAGTATTTAATTAAGTACTTATATATTACATTCTTTGCTTAAAATGTCTTATCTACCACTTCGAAATATTCAAAAAAGTTGAGCTTTTACCACTTTCTTTGTTTTGTCTTCATCTTTCAATTAAATATATTTTATTATTATTTTGTAACAGCCGGCATAATATAAATTTAGCTAAAAAACACGGAGGGTCTCAAATACTGTAAAATCACTAGATTAATCTAGTACTTTTACGCTGTAAAAAGTACTTGATAAGAAATTTTAAGTAAGAAGGGCAAGTATAGCTGTAGACTCATTTATCGACAGTTATCATGATCATTGGTATTATACATACTGTGATTGATTTAATCTATGCGGTATATTATTCGTAAACTAAACCAGATCAGATTCTTCTTTCTTTGATTTGTATTAGATTTAGCGACTACGGATGAGAAAGTCGAAGTGTATAATCTCAAGTCTGAGCCAACCATTCCCACAACACATTGATTGACGATTATCAAGCCTGGTTTCAAGCCTTGTATTCAAGCCCGGTTTGAGCTCGAATTCGAACTCGAATTTATTTAACTCGGCTTGAGCTCGAATTCGAACTCGAATTTATTTAACTCGGCTTAATCTTTCTATACATTGGCAATAAATCTCACTCGAGTTACAGAAAAGTGAATCTAATGTTAGATAGTATTATCTATTGTGCTGTTTAAATTCATTCAGTGGTAACTGTTTCACTAACCACGTATCTATACTCATAAATGTCGGGACAAATTGATTACTTTATAGTAACGAGACCTCGTTGTTACAAAATTTTTTAATTAATAATAAATTTATGAAAAACATATTTATCAGCTTTTTTTATAGCACTGATATATTATAAATTTAAAATATTTATCAAAAAGTTCACCAATAGTATATCTCACTATTAAGTATGCGATTCCTTAATTTGTATTAAATGTATCGTAATATATTATTATATCTGTTTTAAATGTCTTTTTTGTATCTCCTATAAAAACTCGGTTTAGGTTAGGGCTCTAAGTCCATAACTTTCTAAAATTAAGAAACAAATTGTGTAATCAAAACTACTATAACCGATATAAAGTAACAAAAATCCTAACAAGTACTCATTTCAACAATAAAATGAATTCTTTTCCGGTTTTATCCTTTAGGATAGGTAACGTCATATACACTACTCATTTGTTCCGGGATTTTGTTTATCGATTGATGTGTCTGAAATGTTGTTTTAAGAATATTAAACAGCAATTTATGACCAATTATGCAAAGTACAAGAATATCCATAGTGGTTTTATTCTATAAGATTAGGTTCCAAAATATCGTATATGAATATAAACTTTACAATTAAACATGAAGACAAAGGTAATCGGTAACAGTCCTCTACATGTGATGTAAGTAGATATCACCTGTTAATAGTATTATTTATCCACGTAACTTATCTATTATTATCTACCTTTTATTTCATTCTACTGTGATATGTATGACCGGTGTGAAGTACCTTCAGATGAATCATGCTGACTAAAATCTATATACATATATATCTATTTCAATGAATGAATTGGAAGAAACACAATTTTAATCTTTATCTATACTACTATCAATTCTGATACCGGACACAATTTTAGCCTTTATTTATACTTCTATTAATTTATATTCTATTTATTTCTAATATTTCATACTATTTCGCAAACTATAAACTTTCTCTTGAATTATTCATAACTTTCACATTATATGTTGATACTAGCACATTATCCAATGTAATATTTTATTTTACATACGTTATGTTATAGTAATATTTGCCAAATTGTAGAGAGTTTGAATAACTGAGTCCAGTCAAGATTCAGAAGGATACTGTTCGCCTTCTAGAAAAATACTTCGTAATCTGATTATTATAATCCAAAAATTATGTAAGAATCACCCTTGTAAATAGTTAAGTTTATATGATACAAGGTGGTAATTATAATATGGTAATCAACATTCTTCTATGATGTTTTTCTCTTAGCATAGCTGTCGATATGTCTTTTTTCTTGGAACTACTTTTCTCCAAACGAGATAACCATTTACCGGTTTCGCCTATAAGCTGTTTTATTTAGTATTCCGGAAAAAATAATTTTTACTTTGGTCCTAAGTCAACTGAATTTCATCAAGTGGGAGCTAGCAACACTAGATTAGAACAAGTGCAAGTAGACGAGTGAAGGTGTACATGAACGCTTGGTAAATATGTGTTATATGAACTGAGTACATATATAGCAGTACCCACTTGCACGAATCAACAGTTTACTTGCACTCTTCGTTACTGACTTTCTCACTTCGTACTTCGTTCTTCGTATTTCCTTTCGAAGGTGAAGCCATCTACAAATCCATCATTGACCCTCGCCAATATTTTCCTTCGGTATCAGGAAGAGGTAAAAATTCTTTCACTCATAAAATAAAGAAAAATATGTGATTTCGAGCAGCAGAATGGTGTCAAAAACTAGTGTTCGCTTGCCGAGCTTAATGATGGTCGCGGTGAAATTAATTTGTGAATAAAAGAAATAGCTGCATAAGTGTTAGTATGCAAGGAAATTTTCTTTTTAAAATTGGACATTGTGCAACAACATGGAAGATACATAACGGCTCATTTTAACTCTTGGAGTATTAATTCCAGCCATCAATTGTATAACATCGTGCAGATGACAAAATTTTATATCGAATCTTGATACATTGCATATATTAATTTCTTTGACTACTATTCTATTTTTTTTTCTTTCGTATTTCAAAATATGACATATGCGTCTAAAATGAAAAAGAGAATTTTGCAAATTTTACTTCATTTTACTTTATTCCGCGAAATTTCGCTTGGATTCCTTGTATCTGCTTAACATTTTCTATATCTTAATTCTTTTGAACAAAATTAAATACTTCGTTTACTAGATTTAATTTAATAAGTCATTACTCAGTACTATATAACGAAGTTATTTATTTCTCAACTTTTTTAAAAAGGTTTAGATTTCAAAATAAAATTTCGTTATCATTCCATAACAAATTCTTTTTTTAATTTTACGAACATAATTAATTTCCTTTAATATATAATTTTTAACGTAACACAAGTTAACATCACTTCCATAATTTTAACAAAGAAAAAGTTATTATTTTTTGTTACTGCAAAATTATGTAAATTACACATCGTATAAATTATAAATTTCGATATAGTTTAGTGTGTGTATATCACAATTACATAAAAAATTACATTATTATTGAATATTAAAGAAGAATTACTTTTTCTGAAATTTTTAATTATTATAATAGGAAATACATCATTGCAAGAAGAGAAAAAAGTTATCCATTCTTTGAACAATAACAAAATAAATTTTCTTTTTGGATTAGAAAAGCTTCTAAAGATAACAAGTACTAGTCGCTCAATTATAACAGATATAAATACAATTGATCTATGTCGCTGTCACACTCGACATCTTTCAGCAAGATTATATTGCCTATGCATACAACGGTAGTGAAACTTGGCACGTGCCAGGTCGTTTTCCATTTCTGCTTGCGCTCAACGAAGTGGAATTTGCTGCGTTTATCATGTATGTCTAGCGAGAGCAAGATTTATTCATATACAGGTAATTTCCGGAATTTCATCGTGCAAACTGTATCACATATACATATACATATAATCATATTCAGCCACTTCATATAAGGAAAGACGAGTATCTTTCACTTATTGAATCCAATTTCATATTTTCTTTGATTTATTATATCTACATTTATTATGTCTACATTGCAGTGTATAGTATTATGCATTGCAAACGCATTTTAATAATGGTCTTATCTATCATTAATTTTTATTATTTTTTGCTGATATTGTTATTTTTTAAAGCTAAATTATTGTTATTTTGTTAAACTTTATGTGAAACTTTCTAGATAATTTCAAATACGCAAATTTGTAAGTTAAAGATGTTACCTTAATCGTATAAAAGTGTTCACGTGTCATCGCATGCTATTCACGTTTTTTTATTAGTAGAGAAATATTTCTCTACTTTACGACGCATAAAGTGTTTAGGAACACTGGTTGATTTCTGGTCTTTTAGTTTACGCGTATCTAATTTCTTAGCTTTCTTCAGTTGTTCCTGTTTTTTATTATATTACTTAGTAATACAATGATATGAAAAATATTAAAATACGGCATAGTAAGATATTATTATACATAAATTACAGAGATTTATGTTAGAAAAATAAAAGTTCTAAATATTTGCTGCATTTCTACTACACTGAAGCAGAATTAACATATACTGTCGTATACATATGATGTCAGTGTGATTGAAAGTAATTCATAATTTTACAACTTGTTGACGTGAAAATAATTTAAGTTATTAAAATACTATAAAATTTGCCATATTGAAAAATTAGCGTTAATATTTGTTCAATAGCAAACAACTTTTCGGAGTCATTTTTCGTACGTCACTCATATCTGTTCCATTTTCTTTTATGTCAATCATTTGACTCATTTACCGTCGTATCAAATCGATTAAAGTGAAAGTTCCAATTAGTACAATAATATTACGGATAAAAATCAGAGTTGAGTACAGATACAGAAAAAATAATGAGTATGATATATTAGTTTGAAACATATACTTTCAACTGACTTATGTGCGGTTACTTATCTTCCTTTCAATCGCATCATAAAATATACGGAAGATTTACAAAATAACTGTCTGGAATTATATAAACAACAAAGGAAATATATTGCCAACAGTTTACAATGATTAAATCTTGCCATTAATTACAGAATGTGATGCGAGTAAATACTGAAAGCTATTCGACATTTTTTACTATTTTAAAGGATCAATTATTCAGCGCGAGATTGTTGGCACAAGCTATCGTAGGAATGTTTCGCGAATTTCTTTTCGTGAGTTTACTGTACCTGGGAACCAAGAGTATCGATGGACTTCAAAAATGGGGTACACAGTTCGGGCAAGCACCTCTGTTGGAAAGATTTTTCTGGAGAACAGTAGACTTCGCCTATCCAGATGAAGCCAGCAGAAAAATGGCAATGATGAAAGGCGAATTCATTCCAGAAAACGCGTTGCCTGTTGGTATAGAAATTTGGAGAAACAAGCTATTCGTCACCGTACCGAGATGGCGCAATGGTAAGTTGAACGTATATAGTATTTTATAATATCAAGTTTTGCTAGACCAGTGTGGCTAGAATAAGAACTCACGGTAATCGTATTTTTCGATAAACAAGAACATTAACATGAATATCCATTTATTTGCATTTTAGGATCCAATATATTAGCTTATTCCCATTTCGGTATACCAGAGATCGATAAAGCAGTATAAAATTTTAGTGTTTTATTTTACATCTTTTAATTATTTATTTAAATGTCACGAACACTAGGTACATGATAACCATGAGAAGTGTCCTTTTTTTCTTTGAAAGTAGTTCGAGATTTTCTATCGCGAAATAACTGATTATAATTGACAGCTACTATTGTTACATTAACAAAATTCAAACATTCGTTTTCTTATGGAAATTAAATGCTTTTATCGAGAAGTATTCGAAAATTAGTCAAAAAAGGAGTTGCTCGGCAAACAGGAGCAATATGAACATTTAGATGAACGTCTCGTGTCAGGGACCGGAAGCTACAGTAAACACAATGTACAGAAGATCACTGCAGGCAGTGCGCGCCTGTAGAACCTCGTCTGGCCGACTTCCGGCTCGCGACAAAAAGCGCCGAAAATTGTGCGAGCGATTTCAATGGGGCATTTCTATGTCTCCGTTGGCCTCCGCCTCCACTTCAACCCAAATCCTCCACCCAACACTATTGCCCAGGAGGGAACCAGGGGTGAATGGGCTTATTCTCTCCTGTGCTCTTTTATTTCCCACTTTTTTCTTGCTCTTGATGGTTTACGTTTATTATACATGTTGGCTCGCGCCAGGTCATTGTGCATAAAACAAAAAAGTCGACAATGCCCACACATCGTGTTCAATTTTTCATATCGAGATCTTTAACCTCTCTATTTTTTGATACTCAGATCTTCGGCTTTTCTTGTTTTTTGCTTATTGTTTTTGCTTTTTATTATGGTTACGAACTTGTATTTCACCTCTTCTAACTCGTGCTGTTTTAATTTGCTTTTTCATTCCGCTAAATTCCTTATTCCACTAAAATAAGATAAATTATATAATCGACAACTTTTTGTCGATTTTCTGAATTTGATGTCACTTATTAGTGATATCACTTTTAGTAAAAGAGTATCCTTTAATACGATATATATATATATATTTATTTATTTATTTAATATAGTTAAATCCACAAAATTTAACAAAAAAAAATCAAGGGTATAATTAATGTTACGATAACGAATATTTTCAAAATGTTCGAGAGAATGACTAAACGTGTATTTAATCTTAAAATCAATTAAAGTTGTGCAGTTTTGGTCATGTGTAATTTGTTGACAACGTATTGTCTCTCCCGTATTTAATTTAAGATATGCATGTAAAAACCCGAAAATGTAACTTATATTTTTTTCTATAATTTTCATATAACATTTACACCTTCCTTCACATAAAATTCATAATATACTAAGGAACATGTAATATCACGTAATATGTTTCATGGTGTTACGCGATATTATATAATTATCCAGTCATGGTAATTTATTTGTTGTTCCTTTTCTACTTTCCTTTCCTTTCTATATTATTATTTTGAACCATTTCAGATACTTGATTGACTTTAACTCCTTCCACGTGTTTATTTTTTCTTACACAACAAACATTACGTTTATTTTTCGTCTCACTGATCTTCAGCCTACCGTTTTCCTCTTTCTCTTCTTTCGCTTTCGCCATTTCCCGTTTATATTTCCTTCCTATTCTTTCCATCTCACCAGTCTTCTGAAACTTCTGTAAATACGTCAAAGCCCACCGTAGTTGGTATTGTTTTAAGGCCAACTTCTTTATATGGCGACTGCTTTGTTTGGATCGTTCTTTCTTCTGATGTCAGCTTTACTTGGACCGTCCGACAGAGGATACGAAATATTAAAAGAGGAAGGGAAGGAAAGGGAATTTGTCATTCAATTGAACTCGGAAAGTTGTAAATTGCATGGTCTTTCACGAATAATATAGAACTTTCATATAGTTACTACAATGCAGCTAATTTCGTACTACTTAATATTATAGATAATAAAAAACAATTAGGTACATAAATGAAAATAAAAAAGTAAAGAATAAATTGCTTGCAAAAGATATGAATGGTTGATAAGGGCAAAAAATAATTAAATACTATATAACTTAATTCTACATTATAATTTATCATAATATACTATATATAATAATATACCACATATCTCATTACAATATAAATTGAAATTATATAAGCTGACTCCCTACATGTAATCTGGTTATCTATTTTTAGAATATTTTGATAAATTGATCGTAAATTTAATAATGAATTCAGTGAATAATATTTTGGCGTGGCACGTATTTACTCAGAAATTCAAGTTATTATTATGACACGTCGTATATACAAAAACTTTTCTTTAGTGTTAAATCTAACAGTGTTGCAATGGGCTATCTAAATACGATTCGAATCTCAAAAATTTCAAACATCTTTCAAAATGTTTTTTAAAAATATTAAACGCAATGTTGGAGTGTAGTGATCGTGTGACAACCTCGTCACGCAAGCTTCGTGATATATCAAAAAAGTTTTGCTCATTACCATGGGAACACTTTCCACCGTATTATATGCCTTCGTCTAATGCTAGATGAACTAGATATAGCGCGATAAGATTGAAAGGTCAGGAATTCCACATGTCAACAATCAACGGCTTACTGTCAGTCACGCGATTATATCAATCATAAGAGCGTGTTGCACATTCTTATAATAATGTGCATATTTAATCAAGTAACAGTGATGCTCATTTTCATGCAGAAAGTAATAATAAAAGATTACTTTATACGACTATAAAAATTATTTATAAATAATTAAACAAATAGACTTTGAAATCTCTATTAATCATTAATTAAATTATTCTGTGATATTCTATGAGAAAGAAATTGTATTTTAACTTTTTATTTCATTTTTATAAATTAATGCAATACTTAATGATGCAATAATATTTTAAATTTATCAATTAATCATAGATTTGAAAATTATACTGTCATATATATTTTCTATATACTATATATTTTCAATATAAATATGAATATAGCAAATTGCAAGATTTAAGTAAAGTGATAATTTATTTTATTAAGGATTTATTCATTTATGAAATTAAGAAAGAAAATTGTTATTAAAAATTTATTTGTATTAAATTCATCATGATAGGTATGTTAATTATTTGCACAATATATCAATTCTTTTAAACGAACATTTTTTGTATATGTATTATGAAATCATAAAAGACAAAATACGCATTAAGGTTTTAGGATGATGTGATAACGATCCATATTTTCTATCACTTATTTTTAGAAGATTAAATTACTACAACACAACATAAACTATTACTATGCTATTGTAATTGCAATTGCGTTAAAATTTATCATACATTTTGTAGCATTTTTAAACATTCCTAACATTTTTACTTTTTATTAGTTTATATACATTCATATATAAATTTAATTGTGTTTGAAGATATGAAACATTTTTATACACAAGATAGAATAACATATATAACCGAGAGTCATTAATTATTAAAGTGTAGAAGAATATTTTACTTTGAAAGTTAATTAAATATTATTAATATTAAATTACATTTTCAATATATGCTTAACCAGACAACATAAATAAATATTCAAGACCAAATAGTAAAATATCTATTGAATTTAATACGCTAGAGCTTGCGCAATTCTATAAAAAATAATTCACTTTTCGTTAATTATAGGAATACCGGCGACATTAAACTACATATCGCTCGATACAAATCGAGGTGGCTCTCCGAAGCTTACCCCTTATCCGAATTGGGCACAAAACAAAGCTGGAGCTTGTGGTAGTGCAATTACTACTGCTTATAGGTACGTAATGTTTTGTATGTATACAAAATATCTTATATATATTTTATATTCTTTAAAGGTAATCTAATCCAACTAATTCTTAATTTACTTTTAACTAAATATCTTAATTTAAATTTCTAAAATTTATATTATAAATGAACAATATACTATTCTAAAATTTCACAAATTTCAATAAGTCATTTTTCTTATTGGACTAACTTTTTTAACATTATGATTCTTCCATGTAGTTATACAATTCAATCCATTAAATGGATCCATGAAGTTTACATTTACTTTATTTTTAGTAACCACCTGAGTATACATACGTATACTCAGTGATAAAATCTTTTTCCCTTTTTTCAAGATTTATATGTTTTCCCAGTTACCGTCTTCTTGTATTTTCAGTGCTTCAAGATAGATATCGATTCCCTAACGCGGTTATAATATACATGGTACCCTAAATTTAAATGTCAAATCTTTAGAAGCATGTGGAGAATCGATGAACTAAGAAAAAAGTTCTTTAGAGATATGCTCATTTTTGCACCATTTTAGAGAAAATCGCGTAAAAGGAAATAAAAAGGCTTTCGTTCTTTCACCTATCTATTTACACTTATTTATTCGTGTTATCACCTATTTCATAGAAATACAGTTCAAAATGCAAGCCTCTTGTGGCAATGTAAGCATTACATCTAACATTAACAAGTGTAATTGCAATTAGGTATAGCCTTAGTGACATTTAGCGCACTGCAGCAACGCGCGTGCGGTTACGATTCGATCGCTCAGAATAAATAATTGTAAATAAACAATTAAAAAAGCGAAAACTGTCCCCTACACGTTGTCGAAGTTTTGATATCTAAACCGGGGACACCCTGTATATATACATCTATACATGCAAGCGTGTAACACTATTGTAGTTGCAGTAACATTACCCAAGACGTAACATCAAAAGATTAAATTGTAGTATAAAAGTGAAAATAGCACCTTATCTAATTAATTAGTTAAAAGTGAAACATGACATTTTCTATTATTTCTTATTTCCCATCGCTTCCCATTGCGAAATAGATCTCACAAGAGGAACAGTTACTTTGTAAACATTAACATAATTAATTGTATTTGTTTTGTAACTTCTAGTTGAATGTAAATTGCAATATTCATTTTGTTTAAAATGGAAAAACGTGTAATGAATTGTGGCCATTCTGAAAGAAGCGGTAAACGATAAAATCCTATAGAATGGATTAGATTTTAATCCATATAGCAGATATTATACTCTATAGAAAATATCCCGATTGAGTAATACATTTATCTGTTATTAATGAAATTTCGAACGTGTGGAAACATTCTCTCGCTTTTCTTCGTTTAACACACGGAAGAAGTAACAAAGATTACCTGGGCTGTCCTACACATAATTATTAATTTATAAAATTTTTACAATTTTTATAATTTTCCAAAATACAAGTTCAGTCATTAGCATTATTAATACATTTTATAATTGTTCATAGCATGATTATCTGTCTCATTACATACATATGTATATATAAAATAAACAATTAAAAATATTATATAATACATTATATAATATAATATAAAATAATATGCTTTAAAATAAAACTCTGTTTTATTGTTATACAAAAGAAGTTATAAAGTAGTACTATCAATATGAACATATAACTTGCAAAATTTTTCCAATAATATTATTACTTACAAAGATTATTTTTATTTTCTAACTATTAAATCGTGAAATATTACAATCTTAGATTTAAAGAAGTTTTTATTATGATTGGATGTTATGTTTTTTGTTTAAAAGACAATCTTGTGTTGAGCTGCACTTTTACGCCCACATATCATGAACATTACAGTTCACTTCCTCAGGGAAGACCTGCTTGATTGTCTGCCGAAAAACAAGAAGCATGACAATTACAATTCTCTGAATAACTAAATATTACTTATTGAAATTTCATACTATAATCATCACAAGGCTAAGATACTTATATAAACAGTCAGATCTGGATGATTATATTATAGTTTATAGAAGTTAATTCTTTCGTTGTTTCAGTTTACTGAATTGTGAAAACTGAAAATTAAAATTCATCCATAGTGTTATTACACTGAACTAGGCACGATTTTTACTTCATTCGTTTGCATTATTATAGATCTATTATGAAAATTTTGATACATTAATTGTTGGAAAAATATGATGGAAACTATTATACTGCATGTATATGTTCTTCTAAAATAGACAATATGAAAATATGGAAATATGTATACAACTTTCAAAAAATTAGATAAAAACCTACTGTAAAAAAAGATATGGAGAATAACATAAATTACAAGGAGTTGAATCCTAGATATTGTATCCAAAAATTTATAAATATTGCTGATAATTATCAATCTATTAATATAAAATGCGACAATATAAACATATTTCATTAGAACAATAAGAAATTTAGTGTTATTATTTCTATTCCAGAATACACGCAGATGTCTGTGATAGACTCTGGGTGCTGGATACTGGTACGATAGGTATTGGAAACACTACGATACAAGCATGTCCCTACACTCTGAATGTCTTTGATTTAACAACGGATAAAATTTTAAGGCAATATAGATTGAGAGCTGAAGATATTAATATGGTACGTACAGCTGTATAATATAAAATTGTATGATATTGACATGAAACAAAATTGTATATACATACTTATATTAACGTAAAATTATAGTAGTCTACAAACAGACTTGGTTGTGAAACCTTTTAAATAAACTATAACAATTAGGTCGTAGTATTTTGAACATTGCATAATTAAACATTTATACATTATACAAATTATACACTACAAGAACGCTGCAATCGAATTGATACGATAAACAGTAAAAAAAGATCAATTTAAGCTCAAATGCTCTTTTTCCTCATTAGTGGTAATATTATATCTATTATATATAAGCTATTTTACGTAACTCATATGTAAGTAATCCATACAAGTATGGATTATATATATATACATATTTTATATACATATATGCGTATATTCCATGAGTATACCATTTTCGAAGAATTTAAAATAATTGCCTGTTTTTACATTCGAAATACCTAAGAGTTATTATTTCCTGAAATTACAAATTGCATATATGCATAAAGGTTCGCTGCTGAGAAAATGGTTGTTTCAGAATATCAGATAGTATTTGCAACTGTTTTATTCCATAACATAGCAGATTATGTAAACGAAGTAAAATTCTTCATACAGAACACTTTCATCGCCAATATTGCAGTCGATTTGGGAAAAGGCGGTTGCGAGGACGCTTTCGCCTATATGTCTGACGAACTTGGATATGGGCTGATCGTATATTCTTGGGAACAAAATAAATCTTGGCGACTTACACATAGCTATTTTATGCCAGATCCTCTGGCCGGTGACTATAATATCGGTGGTATAAATTTCCAATGGGGTGAAGAAGGGGTCTTCGGTATGAGTTTATCTCCGATCGCTGCCAATGGATATAGAACATTATTCTTCCATCCTCTAAGTAGTAGAAGAGAATTTGCTGTTTCTACACGAATTTTAAGGGATGAAAACTTGTCTCAAGATAGTTACCATGAATTTCAGGTATGTGCGCAATAGAAATAACAAGTTACAATTATTATTACTATTAATATTGTAATTACACTATCTCTAGTACTTAATTGTAAAATATGATAAAGAAACTGACGAGTTATTTATTGAGAATAGCTTTGTCGTAGTAGAAGATTACTTTAAAAAAAGAGAACTTATTATAAATTGTCACAATTTTATATTATATATTCCGTTTTTATTATACCTTAAATTATCTATACATTTCTTCGACCATGTAATTATTAAATTATATATTTATTAGTTGATTAAGAAGGTACCTTCAAAAATATTTTTTATATTAATCATGAATATACTGCAAATATTTATGCATCTATGATGTATATAATACAGTGCACGCATAAGATGTCCCAAATAAAATATTTATTATTTAGTTACGACCGTAAAAATATGAATTTGAATAAATGTCTGAAATTTAGCAATGAAATTATAATGCAAGTACAGATTGCGACGAAATTATAGAATCAAATAAAACGAAACAAATGCATATGCAGAAATATATGCGAAAGTGCATATATGATTTCGTTTTAAGTATTGCAATTATTTATGATTTTGCAATTTCATTATCATTTTATAATCCAAATGTTACATTCCTAATCTTTTAACCGGACAATATCTTTTTGCTGATGTCGAGATGGTTACATTTGGAATGAGTAATTATTTCCATACGATGTTATGTCACGACGAACTATGCCGTCATATCCAATAGGGTCGTTTACTTGACATGACGAAATATTTGATCTTATACGATTAAGAAGCTAATAACATAAATTATATTTTATAAAAACTGAAGTTATTGCTATTGATTATTAATGTTGATAGGTTCTTCCTGAAAGAGGACCACTTGGCCATTGCACTTCTTCTATTATGGATGAAAATGGACTTCAATTTTTCAATTTAATTGATCAAAATGCAGTAGGCTGTTGGAATTCTGTGTTGCCATATGCACCTGAGAACCATGCGGTCGTTGCTAGACACGACGAAGCTATGATATTCCCAGCAGATGTTAAGGTAAAATTTGATATTCTATTTAAAAAAGACATTCAATCTCTAATGTTAATCTGCTTTTACTCCTTTTTATTTAATTTCACTTTCTGCCCAAAATAATAATTTTTTTGGATTTATTATTCTCCATGTAATAAATTAATATAATTGCATTAAATTACTTTATTACTTTACTTTTGCAATAATCATCACTGTATTAATATATTTTGTACTACATGTAAAACATTGAAAAACGGCAAATACAATTTTATCGTTTCTAGGTAAATCGTGGTTTGTTATGGATTATATCAGATAGAATGCCAGTATTTTTACTGTCAACTTTGAACTACACCGACGTGAACTTTAGAATATTAACAATACCGGTTCGAGATGCGATCGCAGGTACAGTTTGTGAAAATATATCTCCTTGGGGATACGTTAGCAATTCTCTTTGGTGGGAATCATAAAATCCCTTTTAAAAGTTATTTAAAAAGAAATACAACTGTAAATTTCTTGTAATACTAACTAATTATATTAATTTTAATTCGCCTTCTTAAAAACGAGCTGTTATAGATCAAATAATACAAAAATAATAACAAAGAAATAATGTATAGTATTAAATAAATATTATTATCATCCTTATTTTCCTTATCATCTTTTATATCATGCACCTAAAATTTAAAAAAGTCTACAACATGGAATTTATAACATCAATAACAATCTTTATATTTTTTCTTATTCATCATTGAAGACCTATTCTAGTATATATTCACGATAATGTTTTATTGTGTGTTGATTATAAAGTTAAAAATTGAAAAGATCCTTTTTTCAATAAATTGTACTTCGAAATTCTTGTAGCAATACACAATTTCGGATTAACAAAAGATTTTATTGCCTATAGTACTTTGCATTTATACACATATTATTTGCATCGAAATTTTTTATTCAATGTTGTTATTATCACCATTAAATGGTATGATCAGATATTGCATCGTTTAAATACTAATATTATACTTTAAAGCTAGTAGTAACAGGGACATCTATAATCGTAACAGGAAGTGTAATTGTCATTCTCCGCAAATCAGTTTTGTTTGAAAGCTTACATACCGTGACCGACTTTTCTTATTTGATGGACACTCAATTTTATCTGTTGCAACTGCAATAATTACGCTTCTCTAATAAGTCAGAAATTTCTCAAACTAAGCAAAAAAGTTTCAGGAAGAAACCCAGCTGTTGCTTTCGCAGCTGTGTCACGTAGTTTCCAATCTAAAGAAAAAACAGCGGTCACAATTACGACAGTAAGATTAAACGATCTCTTAGTTACTTTTAAAAGAATATATGTTCATCCATTTTATAGAAGTTTAATTTATTACGAAATGAGAATACAATATTGTTCTTCCGTGTCGAGTATTTTGCGGGAATCAAATCTATGAGACGGTAGCCATTCACTAATTCTTAGAAATTAAACTTCAGGTATACATCAACGTCGGAAAGATTAAAACCAGTTTCGTTTCTTGTGAAATTTAAGAATATAAATAGTGCTGACAGTTCTTAGAAATTGAACTTCAGATATATATAGATATCATCAGGAAGTTTAGAAACAGTTTCGCTTTTTGGGAAGTTGAAGAATACAAGTTATTGTATTTTATATACAAGAGAAATATGTCAACATAGATATATTATTCGTTACGAAAATATAAAAGTACATGTAAAATATGAACAGCCTTTGCCAGCTACTCATTGAATATGAATTATGGTACTTGGTATAAAATGTTTAATCCTTCTGAAATCGTAAAAAATTGATTTATCATGTTTCAAGCTATACTTTGTATTCGTCCATAATGAAAGAATTTACTCTTCACATAAATGTTTGATCTTAACGCTATTATTCAAACACTCTTCAGTTTAGCTATTATTAAAAACACGTTCAAGTTTTAATATTATGTACCAAATGCCGATCAAATGGAGTAAAGATCTCTTGAAATATTTATATTGTACAAAGTACGAGCAAATAACATGTATTGAAAGAAATGGGGTAATTCCTTTCAAAAAAGAACTAAAGAAAAGATATAGAATAAAATTTTTTCGAGCGTGGCTTAATTTTCAAAAAGTTTCAAAATATACTACGTGCGAATACAATTATGGCTAAGATAAGGTTCATCATGTGCCTATATATATACATACCAACGTTTATAGTATCTGTAAAGAATAACTATGCAGTATTTACGAATTACTATTATTCAAAAAAGAACAAAACAATTTTGAATTTTCCACAAAGATATTTTATCAATTTCTCTGTTATGTTCCTATCATATTTCTATTATGGCAATTACAGAACTGGTAGAACGTGATACCCTTGTAACGGAAACATATAACGACGCTTTTGAGGATATTTCGAGTCTCCAAATCCGTAATTAGTTTTTGTATTAACGAATACAAATTTTTAAAACGGTACAAAAGAATTTGAGTTTATCGAAAACTAAGCCTTGAACGAAAAAGCTTTATCGTATAATTGTTTCTTAGTTTTCTCTCATCATTCCATGCCCACTTCATTTTATTCGGCCAGACCCTGTATACATAGGAATTCATATTCTTTCTTGTAGCAATTTTAGTATTATTCAATCAAGTGCCATTTACTATTAAGTGATTAGCGGACAAACAAAGAGTAACTCGAAGCAAGTACGATAAAGAGAAAAATTTGGACAAACAATCGATGTGATGAGCTAGCAAAGGTTCGTTTAACACAGTGCTAATTCTTCTGAGGCGTGAAAACAGTGATTGAGAATTGGCGTGAAATCGGCCAGCCCTACGGAGCCAGATGGCTCGAGTTAGCCCATTAGTTTCGCCCTTGTTTCCGATAATTTGAAGGCGACCGACTATTCTGCGCTCTGATATACGATCGGATATCGCTTTCTCCCTCCTCTGAAAATTATCCGTTTCACGCCCCCGCTCGTAAAATATAGCCACGCGTCTATCCTATGTCTCACAGTAAAAAAACCGCTTAGAGTTATCTCTTATCTTTTTTTTATATCATTTTCGTTTAGCACTAAAATAACAACAATTTGTTCAGTTCAATATTTTCATATATCGATTACAAAGTCAACACGAAATGTTCTATATAAATGTAAATACAATTCTTTTCATTTTACACAATTGTCCAACTTTGAAAATTCATCTTAAAAACTACTCTTAATGTTCTGGTTTCTCAATGTTTATTTTGTAATAACATTTGAATCTGTTTAATTATTATAAAATATTTACTGTATTATTATACACTTATTATATTTAATTATTAGATATATTTAATGTCAACAACAAAAAAAGAGAGTTTGATGATCATGTTGAGATGTTATGGATAATTCCATAAAGAAGATCGGAGATATAACATCAAGTAAACTAAAAAATGAGAATGAAAATAAATTAAGATGCATAGAATATTTTTAAAACATTTAAAATAAAGGAATGTATTAAAAAATTACATTTTAAGATAGAAAACGCAATATACTTAAGTACAGGTAAGTAAGTAAACATGATCAACTTTTCAAATTCTATAATGAAAAATTCATTAATTTGTCTACTATTTTGCAATAAAGTATACAGGGTGGGGCATTTTAAACAGGTCACCTGAATAACTCGCTTGTTTTTTAAGATAGGAGAAAGTGCATTAGACCAAACTTCAAAAACAAGCGATTCAGGTGACCTGTTTAAAAACTTCATATCATATATTTTTCTTATTTTTACTTGTAAATTATGTGTTCGCACCATTTATTGGGAAAACTGAAAGTACATATTCCGTGTATAAGTTCTACGTACCTATTTACATACCTTGTACAATTACTCTATATTCTATGATTATAATTATTCACAAATAACAAAGATAAAAAATACCGTCGTGCTTTTATCTCGCCCGGGTAAGGATTAAGCAGAAATCGTATATTACCGAAAATCGCATCGAACGGTTTGCATAGATCACGTACGCGGTCGTAGCCTAAGGGTGAAGAAATTACTTGGAAAGTTGTCGGTGGCCCTGTGAGATTAAGAAAAAGATTCACGCCCTGAATGCTAATTTCGGAGATCGATAGATTGCAGATCGCGATACTTCGCGCCTTTAACTGGCGATTAGAGGGCAAGACGAGATACATCAAAGATCGGTGGCCATGATACGACGCTGTTTTCAATTTGGAAAACAGACCTTTCACCATATGTATGTTCCCTCGATCGTGATAAAGCCAAACCTTAATGAGCTCCAAACCTGTCTCGTTAACCTTCAGACCGTATGCATCTTCCGAAGAAACATATAAATCAAATCTGCAACTGTCGAAGTTGCATTAAAATAGTTTTACAAGTTATTGTTCAATATTATTATTAGGACAGAAGTTAAGAAAACCATTGATTTAAACAAACTATATTATATTATATATTATATCAATGATTAAGTTAATCAATATTATTATATACTAACAGTTACATTCATAATGAATTCAAGTGCTTTTTTTTAGATTTGTTTATTGTATAATACTAGAAAGCTACGAAAGATTATTCTATACGTTTGATACATATTTTCTATTCAAATTTTCATTGATTTATCTTTTCATTTGTCTCGTGATTTATTTAAAAATTTTATTTTCTTAGATAACATAAATTATTCCATAAACAAAAACTTAATACTCATTGTTAACTTTTATTCTTCACTTTCGATTTGACACATTGCCCAAAACATAACAAAGAGTACCTATGTATTGGATATGTGTCAGGACGTACAACAATTTCGTTTTTATATTTTCAGTCAAAAAGGTTGCAAATTTAATGATTTATTTTTTCTTTATTTTAAATTTTTACTACTGCATCATGTTAATAATAAAGAGCAAATTAAGAAATGAGATATGAATAATGATTACATATACATATGTGTATGTGACCCGTTATCTTTTATCTTCATTTTAAATAAGATTTATCCAAGCTTGATGTGACACAACGAAGAAATGTAATTTCAAATTTCAAATTTCAGATTTTTCAATAAAATTAGGACGTATCAACTTCGTTAGTAATATAACAAATTCAATTTAGTATATTTCGACTTCATTTCAATAATACTCAAGCTGGAATGGATAATGTTCAAAACAGTGTTAAGCAATCAATTACACATTTTCTTCACAAGTCTGGCGTTTATTTCTTTACTTTGTTATACGAATAAATTTATTGAATAGTTACACTTCATAAATACTTAGGGATTAAATTTGCAAAATTATATTTTTATCCGCTATTTATTACAAGTATACTGCGAATATTTATACAAATTTATATTTTTATAAGTATAATTAAAGAAACAATGTTGATCGCTGTCTTGATACATACAAAAATTTCTTTTACCTACTAAAAATTATGACGAGTACTACACTTTGGATATTTTATGCTTTTATGTTTTATGCGTATTCTGCACATTTTTGCTGTCGAATGATCCATAAATGCATAAATATCCGCTATCTATAGGATATATGAAAGTCATGTAAACTTAATTTTGTGAAGAAACGGGAGTTTTTCAAAATATTATTGTTACATGCTTAAAGTAATGTCAATTGCTTTGGATCCAAAACTGCGTAAAATTTTTATACGCAGGTACCCCACTGTAGGTATGATCCAGTTGAACAGAAATGCGGTGTGTCTGGGGTCAAAATATAGGATAGTCAGCGACCCTTAGATTCCGAATTGCGGCTATCCTTTAGTTTGTTTTAAATTAACACCTAGCCAACCACGCTCGCGGCACGCTTTAACACCTTTTTAAAAGGTGGCTGCTCACCCAGTCTCGGTTCATCCATCGGCGCCGGTAATTACGGGTTTCGAAGACGGGCTACGTCGACATCGACGTGATTCTCATTACGAATTACACGCGGCTACTTTCATATAGGTATTTCTTTGCAGCTTTTTTGCCGCCGCTCTATGATCTTATTGCATTCTGCACTTTCTAATATAGACTTTTGCATACGAACGAACCAATTAAGTATTCGTTAGATTCCAAGAACGTATTAAATCCTAACGAGTCAATCTTTGCAAGTGACAGAATCGTTGATAGCTCTGATCTCAACATATAATAATTACTTGTCATAACGTGTGGCTACAAAAATGAAAATTTGCTAACGTTACAAAATCTTTTATTTACGACGCTGATAGGCTCTGTAAATATTTCGTTCTCACAGACTGTTAGATTTCACAAAGTGGAAAAGTAATTTGTCCACAAAAGATCTCGCTGTAGATTAGTATATTCTGTTGTCAGCAAAACCTGTGTAATAAGATAGGGAACGTAGTTAATATAAAATAATATAAAATAAAATATAAAAGACTTCGTGAAAAGTATTTCGAGTTCGACGAAAAAGAAGCTTAGTCGATTAAATCGGCAAAGGAAGCATTGCGATACAGCAGATGATTTCATTAGTCATCTCTTATTTTATATTTCTAAGATAATTAAAAATTATCATAAAGATGGAACCTATTTTTGAAAACTATTTACGTAATAAATAATATTCAACGCAAGTATGATAAATATGATAACAATTTTTATCTCTTCAGGTTACATACACAAATATGACATTACTTATGGAATAGCTTATCACTAAAGTGCGGATGTTTATGCTCGTAAAATAAATAAAAAACGTACGTAACACCTATTTTATCATATGTATACTATATCTATTTTAATATATTATACATTGGGACACTATAATTTGCATTACAATAAAGAATAAGCAATTTTTCTGTGTTTGCACCAATTGCACGTATTTTTTCGCCGCAACCTCCAGACGCATTTTTCAAGCGATTAACTCAATTGGTATAGTACATGCGCATCGAATCCACTAACGATAAGATGACCGGTTCCAACTTTTCTGTTATAGTGTAGTTTCCGAAAGTGCCTTAATAAACGTTATATTTTGGGTAAGTTATTCTTGCAGGAATACTTCGTGGGCAGTTTTAATTGTAACAGTACTATTTCTATTATACGTTTTAACGACCTGCTGAAATAATAAAATAGAAAAGAAGAAACAGGCGGTAAGAAAAAAAATCTTGTTGAACATCTTTGATTTTCTCAAAATAAAATAATACCGCCTTAAGCCACGTTCCTCGAATGCTGAACGCGGATTCTAACGGTAGAGGCGTAATTTTCAATTTTTTTTCGGTACGTCTGTATTCGAAGTGATGTTTCTAAAAAATTTTTTTTATAAAAAATATTAATTGGTTCAGTAGTTGGAGAAATTCACTAACTGCGTATTTCTTCAGCTACTTTATATAAGCCGTGGAATAAACATCTAGAGTAAATCATATTTGTATTATTTTGAATAAAATAATTTTAATTCTTTTCCTGCTGTAATTGCATCAATTACAAACAGAAGCACTATTTTTTTAGCACCATTAGGTAGTAAAACATATAAAACGAAATTTACAAACCGAGCTATCGTTGCATGATACGTTTTGTCTTTAGAGCAGAGTGAACGAGGCCTCGTTACTTCATTTTCCGACATTTTTCCAATGACTAAATTCGTCATACATATATATGTAGTGACCCATTATATTATTAGTTTCATCTATAGATATCCAAATATAGTGATTCGCTATATTTTGTAACAATCATCTCAATTGACTCATCTGGTATATTGCGATCTGTATATTTTGATAAAAAGTTCCTTCATGCTTCATTATTTAATGTATGTCAAGGCCTGTTAGTGGCGATCATGACTTGTGCTAAGTCCATACAAAACTGCTTCTATTACAACTTCGCATTAGTCATTTGGATATTTCTCTTGTGTGTAGCAGTAATTAAATGCGTCAGTTACCACTTCTTTCCACATCTAATCTGAATAAGAAAATGGATAGTACAATTTTACTCATTTTTTCCACAACTTTAAAATCTTTTTAAAACTGAAATAAATACAGATAAAACAATAAAAATGTTTGCATGACAATGTTACTGAACAAAAAGGATATCGGACAAAATATTAAACTTTTAGTGTTTTTAACATCAATTTATAAAGTGCCCGTATATTTTTGAGACATGAAAATTCACTTTTTCTACATTTCTTTTAATGTTTAGATAACGATTTGTTTTAAGTCAAAAGTTTTTTACTTTCTGACATCTACGTGTATACTACACTTCAATATACTACAGAACCTTTATGTTCTTTTATCTTTATTCATTTCAGATATAGAATATAGAAGTTAAAGTTATACTAGAGTCTGAATATTTTTGAGACCATCTGTATGTATATATTAATTAATATTAACATGTTTGTCGCAAACTGTGCAGTAGAGTGTTTCCAGATTGTCATCAATTTTAAAAATATATGCGCTTGAATCTTGAAACCAGCGTTGCATCAACGTTCGTCTTTCTGTTGCTTTCGGCATTCTATTAGATAATACGCACACTGCAGCTTCTTGCTATGCCCGATTCGAATTAAACTGTGTAGAGGATTAACAGATTAACTCGTAGAAATTGTGAACTAGTCTATGTATATTCAATATTCAGTATTAATCTGTTTATAATGAATATTATTGATACAATATTGTTCTTAAAGAGAACTGTTCACTCTTGTAAATATGTGTTCCAAATAAACTATTTCGACGACAATGTTCTGCTGATATTTATGAATAATCAATTGTTGATAGCAAAGGAATTCAATATTGCAAGATAATAAATTATGTGTGTACAGACATATGCACAAAATAAGCAATATGTTCTCACATTATATTAGTAAAAAATAGATATGGAAGGCATATACATTATGCAATGCATGTAGAATAAAAAACGTACTTTTAGAATCTCCTAGTGATAAAACAGATTTCTGTATAGGCTTCGCATTACTATCAACATTCTACCAACTTACACATTTGCATCCGCTCTTTACTTACCACATTCTTCCTGTAATTCTTACAAATAGGGTATATCTTGACATGAAATTAATAATTTCCTTGATAATTTGAACCCATTGAATAATTTGCATTATTACTTGTATCAATTAATTTGAATGGAATAAAACTAGGATATGTTCTAATACTATACTATATACATATAACTAATAGATACTATATATAATACTATATATATATATATATATATATATATATATATATATAATATAATAACTATTATATATAATATAATATAATAACTAATATAATACTATACTAATAGATACATATAACAACAATTACATACAAGTAATATATTAACATTTTACTTGTGATTCAGTTAATTTTGAGAATTTTAAATTAGGATGTTACTGAAGAAAATTTGAGATGAAATTATGAAATATAATTACATATTTTTCGTGGTAACGTCTTGATAATAAATATCAGACTTACCGACTGAGATACAGTGATTATGGCACTGACCTGTGATCATGATGAGTTTCCATGACATTTAAGTATAAAGTGTAAAATTTAATATTAATTCATTAAAATAATTACATCGAGACGTTGTCAGTCATACGATGTAATATTTTTATACTGATTAACTGATTTAGTTATACGTCACGACAGATTTCTTCCGGAAATATAAATAGATACCAGTGACAAAGATATGTATCATAGACAAACGCATATATATATAACATAATATCTAGACATGTCTCCTAACATCTTAGACTGTATCTATACCTTTAACGATTTTGTATCTCATATTCTGAAATATGGACTTGTATAAAATCAGCGTTTCTTACTCTCTCTGCGGTTTGCTACGGAGGATTATTCTTGTACTACAATATTAACTGATGATAATTTTCATGTTGGTAAAAGACCGACCGTCAATTACGAACAACATTATCACAGTCGATGATATCACTCTTCTTAAAGAACGTCTGCCTTGACCGCGATAATTTTAATTTGTAGCATCACCGACGAGATACAGAATAAATGTTTAGAATAGATATAGAATTTGTGTCTTACGTTTTAACGGTCAAGCATTGATTAAGGATCTGTGTCACTACTATATTGAATTGGTAATGTCCCATGCAATACAAAAATGACATAGTGGTCAGGTAACCTCCAAAATATGGGGCACGAAAAAGCATTGTATGTCTCGTCTATTCTGTATGATTGAACTTTTAGTTTATTCTAGATTCTAGAGTAACTACAGCTTATTTATTGTGAACTTTGAAATTGATATCACAGACAAGTTGCAAGGGTATGTCTAGAAGGCTTGCACTTCAATAAATTTGTATTCAAGGAGGATTTATACCTAAGATAGGAGAAAAGTGTACTGCCACAAAAACGTAGAATAATATATAATGTAAAAAAGATTTTAAGGATTCATAGGGAAGTTTAACAATATTATTGAGAATAAAGGACTAGTATGCATGTTTTAAATACAAAGTACTTTCTTTAATTATTTAAGATACATTTTAGCTAAATTGCATTTAAGATTTTACGACCGAATTTTCCTATTCTACATATCATAATATAATCGCATTATGCATTTATCACGACATTGTTTTAATGGCATTTAAAAAATAGAGTATTCGGCAGAACTATATTTTTAAGTCAATTTGCGATCAGTATATATTTTAAAATCAAACAGTCATCGTTAACAAAACCTTGAATTATAATTTAAAAATCGCTTTTAATATCAACTTCATGAGAGTGTGAGTAAAAGAATACTAATTATAGAGAGACATATCTTTTTGATACTTGAATGGCTTTTATGAGAAATAAATACTATACATGTGGAATGTTTTTGTTACACATGTCAAATCAAACGTCCATACTTTCTATTCCTTTCCCTTAGTCAGTAACAATCATTTTGTTGTTCTCAATTACAATTTCAATCGATCTAAATCTACGTTAATCAAGGATAATGTTTTAATTCATTTTTATCTACGAAATTTGTCATACAATTCTTTAAAATGCAACAAGTTGACTTTAATGCCCTCTTATTAATTTCTGTATACGAAACCTCCATAGAGTTATTAGAAACTTATTGAAATATTTAAAATATAAAAGATAACAATGATATTAATCTATTAATTCTTTCTATACTTACAATTATCATACAATATCATGCTAAATTGTTATGTAAGTACATTTTTTAATAGCATCACATAAAATACATGAATATACATATAATGAGCAAATAATTTAGCATACGCATATAGAAAGTACATAAAGTTAGATTTATAAGATATTTTATTGGAATTAGTTTTTTCGTCAGAGAAATAAAATAAGAAGACATTAATTTCAAATATTGCATATCTAAGAGGCAATAGTAAGCTCACTGAGGTAAATATTCCTTATTATATTAATAACTGCTACAATTGTCACAATTAAACTTAAATTGGTACATTATAAATTTAACTATTTTAATAGTCCTATATACAGACTTTACAATAAATTTCGCAAACGATAAGCAAAAATCGACCTTAATTATATTTTTTGTAACTATCTCTTATTTATTTGTCGCATAAATAAATAAATTTACTAAACCCTCTCTGTTTATAAAGTATTACAAATGTGTTGCACAGATCTGTTATGTCAAAAAAGATGTTTAGTATAACTAAGTATCGCTAGAAGTTTTTTAAGTATGTTAAGCATAGCTTCGTTATAATTTCCTTTATCAACTATATGTGTGTATCTGTAGTTTACATGTGTACAAATTCATATAAATAAAAATTCAATATATAAAAAGCTTACTACTTTTGATTCACTCAAATACGTAAGTAGTAACTTCTGCTTATCGTTAACGAAGCTAATTGTCAATACATTTTACAACGCACAACTCTAACAATAGATGTGCACCTACGCAATACTTCTCCATAAGTAATATTTACAATCTCGAATCTAGATGTTGATAATTGTATATTCTAATACGTACATAGAAGAAGTATAATGAAAAATAAAAAATATTGCATGAACGAATAGCTCTGCGATTACAAGTATTAGTATTTACACATGCAACGAGACATGAATTTTGAAATAAAATTAGTTTTCTTAAAATCTACGATAATTTATACGAGAACTATACATTATAATCTTCTTATTTGGTTTAAAATATATGAAGTATATACAAAGAAATTTAATTCAGCAGTAAATCATTTCTTAAATTGTATATGTACAAACAATTTCTATTCATTCGATGTATGATCGTAGATCATTCTTTAATATATACAAATTCAATTATATGTTATATTATAGTTCAGATTCAATACTTTTTCAATACTTTTCTATTACATACCATATATTTGCCATATGTACAGATATATGCAAATGATTACTTCTAAGAGAAAATGTACATGTAACTATTCCTGTTGAATTTTACACATTGTGCTTGTTTCAGTTTTATTTTCTTCGGACACAACAAACCCCATCGTTCAGCGCGTTTAAACCATTCAACACTCAATACGAGTACTTATCCTAATGTAACATATACACATTTGTATACACATACATGTACACATGAATTATACAAAGTTTTCTTTTAACATTTACGTTTTTTGTTGTGATTCAAAGCATATCAGTATGAAAACAATGTATTGGTTTATGCTATTTTTCTGGTAATCTATCATTGCGCAATAACTATGTATAAGTACGTGTATTGCGTAATGTGCATATACTTAGGGTTTGCGCGTGATACTACACTAATTTAATTACACATAGATTAGGCCGAATATGCATTAACTAATTAGGTAACTAATTAGTTAATAATAACTCATCCGGTAACGAAGTACATAAACTACTATTGACGTTTGAAATGAATTGTCATAGTATGAGTTATAAGTCTACAACATTCATCTACTTAAAGAGAATTATTCGGGATAATGGTTTTAATTTTTATCAATAAGTAATGCTGTAGTGCTGTTAGAAAAGTGGAAGCATCTACAGGTAAAGCATACAATTAACGATGATCTTCACTTTGATAATTACAAGAAACGCTCTGCAAAACAGTCGAACGAAAGTGTACCAGTAAGGAGTTCTATCATTTCCATTTGTAGAACTGATGGAAATGAAAGGATCTCATTTGGCTAACGATGCGTATGATTTCAGGGCTTTTCACCTGACGAATAAAGAACGAAAGAAAGGAGAGAAATCGATAATATTGGGCAAAGCAGATAAAGAGGAGAGCCTACGATGCTAAGAGGATAGTCTGCAACGTTATACAATACTCGAGCATAAAATAAATAAAAGTTGTTTAAAATATTTTTCGTGTAGAGCAGTGTTAGTCATATTTCTTATTCGATAATTCATCTGTATATACATTATAATTGAAAAATTTGATTATAATTGAGAATAATTAAAATTCTGTAACAAATAAAATAAAAATATTCTACACAGATAATATTAATAATAAATAATAAAAATACACTATATAAAATTCATCAGTAAAATATTTCCATACACACAGTGAAAATTTCATTACAATTTTAATATGTACTTATCAAAATATTTGAATCAAATTATTAGAATTAGAAATTAGTTATGTACATAATTTTTGCAATTTTGAATATTATAAATAACCATTTATTTTTTATTTCTTTAATCAAATATATTTGTTTATTTATTAATATTTACAATCAATATCATATAGAAATATGTACTTTTCGGAATATGTATTTTTTGAAATATTTATTCTTTTTACTACTTTAAAATAATATAATTAATCAATAAAAGATATGCCCAGTTATATTTTTAAAAGTACTATGTATAACAAAAAAATATTAAAAACACTGCTCTATAATTGTAATAAAAATCATATCTTATTTCCACGTGTGAATGCGTTAATTTTTAACAGTGAATTGATAAACAATATAATAAAGATAATATAAAGATGTAATAGAAATAATGTAAAAGTTGTCTTCTATTTAAGCACTTACTTTACATACAATCTTTTATAGATTGACTAGTTACAAACTGAGTATTATACGATAGAATACGTGAGCTGTAAAAGAAATGTGCAATTAGTAGAGCCAGTATTTCAATGAAACAATCAATTTATTCGTACTAATGAAATTAAAGTTTAAAGTTAAGAGATTATATATATATATATATATATATATATATATATATATTCTGAATAGAATATGGAACATATAAAATTTACTGAAAGTATATAGCTATTACGATTTTAATCTCATAAAGTTTGAAATAATAAGACATTCGACATGAGAAAATATAAAAATACTTATCTCTGTGTAATACGAAATTGTTATTTGGCCTTCAAAATCATATTTATGAATTTTATTTGTAATCTATACATCAGTAGAAATCGAATTCTACGATCAAAAAACATTTTCAACCATATTTCTTGTAATACTCGTTTCTTTAATTTATCTAAACTATAAACGAGATTTATAAAAAATCTTGAAACATATTAATTTATAGGATTTTCGTTGTATAAAATATTCAGAATCATATTTATGAATTGCATTTGAATTCTGTTCTTTTCATTATGAATTGATATATTCAGTCATTAAATCAAACCGAAAAGTAAGATTTAAATTTCACGATGATGACATGTCACGATGTACATTTTTCGGGAACAAGTGTAGTTGTTGCAATTGCACTTTGCACTTGTACTTTGCGTCAACGTTTCATAGACATTGTCGTCTACTTCTTCAGGACAGACCTGAAACTAAGGGTTGCAAGCCCCATTGTTTCCATTTATACTGATAATGAGATCAACTGAGCACAACCGTTTACATTGACGGAACACGGGAGCAAAATTCGCTTGAAACATTTTTGTCGATTAGCCAGCATCACATCATTTCGAGACAGGTCATGTCATATGATTCGAAAAAACAACGGTCATTGCAAAAATATCTGCATACTTCCTCAGAAAGAATCGCTAAGCAACCGAAATTTTGGAATATCCGAACAATTTGTACAGAAACACAGCGGCTATAACATCAACCCTATTCGACAGCCCGTCGTCCCAATATTTTAATTTGGTCAATCAAATTTAACGACTTTCGGTTAGATTTTTCAAATTGAGCATCCGGTTAGAACTTTCGAGTTGAGTCACCAGCCAATCGGAACATCGCTCCGTATAAATGAAGATAATCGAGCTTGAACGTCTTAGTTTCAGAACTACCCTGAAGAAGTAGACTGCAATGTTCACGAAACGTTGACGCGAAGTGCAAGTGCAACAACTACATGATTGTTCCCGCAGAACCAATATTGTACAGTATAAATTATTCGATTCTCTGAAACATATACAAATCAGAATCGAGCATATTTTATACAAAATAAAAATAAAAAATGTTTAAACAATGAATCATTTCATTTACTTTGTTGTTTGCATTCCAGATATATCTTAATTATCTGTACAATATCTCGATTCGTTTCAATTTCAAATATTCTATCGTACATATATTTAAGTTATAAATAATATAGCCGAATATTATTTTACAAACGCAAAATTTGTTATACATTTGTTATGGAATTGTTTTAATTACAGTTATCTGTAAATAATACGCATATGAGACACTGTGAAAAATATTAGTAATTCTGACGTAGTTGATAATATTGATATAATAAAGTCAGAAATTATTTCGAATATTATTTCACGAAATATTTCTTCGAATGCAACATATGAAAGGAAATGAAAATCTATTTCATTTAATAACTAATCAAACAATTTGGAGAAAAATCATTTGCTTATATTAAAAGCTAAAGGGAAATAGGTATCAGTAAGCATAAGAAACAATATCTAATCAAATAGGATGATATTTAAATAATTATTTTTCAAATATTTTACCTAAATATTGCTCAAGCTCAATACGAGTATATGTATGAATGAAAGAATATGACATGTCAGCAGTATATTAAACTTGATTTACAGTAGGGCCGTGATAATTGCACGTCCTGGACGGATTCGTTAATTTAACATCAGATATCTTTACTCCTTCAATCGATTCGAGAAAATAGGAATTAGAAAGATTTTACTTACTTCAATTTATTACTTTGAAGCAACAAATCACTGATCAACAATAATTTCTTTTATTCACTCGGATTTCTAAAAACATTCTATGGATTCATTGATTCTAACAAGTCATCCGTACATGCACAAGTGAATCCATATCGCATTCAATTAACGCGGCTCTACTGTATAAAAGTATATTGCAAACGATATCCTCTTATAATAATTAACATTTTAAATAATTTAAAATAAATAAGTCGTATTCTGTACATATAATTGTTCAAAAGCCTCCGATGCTTAATAATCGAACTAATAAAATGTCAATACCAGTAATTATGACTTCTTTATCGAATAATTTTTATATCGAATATTATTGAATATTAATTTTAATGTTTCTTGGCTGTTATTTCTTAACAAATGCTAATACTTCGAAGTGAATATTAATGTACATAAATTTTATACAAAAGTTTGTATTCAACTACATTTACAACAAACCAATATGTTTATACTGTCTTCTATTGAATATATTAGCAAATTCAATAGAATTATCGTTATGGTTACTGCTGATTTCTAGAGAAAACAATTTCTTTTTGCTGTAAAACATACCAATAAACAAGGTCTACAAATAAAATTAACTGTCCTATTATTAAAATAACATAGATTACAGTGGAAAGAAAATTGAATATAAATTAATTATTGCATATATATATATGAAATTTGGATATGGAATGATATCTGTATTTCTTAAAAGAATAACTAAGAGTAGCTAGGAAAAAAGTAGCTATTGAATTTAAATTATAGTCTAAATTTTCGAAAAACTCAAAATGATTATTCTCAGATGAATTACGTGTAACGAGCAAATTACTAAGTGAATTGTACAATTTGTTGAATTACAGCTAGAGTCTACGAACTTCTGCGAATACACGAAGGTGTAATCACATTTCCGAATATCTGGTGCAAGTATTATCACCGACGAGGCGCAGTATCTCGTCAGTGGTATTACTAGAAATTCCATTAATCGCCTAATTTGCAAACTTTAGTGCAAAGTTTGCAGCAAGAAGAACTGTTTCGTTGATTTCAGTCACAACGACGACAAAGGCAATAGTTGTCAATAAATTTGCGGCATCGAAGAACACCCATTAATTGATCCCTTTCGCGGATGAGATAAATGACGATGAACAGGACGAATTTTGATCCCCGAAGGATTTTCCTCGAATAACCGTTCTTTTCGCTGGTAGACACTGACATGACTACGACAGGGCAGATAGTAGGATTATGCAGATGGCCGCTGTAGATTGTACCAGAAAATTCGAACTAGAACCCCTGGATGACATCGATTGTGCCGTGTTGTCGATTCTTCGTGGCCGTACCTCGCCGTCGATGCTTTTTCGTCCTTTTGTTACTACAGCGTTTTCACCATCGTTATAGCTACCGCTGTTCGCCCTACCATGAAGCCGTATATCTGAGAAAAAGTGATTGATATATTAGAAATTCGTTGTTAGTTATATCTTTTACGTTTTAATATATTAATGCTTTTACATATGTATGTATGTTATATTTTTATACATTTATACATATACAATATATGCATCAAATATATGTATGTAATGTATATCCTCTATTAGGTATTTTTTACGTTCTTTAATTGTAATTTTAATTTCCGTTCTGGCAAAGTAAGAATGATTTCTAATATTAAATAAAATATGAGTATTGTGTTTAATAATTTGGCATTCGGTATTAGTACTTGAAACTATAACAATATTTTATCAATATCGAGCTTTCAATACGGTAGAGAAAGTAAAAATCATATATTCTAATAAGAATAATGCATGTAAAAACATAGTCTTTGATAGAACGCCAAAGGCATTACTTATTATTCGTCTTTCCTCGTTGTTCCTTTTTCCTTTACTGCATACTTTTATATTTTATGCATGCCATTTGCTGTCTGCCTTTTCATATTTTTTCGTTAGACTAAAGTAATGTTGGTTTAATGCAAAATTTGTAGATACTTCTGTGTACTCGTTTTTATCTTAAGTTCAAATTTATTTTATTTTTATTCAATTCTCTCAGTCAAAGTCCATAAAGAATAGCGATGATTGTGCCAAAGTAATAAGACGATTCGCTAATGATAACAATACCATACTATTTCATTTTCCTATAGTGATTTAAATAATCAAATAAAGAAATTAAAATTATTAAGAAAAGTGTTATTCGTTCTAGTATACTATGTGAAAAATCCAGTATACTATGTAGTATCTAGTATACTATGTGTTAGAGTAGGTGTATACTAAATTCAACTGTATTTTTAAATGTCTGCGTTTTAATATAAGTAAATATGTTAAATTGCTCATATCTACGTTTCACATTTATACATAATTAGCTGGGTTTTAATATTTTACTTTTCTAATTATACTTCTTACCACAAGTTCATCTGCCTTGCTTATTTTTCAGTAGTTCTTCTCTGCGAGTTTAACTACAAACGTGTTGTGAATTTTAATAAACAGGAACGTATACTGTTAAATATTGAAAAGGAACATCGGTGTGTTAATAGAATACATTTTTTAAAATTCAGTGTGTGTAATACTCACGAATGTAAATTAGTTGCTCCTATTAATTTGCGAAATTGCAAATTTAGATTATAAATTTTAGAAATAAAGAGTTGATCTGAGCGCAGTTTTAATCAAATTTTTTATGGAGAATAATAAATATTCATAGGATTTGTTTTCATATTTATTGCGATATTCTTCTACTGCTAAAATTATCTTTTTCTATATAGTATATATATATATTTTCTCTTTTAATATATTTGTAATATATATTTACAATATATATACATATATATATATATATACACACACACACACACACACACACACATATATATATATAATTCGCGTACACAAGAGGGAAAGTTTCATTTAACTTTGTGAAAACAATATTTTCTTACTACGTCATAAAAATGATTTTTCATAAATCGATATAGAATACAGAATAAGCCTTTGTTATCGTTTGTAGGAAGCGTTTAATGGTACAAATTATAGAAATTAAAACAATTTTTATAATTTTCATAACAGCAGCTGTTGAAAGAAAGTATCATTTCTTAATATAATAATCATTCTTCATTCGTAAAATAAGAAGAATTATATAGTTACATATGAATAGTTTACAAATTCTCACATCAAGTCCATGCATTTTTTAGTGTCTTGATTGAAAATGGTTTCATAAAAGATGCTTCATAGTCTATTACTCAGAATGTGACAGAATATTGTGCCATGCTGTTCCGACGTCTATAATCTTTTTCTGGAATTTTGTAAAAGCTTCTTAATAAGATTTGTCAATAAGATTCAACAAGATTCAGAAAGATTCGTCAACTCATTATTTTACAAACTGATTAAGAATCACTACTAACGCCGAGAGATGGATTTTTGATCTTTGTCGAAACAAGGAATTCCGTGAGTGAGACCGTAAGCCTGGATAGAACATGGTTTAAGAATCGTTTAAAGAAAGTGCATAAAAGTGGAATAATAGTGGATTAAAGGTTTGCCAGCACCGTAAACTTTTAAGTTCACTTTGAACGATAGATTACAATCGAAGAAACGCGAAACGCCAGGGAAAGCTGCGAGGAACTTTCACAAACGAAAGATCAGATTACTTTCCATAGTTGAGGCGACGCGGCACGACATGGTAGTTCATAAACCGCGTGGGATTTCATCAAAATCCCGTTGAGAGCGCAGCGTTTGTCGCCTTGGAGAAGATCTACGGCGTTACTGAAAGTTCGCGGGTAAATTTCACGCCTTCTCTCGAACTCTCCCTTCAAAAAGTTTCTCACCCTGCTGTGCGTAAGTTCGCGCATTACGCCGGGGTGATGATTTAAAAGGAAATTCGCGCGGAATTTCTAAGGGGGATAACGTATTTACGAGAAAATACGCCTGCCGTTTCTACTTTTCATTTACCTTCCGCTTCCTGATCAAATTCTATAATTAAATCCAGTAACAAGAAGGAGCGAAGGATTACAAGTGAAAGAGATGTTAAATCACGCGACTTTACAGCTTCAGTTTATTTCACACGGTTTCCCTTCGATGAAACTTGTCAAAGTAGAAAAGTTTCAGCGCGATAATATTACTCGATTACTTCTATGTTAATTTCAGAGATAGATTTGCACGTTCACGGTTAAAAGAAAAAGGAACGGACGTGTAAAGTTTAGGAAGTGCATTGCATGTTGTTAGAATCTAACTGTACTATTACTATACTATAACACAAGTTTAATTCGATTTTTATTTAGAAAGTTTCACGGCATATAAGCACCAGTGCACGCGTTTGAATATTCAAACTTGTTTCGACAATGCCGAAACTGTTAGTAGAATGTACAATGGTAACGATGAAACGAAAACTAGAATTGTTGAAAATGATATCTAAAGACATTTAATATAGAAACAAGATAAAACATGGCAGTTTCGTTTCTTTAACGAAAAGAAAATCCGAATAATATTATTTGGCGAAAAATTATAGTAAAACATTTTACTATTTAACTTAATAGACATATTATTTGGAAATGAAATTTAACAGTTAATAATTACGTACTGATTTATAGAATGTTATCAATTTTTAATTCTGTCAGGTTATAATACATTAATGATATTATTATAGAACGTAATACTGAAATATCTCTATGTTTTATTTTAATTTATGTTAAATGCACCATAGATAATGCTCGTTGTATTTGCAATGGCCTTCTGCTTATAGACTAGTCGTTTAATAATACATATAAATATAAGTATGATATTTATTAAAGTATTAGAGTTTTATTACATAATCGAAAATAGTGGTACAAGCCGAAAGGGAATGATTTCCCGTGAAAAAGTAAGTAAAAAAGGTAGAATGACAATATTTGATACAAGACATTATTTTCGAGAAAATCTACTATGAAGTTTCATTCAGAACGCGTGCACTGGAGAAATAACAAGAGTCAGTTTGTCAGAATTGTTGGAAGAAATACCCTAACTTAACCCCTGCCTATCATGCACAAAATAATTTTTCAGCACGACGGAGTTCCGCCATATTTTACTACGAAAGTTAGGAATGTATTAAACAGGCAACACAACTTTTGGATTGTACGTGGAGAAACAGTAGGATGAGCTCCAAGATCGCTGGATTTAACTCCACTCTATTTTAATTTATGAGGTTACATTAAGGAGTTAACTTATGCTGCAACTAAAGAAAATATAGGTAAATTGAAACATAATTCAGTAGTGATAATCATAGTGTATCATACACGCGTTTGAAGAAGTGAAGCTTCGAAACATATTATTAGGTTTTCATGTTTCTATAATCTGTCGATCAACGCTTTGAATTAATCTGTAGTTTAACTAAATAAATGTAATATTGGAATTTATTGTTAATGTAGTAATCCAGACCATACAAAGTCATGACGTTTACAAATACAGAGTGCCTAAGAAACCTGTTCCATCGACTTTCGTTACCTGTCAAGTGCACGTGTACTTGACGAAACTTCATAGTTGATCTTCTCGAAAACGAAGCGTTGTATCAAAAATTATTACTCTATATTTTCGATTTATTTTGGAAGGGGGAATCATTCTTTTTCGGCTTATATCACGATTTTCGATACATCCTCTATGCTATCATAATTATATTACTAGTAAATATCTTATTTATTATATTCTGTATTAACACTTTGTGTATTAACAATAATATTAATCAATTTATGAAGTAGTCCAGTTGGAGGACATTTAATACATATTACGTTAGAAGAACCAAAATAATTTGTATTGTAACATAAAACGTTTCAATTTAAAAGATCAATAAATTTTATATTTTTGTAGTATTTTAATTGTGTATTGCATAGAAACCAAAATTTGTGTTCGAATATTTAAAATTTATAAATTATTGTAAGAAATATAATAAACTACTTACCATCGGTTCTACCGATGTTAGGCAACGACGAATCAGTTATTTGGTGTGGACTAGGTTCTACGCTCGGTTCTGGCCTTTGTCGAGAATTTTGAATATTTTCAACTACAAATTAAGCGCAACTAAATTTCTGTTACATTCATTTTCATTTTGATATATTCTACACAATTTACGAAATTACGTAATTTAAATTCCTTATCATCTTTTGTAATGCAATCGTATAATATAGGTAATTACGGTAATGAATTTTGAAAGCTTTTAATTGCAGTTATAAATTTCTGTTAGTGTACTTTATACACTTACCTTCTTCACTAGTGGGGGCTGGAGTAGTAGTTGTAGTTCTCGGCTGTGTCGTTGGTATTGGAATGTCTGTAAAATAAATAATTTTGAATAAAATTTATACAATTTGAGTTTAAATTTACATTCGTATAGATAATTGATTGTTATTGGGTAGGTAGAAAAATTATCACTATTATTTTGAATATTATCATGATTATTATTATTATCATTATTATAACATCGTTATTATCATTATAAATATTTCAATTAAATTTTAAATTTATTAATCCCGAGTTCGTTGAATATTATATAACTAATTGTGACGAACTGTGACATATAAATGGTTTAAATAGTCTAATACTAACGACAAATGTTTTTATAATAAATACGATTTAAGGGCTAAATTTTATAATAATTCTTTTGGAATTGCATTATAATAGATGTGTAATCTTTGTACATATATTAGAAAAATTTATGATACTTCTATTCTGAATTATAGAAGAATGTATCAAAAATATGTAGAAACATTTTATAAAACAAAATTGAATGGTACGAGATACTGTTCGTATGTATATGAATTTTGCGCTTTTTATGTATTGGTGCGTCTAAATAATGTAATATTCTGTGCTCTCGTGATCATCAAACTGTGTACTAATTTTCTCTTATAATGAATTTTAAGAAGTAATACGTATTTTCATTGAAGTAATTATATCCAAATCATTTGAAACGTAAAAAATTTTAGGAAGAGAGTTCATTCATGTATTAAAAACGGTTAAGAAGGAGAATGAAGAATAAGAAAGAATAATTTGAATATCCCTTATACTATATGCACCCTACAACAAGGAAATAACCAAAGATTTTAATTTGAAAAAAGATGAATTAATTTATTACCTATACTGTTAACAATTTGGATGTAATAATCTATTTGTGTAAGGATCACTTGTGTTAATGCGCCGTACCCACCGTATTTCTATCAAATCAAAATCGATTTAGATACTTTATTAATTTTAATTCTATAACTAAAAAAATCTAATTTAAGATTGAAATAACTTGTAAATCAATAATTTTGAAAAATAAGTGCATTAATTGTGCTTTAGATTTGTATAGAAAACAAAAGAAATCGTACTTTTTAGATGTATTAAAAAATTTGTTTTATTTCATGTCATTTAATTTATCTTATCTAATCGTAAAAATACAGCTTGTCTGAATTTTGCGAGACACCCCATATAACCCGTCATGAAAATTGCATGAAAGTATCGATTACAGAAAGCTCTTCTATGCCGAATGCTCGTAGCCATTAAGAAAGTTATTATCCAATTCCATAAATTGGATAACTCGGTTTTTGTTATCTCTGACATCCTATCGGGAGGAAAATTTAAAATGCAAATATGTATTAAATCGCGATCACCACAAGTGAGAAGTTATTCAATTGGTTTCGTTGTAATCTATCGAGTCGGTGACTGATTAAAGCACGAAGTTAAGAAGTACGATCTACGAGTAGACCAACGAGAAAACCTACAATTACAGTTCAATAGATAGCCGTGGATTCTTTTTGTCAGAAAACAGAGTGACAGTGGCTGTTATCGGTGATTTACGGCTCGCACCACTTTCCAGGAAATACGATTTTCAGGACAGAAAGGCTCACACTTTATCGAAACGATAAATTGCTTTCTGATATCTATCCGAAAATTTCTGCTAAATGTATTAAACAATATTGAACATGCTCGTGAAACTTACTTTGTGCAGTTTATATTATTTGGATACAAAAAAATAAGATATTAATTGGCTATATATTTATATATCACATAAAATAGCGATCTAAACATATTTAACCAAGAGATAAACATACAGAGCCATTTATGGACTTGATGAACTTTAAAAATTGCACGTTTTCCATGAGAAGATTTACTGTGATAACAGAAGTCCGATTTTAATGAAATTTTATGTATACATATGTCGAGTATAACGTAAAGTATGAAAAACAATAATCGTTTCTCCTGTAGAAGTGAAAAATTATTTCAAGAGAAAAATCAGCCCTCAATGTTTATACATTCTTTCATTTCTAAGAGGATAAATATTTCTCTTACTCCTCGTTTATCTGCAACCTATAATAAAAAATATAACAATAAGCAAATATCATTACATGAGGTACAATTTTGTGTAATTTGTAAATAATGTACTTATTGATTTGTAATTTATTTTATTTCCTGTAATTTAATTCACGCTACGTTTTACAAGAAATTTTTTAGAATCTATTTTTTATGTCCGAATGTTTGAAGCGCTTGTATCCTCGTCGGTTTGTTATCTCTTCAAGTAGTTTTTGTAAATGTTTTTGAACCATGATGTATTCGTGAATATTCGTAAGGTTTTGTATTGAAATCGTTCCAGAATTTCAACCTTTAAAGTGGACGCTAAACCCCACTCTATTCTATGTGTGCATATGAGTTTAATATACAATTATACATTGTTGTTTTGAAGTTGATTAATATGAAGTTGAAATATAAGTCGACTAAAATGAAGTTGATTTAGATTTCCTTCTTTGCCAGATATGCTTTCTCTAGTTGAGTCTACAGTCTAAATGTATACCAAGGTATTTGGTAGAGTTTGCTGCAGACATTATTTTTCTACTTAACGTAATTGGGTGACGCATGCACTTTCTCTCAATAAAAGCTACATAGATTGACTTGTTTGTATTGGCTCTAATTTTCCATTTTTGTAATCATTCTTAGATATTATTTAAGCTGTTTTGTAAATGGTCTGATGCATTCTGTGGATCTACACGCGTAGATAATTACCGTGTCATTTGCGAAATTAACTGTGCGGCAATCTTGGGAAATTGGCATATCTGCGGTATGTAAATAATGAAACTGTGAAAAATCTATATTTAAAAATCTATATTTCAGATAAAATTTTAATATTTTATATAGGTTAAATGGTACATATTTTTTTATTCTTATAATAAGCCTTGGTGTCACTCTTTATCACAGGCTTGCCAAGTACCGATGAAATCCACGGAGCAGTACTTTTTTTCTTTAAATGCTTGATTTATTTTTCGGATTAAACGGTACATTTGTTAAGTTGTTTCGTATTTGCATTTAAATTCAAATTGGCATTCAGGTATTAACTGCTTTTCAACTGTGACAGAATTTATTTGACTGCTGATAAATCTTTCAAATATTTTTTCTTTTTATATTATTGGAACGAAAATGATTGGTCTGGAAACCGAGTTTACTGCATCAGAATTTTTTGCAGATTTTAATATTAATATTATTTCTGTTATTTTCCATTGTACTGGAAAGTACACAGTAGTAGTCACTCAGGAGGGTGACTTTAATATCGTATATGAAAACCAAAATCATTGGAGGTGGGTCCCCTAAACAAAGCAATTTCACCAAATAAATACATACATATCGAGAATCATACAAAGAGAGAAGCAGTTGTCTTAAAAATTAGATTTTAATTTCACGGAAACGGTTGTCGGTAACGTAAATAATAGCAAGAACAATAACGAGCTAGTGTTCTCGATTTAAGAAAACTTGTTACGACCAAGGTCTTTCTTTGCGAAACCTATTAACCAAGGAAAAGTTCGGATCGATACTAGAATATGGTCGTTAGATGAAGGTATTTCTTCTATAACGACCAACATGACATTCTTGCAAACGCTTTTGTAGACTAATATAAAGATTTCATTCTTATGCACCTACATATTCTGAGTATCTGAAATGAATTATTTATCTTTTTTCTTTTGACGTCAGCTTTTGTCCTAAAGTTAGTAGAACGTAATAATAACCTTCGCACATTTTTTCTATTAAACTCGTAATTTAATGGAATAGTAACATTAATTATTGTTTTTTTAAATGAGATATAATTCCACAGTGGAATAAACAAATATTTTTTATATTATTATTCGCATCGCTTTATTGTCTTACCATTAACTGATTCTTTGTTATTGGAATCTTGTTTCCTTTTTTAAACTTTTCTTATAAGTTTATAATTATAATTACGTACGAAAATCAGAAAATGTGCAATGAATTAATTAAATCGTATTTTAAGAATGAACAAACCAAGGGAGGAAGATATTTCTCGTTTAATCTGTATTCTGCGACGTGCATTTTGTTGAAACTGCAGCGTTGTTGCTGGCACCAGGTGGTCGCGCGTCAACTCATTTATTAAAAGCACACTGTGTGAATACCGTTCGATTCACTTCCATTTTGTCAAAAGAATCGTGACAATTTCAATAATTATTTTACATGGCCATGGTTATTTCATTATTGTCTTCTCGTCTGTTCATTGCGTATACACATTATCACTGTTTCATAGAATTAGTAAAAGACTTTTTCAATATTTTCCAATACTTGTATAACTCAAGTTGTATTACTCAAATTGCTTAATCTCTTTAAGTTGAATGTCATGTCAGCGCAATATTTCATTTTTGTCATTAGCCTTTTCACTTAAACTTTACGATTTTACAACGTTTTAAAGTATTACGATATTTCTAGTACTATAATAAACAATATTTTTCTTACGTCTTAAAAATTTATTTTTTTAAATTATTTATAAAGTATTTAGTATACTTTATATACTATTGTATTATTATTTGTAATACATATTTAGTGTAATTTGATAAAAATGTACTTGCTGTCTCTTTTTTAATAACATGAAGTGTAAATTTTGCTGTTAAAGACTAAATATAGTGTGAAAGATATACTTACGATACAGCTTAATACTACCATCTGTTTCCCCTAGAGAATTCTTTGATATGCATTTGTATGTTCCATAATCGGACATTTCCATCGATGATATCGTGAGTTTCATGTGTACTTTATACTCATTATATGAGAGAGTTTGGTTGTATTTTTCTCCTGAAAACAAAGTATTAAACAAGATCTATATGTAATTATTTTACAACGTAAATATACTATAGAAATAATTTTATAATAATACATAAATAATGAATGACTGATAATGATATTGAATTTATAATAAATTTTATACAAAAGATATTAAAGATTGAATATTTGTTCATTTCATAACTAAAGTGAATCACAAGAGTATAAATATTTGTACCTCCGATCCCCCAATTATCGACATTAAGCGATTGATAATTGAGCTTTCAACAGATATACACATTATCGTAATATAACAATTCAGTATAACGAAAACAGGAATATAAGTAAAAATTTCAAATAATTAACGACACAGAAGTACTCGTACTTTCAGAATTAGTCTTAGAAATACAATTCACGTATAAAAATTAATATTTTATCAGGCGGACTTTGCATTTAATAACATTTTTCAGACAATCTAGTATATAAACTAATTTTTTTGTGTATTCTGTTCATATATTATTCCAAATATCCTTAAGTTCTTTGTTTGTTGTTTCATAACTCTTTAATATTTTTAAAATTTCAAAAATTTTTTATAAAATATTTTCAAATTAAATTTTATACAATATTTTCAAAAATAAATACCACTATTAATTTTTTAAACATATGAAAAATGAATGAGAACGTTTATATAAAATTACAAAATGTTGATAAATATAATATAATGAAAACCATATTGAAGAATGTATATAAGAACTAAATATTGTTACTGTGCATGTAAGCAAGTTTTGTTAAACTATCTAAATAAGTTAACGGTTTGTAATTATTCAGAAAAAAATATAATTTACCGGCATTAAAATCTCTGTATATTAAAATTTTTATCGAAAGTTACATTATTGCTTTTTATTGTTAATAGCTATTTAAGTTATTTACGGCCATTGTGCATTAAAAACCAAACGTGGTAAGTATTATATGTATATAACATTTATTAAAACAATTCGATAAAACAACGTAACGTTTACAATCAGAATTATGGAAAGATTTGAAATATTTATTAATGTCGCGGAATATGCAAAATTCTATTATATTAATTATACAATTTAAAGGAAGTTCTGCGATTAAGAAGCTACTTTAATAAGTTATTTTACCTACTTTCCAATTACAACGATGATGAAATACATTTATATAAAAGAATCTTTGTAATAATTTATTTTTATATTCGCTTAATATAAAAACAAGTTATTTGTGTTGGAGGCTTTGTCCTTGCTAAAATCTGGGTGTGAAAACTTGTTTAAGTTGACTAATTCCAGACTGTAGAAGAACAGATAATTGATAACATGTTATTCTGCATAAGAAAATATATACAAAATGTGAAACAAAGTATTTTCATTTAACGTGACATTTTTCAGAAGATCGAATTGTGAAATACGCATATATTGGATTAATCCTTGACTGAATATGCTCAAATTAGATTTCATTAATTGTGGACATATACATGCATGTAAGTATATATCTTCACATTTTAATTAATGAAACCTCTAAAACAACGTTTATAATTGTCATGACAATTTTTGGTCATGGTAATCATTTATTTTCGTTAAATTCTCGGTAGGTTCTTCTTATTTAAATTTTGTTGTTGTATCAACCCATTTGGATCATTGGTAACGAATGATGTAGTATAATGAATATACAGGGTGGTTGGTAACTGGTGGTACAAGCGGAAAGGGGGTGATTCTACGCGTAAAAAGAAGTCGAAAATATAGAATAAAAAAAAAATAAGAATAAAAAAAATAGAATAAAAAGATATAGAATAAAAAAGTCGGATAGTAAGTTAATAGGTAGAAAAATACTTCGGTCACATTGGGTGTTTATCAACATAACGTCAATCGAGACAACGATATACAGTGAGATCTGTTATAACGATACGTGATAAAGTGCACGCGTACCGAGCGAAAATTCAGTCGATTTTCTCGAAAACAAAGCCTCAAAAATTTTTATTCTATATTTTCGACTTCTTTTTTCGCGTAGAATCACCCCCTTTACGCTTGTACCACCAGTTACCAACCACCCTGTATATTATGAATTATCGAATTATAAAATTTATGCTGTATAAAATATATAATTACATTGTTAAACTTCTATATGTATATAACATATATATGTATCAGAACATTATTTTATAATTACTATATTTTTTGTACTAAGCTATCTTATTTTTAATTCACATATTTTACTGCCTTTTTGTAGTCTGCATAATATGGTTCTCTGTTCTTTAGCTTTTCCTTGTATTCTACTAAAGATAAAATATTGTTATAGTCGATCCTATTAGCGACAGCATTCGATTTAGCACTGACGATCTGTGTCACCACAGTAATAATAATAACAATATTCTAGTTGGTAGATTTTTGCTCGTTTGAGGTCGTATAACGTGATTTATATTTTCAAGCTTATATACGAACATCGGAGAAAATGAAGTTAAAAGGTAGAACCTTTTTCTGAAACTCTAGATAATATCCTTTAAAATACATAAGAAAGCAGGATTACTATAGATACATATGTTTTGAATGCAATGGATGTAACATGTCTTATACCGTAGCTAATTTTAACAAAAACTTTGTAGAATCTCATTTAATTAATAAATTTTTATAGAACTAATAGAAAAGAATTGGTTCATATTTCTAAGAGGTCTTGGATAAATTTTAACAGAAGGTAAATAAGTTGCATCCGAGATAAAAATGGTATCTCCTAAATATAAAAAAATTGACAGAAATATTTGCGTAATGCGTCTATACAAATTCATATTTTTAGGGCTATGAATAAAGAAATAGATATTAAGAAGTGATTTACTTAATCCAATAAATATCTACTTTATGTACATATTTTTGCATATTATGTACATTCCATATATTGGATTTTTATTACAATAAAATATGTAATCTAGAGAAGTGGACATTTTTCAATCAGAAGAATTTTAAGCGCGGCAAACCATGTGAACAATTAGGGAAATTTAAATTGTTTTAACAATACAAGAGTTAATACAGAAATCACTTGTACTTATTTTAGTTACGTAAAAAAAGTATTACATTATAGGGTTTTATGATTAGTGGATGACATTATAAATAATGCAATTTGAAATAAATTAATATTTTATTATATATTTACAAGCATCAATCGATTTTGATTCATTTAAATTCTATAGTGCACTTTATGCTTGATCGAGTATAAAAGCAGACATTAAGGTTTCATGCATGAATGCTTATACATCATGAAAATGAACCTTCATTGAATTGGTAAATTGTTCTGACTCTTTATTCTTTTCACACGCGCATTTAAATTAATTTGGCGGAGAAGAATTACGCACGTTACGTGAATAAGTCCGTAAATAAAATAAAATAACAATTGTAGTTGTATGTAATAAAATGTAGATAACTGATGTAACATTAGAATTTGTAATATGAGAATGATATACAAAAATATCGAAAATGGGAGAAATATTGTTTAATTTTTCGGGCTCCACTTTTTTCTTGCGTTGAGATATTTTTTATCACTTCAATGGAAATATAAAATCTCGAAGGAACTTGTTAATTTTTTAAATGTATGTCAGACATTTGTAAAACACCTGTCGAAAATATGAAAGAAATACAAAATGTGAATAGGGTCACTCTTTATGCAACATCAAAAAATTGATTTATTTGGAAAACCATTTTTTACCATAATTCAATGCATTTCTCAATTATCAAGATTTTCGTTTTAGCTGTTACATATTCATATATTTGGTAAAATTCACGACACCCACAATGAGAAAATTTCACACGACATCCTACCAAAAATGAAGTAAAAACTAGCTTGTAATATGAAAGTTGATCACGCTATGTGCTCATTACTGCATCGAACGATGTTGAAATGGGATTAGAATATTATATAGCATCACAGGATTAATTTCAGATAGTGAACCTATAATCAAGATATTACCGTTGTTATTGTACTAAAAAAGAAAATTGATTCTCAAACGATATATATTCATAATAGAACATTCAAGTACTATATTTATACTATACTATACTATGATATTTATGATATATATATTAGTCCCTATATATATTTTAATGTAATATATATTACATTCATAAAAAATTATTTCTGTATACATTTGCAATTTATCACTGGAGATATTAATAAACTTAATAAGATTAATTTTATTATAATTTATGTGCGTTATTACTTTTTAAGAAATTTAAAAATTTGTGATTAGTTTCGTAAAATTATAAGTATGACTAACGAACTGCAACAACTTTGAAACGTAAAATAGTATTTTTAAGCTTCGTTATTTCTAAATAGGAATCCATTTATTCTTCTTTGGCGAATATACGACTACAAAACACATTGTAAAAGTACAAACTTATATAGATTGGGTAGTATATAGTAGTTATTCCAATAATTAAATTTCAACAAGATCATACTTAAAGGCAAATGAATAAAGTGTATATGGCCGAGATAGACAAAAATAGTTAATTTTCAAAACAAGACCTTTTCATATTGGATATTAAAGGGGCTTGGATACAAATAAACCTCTCTTATTTTATTTTAAGTATTTTAAATCCTGAACAACTTTACATACCAACAGAAGTACTTTACATACAAGGATTCCTTTGTAAAATGATTCTAAAGGTGTGTCTCCACTACACTGATCAGTATTGTTGAAATCGATGAACGTCTCCACTGACAGCACAGAGGACTACACGTTCGTCTACCTATGCCCTACACCATGCAATACTAAAATAAAAGTAAAACTAAAAACACAAACCCCTTGTGAGCCACTCAGTACGTCCGGTCTCCACTTCCCTACTACGCGCATCGATGTGGCTTTCTTTGAAGGAGATAGTTACAAATGTCTCTATATGTTGGATTTTGTGGAGACATACTGTAGGTAAATATGTATCTACAACTTCATGATCACTTTAAGATAATAGTATTAGTTGTGTCATTATTTGAAGATAATTTGTTCTAAACAAAAAATGTCTCAGAGAAGAAAAATATTTTGAAGGGAGAATGAAATTTCCGCAGTAACGTATAATGAAATGTTCCATGAGAAATATCGAGTCGGAGAGAAAGGATTTTGTAATTAAAAATTGGAGATTGTACGAGAATCAGAAGAGAGTGAAATCTAGGTATAGGTGTAATGATCTGTGGTAAAGCAGAGAAGTATTTTCTTAGCTAGAGGGAAACTTCCTGAGAGATACAGGATGAGAACAAGGAAAAGAGAGGAAGAAAACGACGGTGGAAAGGTAGAATGCATTTATGTAGTGGCTCTATCGACCGTTGCAAACGGAAGAAAAACTTTCGCCAGCTTTGAGTTTGGAAAGCAGATGAAAAAGTTTAACGACGTTGAACTGCGTTGCCGAGCATTACCACGCTAGACGTCCAATGGATTTTCGGATATAAAATTACTTTTACTCGGAAAGTTATAGATACCAATATCTCCGTTCTTATCGTGTCTTCGTTTATTAGTAATATACTCAATATGCTAATTATCGATACTGGATTTTAATTAATATTTTTAATAACTTTTTAGCATCCTATAAATTTTTTAAATCATATTAATACTGTAGATTATTTCTGGAGTAGTCATTTCAGTTACTAAGTTTATCGGATCTGTCTAACTTCTTATACCACGATCTTGAAAGAATAACAGTATGTTCAATGGATAAAATTAAAATATTTATGAAGAGTAATCAATTAAATGAATATTTCAGGATTTTTATTGATACAGAAATAAAATGAAAAAGAAACTTAAAAATTTGTAGCAAAAAAGATATAATCTGGATTAATAATCTGGTAACATTTTCATATTTCCAACCACGTATTATAAATACTGAAAATTGAAATATTGAAAATACCGGTTTGGAAAGATCTAAAACATCTTTTTCATATCAAATATCTCGGAAAAAAAGTTAACCATTTGGAAATAGAGAAGCGACAAATGTCTTAAATACGATGGACAAGGTATGCACGTTTAAATTAAAATTTCTAGTCTTTCGATGCCTAAAGGATACGAGACAATCACGTAGCATAGAAGAAAGCCGAAAAATTTGAAGGTACTTTTATGAGAGACGTTCGTTAACTGAAACTTTCGCTTAGGAATTAATAACACAGCAGACATCGTTTTCCCTCGGTAAACCGCACGTTACGAGCGAAAAGAGCGGCGCAAAGAGCAGAAGTCATGACAATCACGAGTCATTAAAGTTGTATACACGGTTCAGCGAAGCTAGGTCCAGAAAACGTCTGGTTTGAGATAGTCGAGAAGGGTGCGAGTCATCATGATGCGGAAAGAACGGATGAGTTAGAATAGCGCAATGCTAGAGAGAGGGGTGAAAGGATAGTAATGGCATTGGTAAGTAGCCCGGGGCACGCTACTCTCATATAGAGGTTACTTCAGCACCATTCGTATTTTAGTTTTGTCCGCGTGATATGTATTCGTTGCTATCCAATATTCTAAGATTGCATCGTTGCGCGGGGAAACATCCAGTTAACGGCAAGTGGTAAAATTCAAGGATGAAAATCATATTTTTCTATATCACATTGATTTTTACCTACTTTTTCTTTCTTAATTTATTTCCCCTTGTTTTATATTCTCCTCTGTTTCATTCTTGATTACTTATTATATCACATAAAGTTTTATTGGATTGAAAAATAAGTAAGCGGTTAAACTCGATATGTTTTTTTATTTGATCGAACTTATTTATGTCACAATCTAATATTTTATATAAAGACAGGGTTAAGCCACAGATGTCTAAAAGCAAAATTTTTCTGTATACATGTAATACTTCTTTGGATTCAAAGAAATGATAAATTTCATACAAATAATATATAATACATGTATGGCACGCGTTACTTCTAAAATTTATAGGGGTTTGGAATCGGTAGGACCACACATATTTCACATTTCTAACTTGCGAATAATGGCTTGTACGTGTACATTATTAGATCTGAGGGTAGAGTCGGCTAGAATTCCGATAGAAATTATGTATATATATATACATATATATACAAGGTGGTTGGCAACTGATGGTACAAGCGGAAAGGGGGTGATTCTACGCGAAAAAACAAGTCGAAAATATAGAATAAAAATTTTTCGTTTGAGGCTTTGTTCTCGAGAAAATCGACTGAATTTTCGCTCGGTACGCGTGCACTTTACCACGTCTCGTTATAACGGTTCTCACTGTAGATCATTGTCTCGATTGACGTTATGTTGATAAACACTTCCAATGTGACCGAAGTGTTTTCCCACCTATTAACTTACTATCTGACTTTTTTATTCTATATTTTTTTATTCTATATTTTTTATTCTTATTTTTTTATTCTTATTTTTTTTATTCTATATTTTCGACTTCCTTTTTCGCGTAGAATCACTCCCTTTCCACTTGTACCACCAGTTACCAACCACCCTGTATATATACAGTCGATATAGTCATATGAAAGTTATACAGTATATAGTCGAATGAACATTTATATGCTGTTAATACCACATAAACAAAACAAATTTTGACTCGCCTGAGAGTACCGTAATTTAAATTTGTATAAAATCCATTTTCTTCGTTATATTTTTCTATTTAAATTTATATATAATTCATTATGAAATCAATTCATTATCGACTAAATTTTGCGTATGTGATCGCATTCGAGACAGCGAACATATATATCATGTATCAAAACGTCCGGAAAATATAATCTATCAATGGTTAAATATTTATTTTACTTTTAGTGACAATTGAATACATTTTCAGCGTTTTCTGATTCCTGTTTGATTCAACAAAAAAGGAAAAGTAAAGAAAAAGGTTTTAGCGATATGTGTTTCCATTATTAGTTCTTTTATGCTTAATATTTTATTGTTTATAGACCTATATACTTAACTTTCAGGCCATAGATGGTATTATAATTGTAAATTGTTGTAGGTACACTTATGTGTATCATAAATTTGATTTCTTGTCCAAAGGATTGTGTTAATATACCTCTAAAGTAATTTTGTTAACCACATTATGCGTATTTATTTTTAGAGCAAATTGTCTTATTTAATATACGAGAATTATTGTGGTGTATTTAAAGTTGGACATAGATAAATTGAGAATAATAAAACTTTTAACTAACACATTGTCAACATAACAACAACCAACAGAAAAGGAACAAAGTAAATATGTTCATAGATATATACGTTTAAAGTTTAAAATTCTAACAGAGATATTAAATGTAGAAAAAACAAGGATTTTTTAAATTTGTTCAATCCAATTACTGAACTTTTTGTCCATCTACTTATTAATATACGTATACTATATCTTAATTCATGGCTGATGAATTATGTACGTACAGATTCAAAAATTGTTTAAATAAGAGAAATGGAATATTTATACTTTTCAAAACTAGTATTTGAAATATCTTTATTTGTTATCAGTTGCAAATATATATACATATATCTGTTATTTCCTATTTGAGAATATTTTCAAACAATAGTCTTGTGTTTCTGTACGAAATTTTTTAAATTTGAAACTTGAATTTGAAATATTGAACCATTTCAGTAAAAGTGGTAATGCAAAGCTGACTATTGCCCAAATGATGTTTTCTTTATCTCCTCCTCTTCTTTCTGTTTTCTCCCGGTGTTTCTCGTTCTCGTCCCAACACATAACGAGAGACGAGCGGCGAGCAAATACGAGACAAATAACGGCGGGAAATTCTTGCAATATCTAATTCGCCTGATTTTCGTAATCTGCAGATCAAGGATCAAGTCGAGACTATTAAGCAAGCGTTACTATAAATATTATCTGTCTATTCTCCCCGAATTTTAGTCTTTGTCTATTATGAAAATGAAAAATGAAAAAAGTTTGTAAGGAAGCTATTACGATGATAGTTATTACTATTATAGTAATTTTATCCATTTATACTTTAACTAACAATGAAGTATAGAAATAGAGTATATTTGATATCTGATTGAACAGGTTCATTGTATTGAATCCAGATTAATGAAGCTGAATATCAGATGGATGTTAAATCGTAAAGCATGTCGTAGCTCGTAGCTGTTACGTTGGGAGACCGCAGGGCATCGCGGAGCTAACATTCAGAATAGAACATAACGTAACGTGTCGTGATAACCTATTTGTAATTTTCAGTTTCACTATGCCACCCAATGTAACTAGTAGAGATGAAACCAATTAGGCTTATATAGTGATATAATGCAATTATCACCACTCCATACCGTGAAATTCATGATACCGAATATTTAGCTGTGTTAAACAATACCTATGCATATGCTTACTACTAGATGATAGGTATTTTCAGATTAAATAGATTTATATTGTCTATACTGTAAGTAATTTTCACGATTTCTTGTAATATATAATAATAAAATGAGAATAATAGGGTAATAAGGATAAAGTAATACAAGTTATATTTAAGATAATAATAACAAATCTGTAGTATTTTATATTATTTGATTTTTAACCTATTCGAATTAATTAATTAGTACTAATATAATGTAAATATAATATATTTAATTTAAATAGTGGTTATGAATAATACTAGGATAATGACTAAAATAAGCGTTAGAAATGAAAAATGTACCTAAATAAGTAACGATACCTATGGAACCTAACGCATAAAATTAGTACCGATTCTACCTACATCACTGATCCCTTAATGGTAAAGCATCTTTCGTTGTGAGATCTTGTGGAAACAACATCTAAAATTAACCTAATTAGTTACGTGATTAGCAACTCTGTATATAAGGGTCATAGCATCTGTATTGTTGGCTTTCTTACTGTATCTGCATTACTGAGTCTAAAGCAATTAGACGCATTAACAGATCCGAGGATGCATTATTCTGTGTGATTACCATACAAATACCGTGTCTCATTATCCGAAATAATTACGCGAACATGCACTTATCTGTACTCAACAGCGACAGTAACACTAGGATGGTGCATGTTGAACGTTGTTTTTTCCTGCCGCTATGTTAGCGCAAACAACGTCAATGCATTCGAACATTTACTACCACAATGCAGGTATAAGTAGCGAAACACTAACATCTCTGTTATGTTAAAGTAATCTTTTATAACAAATTTTGATAGGTTCAATATTGAAGCAGAAAATTATAAGGTAATAAAGTGATTAATGTGTTAATTAAGGTATTAAAAATTGGATTTCGACTGACTTAGTAGTAACAAACATTCAAAATATGAGAAATTCATTTATAACAAATAATCTTTGGCTGTTTATATTATAAATACACCTAAATGTTCCCCTTTAAAATTTTATGGATATACGGAAACGAAAATATACTACAAATTAAATATGCGTAATAATATTGTACTCGTATATTGGAATAAAAGTAAAATAAATTATTGTTTAATTTATATTTATATTAATTTAACGTAGAACGCTTCCGTGAAATCATGAAAATTTGTATTTATTTTAATTCTTTTATAATTTCATACATATAAAATCAAGTTAAGATAAATAATTTTTTACTTTTATCAAAATTATATAATTTTTCATAGGTCTAAAACAATCTTAAACAAACTTAATTGTCCAAATGTTTTGAGCGAACAAATTTACTATGATATTAATGTATAATTTTTGCTTTTGTATATTGCTGAAACAAAACGGTATCAAAGATTAATATTTATATCATATTATAAATAGTGTTGCTAATGTATAATTTCATAAAGAATTTTGGGATTGCTTAGACTTACTGTTAGCGAAACAAGTGCAAATTTGTCTAGCAAGATTAAAATATCGTTGACCATCAATAATTTGATTTCGCATGCAAATAAAAATATATATGGAGTAACGGTAAAAGAATACAAATATTGCGCTTGCATAATTTACGATACTTGATACTTCCAAATTTTCGAATTACTAGTTTAACAAGTTGCGTAAAATAGTATGCAAATAGTGTGCACACACATGTATCTATGTAAAACGATAAAACATTATGTAAATAATCTCCACGCGCGAAAAGTTTAGTACCAAAGTCTCATTATTCGAAGTAATTATGGGTCCATGCATTTCCCCGTATCCAACTGCGACGTTGTTAGACTGTCCCAGCAATGTACGGTACATATGTGCTGTGTACTGTGCGTATACTCGTTAATAAAACAACATTAACTATGTTGGTCAGTACGGTTCAATCGCTCTTCAGTGAATTAGCAGTCCAGGAATACGTTCATTGCAAACGCGTAAACGTAAAGACATCGTTTCGTTTCGTTATTCTTGTTATTTTAAATTAATAATGTCGTATACGTTCACTGCGATTTAAGGCAGCATTTCCTTTCCAATAAATATCATGAAGCTTGGAATCGAATTATCTGACAGTTGAAAATTAAAAATTACATAAACAGTACAGTAGAACTTTGATTATCCGAATTTTCTATTATCTGACTCTGTTATTCGAACGTTTCATTATCCGAACAGGAATTAGAAATTACATTTCGCATGTAAACAGTTCAATCTTCTACAAAATTTTTTGTTAACGATCAGTGATACTATTGCGCAAGCAATTAAATGTGAAAGATTGCTGTTATACATATAAAGTTGCATTCTTGGACGAAAGTTAAATATGTGACAATAAAAAAAGCATGGATGGCTCTAGTGAACTACACTGAAGACACCACACAGGAAGAAGTGGAACATAGTTAATAAGGATTTAATTAATGGAGAAGACGAGTAAGAAATTCTTTCTACATTGAATAGAATTAGCAGGATCGGTGATTGTTATAACGCCGACTTGATATAATAATATCAGTGTGTTGAAATTTCAATTGACCATGCTAGTAGCGTTATGTGTGTCTTGAATAATGAATTGAATCATGTATAATGGTAATGATGACAGTCTTTAACATTTTGAAGCATTCGAGCTTTTAGAGATAGGGTTAAAACGGTACGAGGCACAATAGAAATGTATATACTAACTTCAAGGAATTAAATCTGTTAAAAAAGTATGATTCAATAGCTATATAGTTTTTGGACCCACAAATCGTTAGTCAAATTATATTTAATTTCATTATTTATTTATCAATATTTATGTTCCTTTTTGAAATACACAGTGATGATGAATATCAGGAAAGTAAGTGTTCTATTATCCAAAAATTCTGTCATCCGAATATCTTTGTCCCCTAATTAGTTCAGATAACCAAGATTTTACTGTAATATTTTTTTTTCATTAATAATAACCTATACATTCTTACTACACACATTGTATAGTATATAGCAGTGCATTTTTCCAATAATAGTGAAACCAGTTTATGGTAATTTGTTTTCATGTACATAAGTCAGACTAAATATTTTTATAAAAATTTGAAATTGTATCCATCATACCAAACGAAAATAAAAGGAATGTAAATATATAACATGAAAATGCTGTCTTTCATAGGATATTTAATAAAATTCAATTTATTTCCATTAAAATTTTTATTGGCGCTCATTCTTTTTAAAATAATATTTCAAAAGAATGTTACCTAAATGATCTTTAGAGTTAGGACAAACATTATTTATCCGATATGGATAATAAATGTATATAGGGTGTTCCAATCTTGGAACGGGTTGTTTGATGTTCTATTGCAAAACTGTAATAAAGATATGTTATAACTTAAGAAACAATATTTTAGTCTTCAAAAAAAACGTATATGGAATAGGATATGTATAGACCACAGCGCGTATAGAATAAGAATCAATGTTATTGATATGACGAATTATAAATCAAACCGTATTTTACCCAAATGTATCGTTAGGAATGATGAAAGATTGTTATAGGGTATAATAGTGATTACCTTTATTATAAATCTATAATGATCAATCTAAATATTTCTTACAATTTTCTAATAAAATTAGATATGGTCTATGCCTATATAATATCATTTTTTTATTTATATCTATAAAATATATTGATAGAATTTTTGTTGAAAAAAACTGGAGCACCCTGTATACGTGTAAGATAGTTTCAAAGATAAATATCTGTGTATTACATGAATTAAAAACAAGAAACATGATTGACAGTAACATTATTGGTTTACTTTACTTTGCTTGCGTGTTATAACCAGAGATGACAAATGGACGTTACGCAGAGATATTTTATGAAATATTATATTAGATATTGTATGAAATATTAGTTTAGCTAGGATGAAATGTCAATAAGAAGAGTGCAATTCACTTTATCTAAATGTAACAAGTTATTATGCTCTACACAAACGTATACAAATATAGTATCTGATGAGCTTTATCAAAATTTTGGAATGTTCATTCTTTTGGTTACTCAATCACAAAACGCTATTAACTTCACTGAATTTATATAAATTCATATTTACTTATGTGCGTTTATTATACTTGATCAAAATTCCAGAAACTGATGTCCTTTGGTTGGAGCAATTCGGAAAATTAAAAAGATAAATCAATACCAACGAATCCATTTAATTGATATTAATGAAGTATTATTATAATTTTTATATTTGTCTACGTATATGTGTAGAGAAGTTTAATATAACTAAATGCATTCGAACTGCAATTCTATAATATTTAAGTCAAAATACCATTTTTTATAATTTCGTTGTTTTCCTTTGTCCAATAATTGATCGACTTTGGAAAAGCTTCCGAATTACACTCCAAAGTCATCCTTTGTCCCTCTTGTGCTCCAACCAATTGATTTTGAATTGAAATCATTGGACTAACTGCAAGTATAAATTAAATTTTTATTGTAAAGAACATGTAATATTGTATGGATAAAGTTATAAAATCGTATACAAAATACTATAAAAGAAGATACTCACACTGTACTGTAAGCATTATTCTTTTACTGACTGTAGGTGGTATACCATTTGAAGCGATGCACAGATATGCACCCATTTGTAATCGATTTATCTTAGTGATATTGAAAATAAATCCTTCCACAACTCTCACTGTAACAAAATCAAATGCTCATTAAAATCATAAGGGAATTTTTTAAAAGACTAATTGATCACCATTGCAAGGTATACTTTAAATGTTTTTATCATAATAACATAGTGAATTGATAATATTATAAAGTACATTTCCTGTGTACAGACATCAAAACATTTCATTAATTTGTATTCAAATAGTAAAATTGTAGAACGTTAACGATACATTGAAATGCAATACTTCATGTGCTTCAAAGTTGTAAAACCTTTGCGGAGTAAGAGAATGTTCAACTACGTTTCCCAATAATACACCTCTATAAACTTCTCTTTGCTACAACCGAATGGTTTTAATCAATTAAATACTAAACTCGAAGCTTTTGTAGCATCAGCGGTCAAATGGTTTTCACTACAGCATCGGACGAAAGTATTCGTACACCTTTTAAAACGCAATAACTCTTTTGAAATTAGACCTTTTTAGAAGTTAGAAGGATTGGTTTACTAGATGACACGTAAAAAAATGCACGCTAAAAATTTCATCGAAACCAGTTAAGTTGCTACGAGTTACTAACGCAATGATTAAAATGGTAAAAATTGCAGTTTTTCACGATTTCTGGCCTAAGATTTAAAGGTGCGTTTCAACTATGCCAGTTGATAGGATCTCGAAGTAAAAAACTCAAGTCATTTGGGTTAATCTTAAAAAAGCTATCCTGTTTTAAAAGGTGTACGAATACTTTCGTCGAATACTGTATACCAGAGCTACATATTAACTGCATTTTACATATAGACTATGTTTTTCTCTTTAAAAGTCACAGTAGACTCGTATAAAATGCGAATCTGACTTCTTCTTTTTCCGTTTTTAAATGCAATTATACATATACATACATAACTTTTTTCTGCGTTTCGCTTTAATTATATATTGCGGTGGAATATCACATTTTCTATGGTGGTATTCATATACAGGATGTTTCTAATGAAAAAATACAACAAAAACATGAAACGAACTATTACTGCTACAGTTATCGTTTGTGAGAATAAACTTTAAAAATGATCAATCTTTATACGATTTCTAAAGTCCATAAATATTAATAACAATATATATTAAAAAAATTGTCAGATATTTTATCAATTCATTGATTTACGAGTAAGGGGATCATTGAAAATGTTGAGTTTCACTATGTGTACTGATTGATGGATTCCTAAATTTTTATACATTTAAACACTTTGTTAACCATACCTTCGATGTACGCTATTCATTTTGTGTAATTTTAGAGTTAAAAGATAAATCAAATGTATATATAGGTGTATTTATTGTCAAAAATTCTTTAACCCCAATAAAACTATATAAAACTTTTATAAACTATTATAAAACTTCATTTTATGTTTTCGAATAAATTTTGTGCAAGAAATCATTTTATTGCTGGTTGTAGATAATTGCGTCCAAGTCTTGTAAGTATACATATGTATATACATATATTGTTTTACTAAAATTTATTAGCTAAAAAATTTTTTTTTCTTTGTACTCTTCAGTATGATGTATAAAATATTTGCCTCCAGGTTATCTTTTTCAACTTTTTCCTGTCTAGATATGATTAATTATATTGTTATGTAAAATAATCAACTTAGTTCCCATAATATTTCAGATAATAATATGTTAACTTTTTAAACGTATAATAAACCGTTCTTTCTCTTATAAATACTTTTGCTCTTGTAGTCCATGAGGCTCCTACGAAGTAAAACATGATACCACGTACTTATACATGTATGTACATGTAAGGGTGTATTTATACATGTTATACACGTTACCGTGTATTTGTACATGTTATATATGTGATACATGTACTTATACGTTGTACTGTTTCTACTTTTTACATTACATTTACATATTTACGTAGCTATGATAATATTACATTCAAATATAGTAGTTTTAAATTACAAAATGCCAATTTCCATGATTACATATTATACAGAGATTCTCTGAAAATGCATATTTCTTATGTTTTTATTAGGTTTTTAATACTACACATTTAAAGTGCAATATATTTAGAAGATATCTAAAAGATATTTAGAAGAACATAAAATAGTATCTGATAATAAGTCTTCATTGCCACATTTTTCTTGTATGTTCTTACTTATCTTCGCTATCTATGCCACATTGTACAAAATTACAATAACACTATACTATAAACTACAAACTAATCGATTTAAAGTAAAGATATCTTCATACTTTTTTGTAGACAATCAAATATTACATTAATTAGTGTGTAATTAATGTAATTTATTTTTTAATGTAATTAAAAATTAATCTTTTTGTTTGACCAAAAGAGAAGTTATTGAAAATTAATTCTATTCTAATTAATCTTCTAATTACTAATTCTTGATTCTTAATACATGATTAAATACCAATTTTATTATTCAAATGTTATCATAATTTTTTCTTCGTGTTGAGCTTTATATACACTATTTTTGGGATAAAAGAAATATAAGCGTGGCTGCAAATATAATCACGATAAATCAATCATGCAAATATATGCACGTGTAACATTTTTATTTGAACTTACTCAATAAAATTTCAAAGTTGTTCCTTTTGAGGACGATGACGCGTATAAAAAGAAGGTTGAGTCTAAAATTTTAGCTTATTTCTGCGTTAGAAACACAGCATGAGGTATAAAAGAGAGAACTATATATTATGTTCCGAACATTGGATTACAAAACAAAAAAAAAAAAAAAAAATAATAATTGGATTACAATGCGTAGGCATATCATGGATGGAATTAGCATTCTAGAATTTCTCTCCGTTGTTCTCTGTGAATACTAATGAATTAAATTGTAATTCGTCAGTAAATTGTACGATTGAAATGTCTCGCAAAATTAAACAATTCTAAATAGTTGGAAATAATTGTTTCGATAATTATTAATAACAATTCATGAAACAAATACTTCTTATGTTAAATACTTTGTAAAGTTTCACGCGTAATTTACCTTACTGAAAACCGTATTTATTCGTGTTCACCTATAGCTGTATATAGCTTGGTCATCGATTCATTTAGCAGGTCGGCAATCATTTATGAAACAGCAGCGTTGATTCCACATCGCAAAAAGTCCATAATAGCGTGGTCGAAATTAATGTTAACTGACCGAGTCGCTCTTTACTTCTGCACCTTCGATACTGCGTCCGTTCCTGGCTTTTTGTTAGTCCGTTTAATCTGAGTAAGCATTCGATGCTATGAATGCATTCCTGGCGAATTGCATGGTGTACATAACGCCTGTCATGAGTTTCTTGTTAATTGTAGTTTACTCGGAGAACGTCTGATTATATCCCGTTATAGCAAATATAATTTAATTATATTTTCAAGTAAACATAGAGTGTCGAATAAGAAGAATGAAAATGTTAAGTGTTTCAGGCGTATGTTTTATAACATTATATTAAATATTTCCCGTCTCAGTTAAAATGTCCTATTTATCATTCGAAAATATCTCAGAAAACTGAAAGTATCATTTGCTTTGTGCCATATTTATCTTTCCTCGTTTAATTAAAAATATTTAGTCATTATTCTGTAACAGCCTGTATAATATAACTTTATTTACAAGATTAAAAATACAGGAAACTAAAGTAGGGTCATTACAAATTTTTTCAGAAAATCCTCGGAGGTTTTCTAATTTTGAGAAACCACAACAATACGGATGATACGTTTTTACCCACAAATGCCGACAATACAAAAAAAAGTTTATTATAAATTAAGTATTTATATTCCACGAAAGTGGTATTCTTGATTAAAAATAAGAACATACAGAGTCCATTAATCAGATGAGATTCTTCTGAAAAATAAAAATATACTCAATATTGATTCAATTCTTACGACATGAATTGAAGATATGAAGAAGCTGTTTAAAAAATAGCGAGAGCATAAAATACAAAGTAGAAAAAAGAGATAAAATTATAAAAGATGCAAAACTGTAATAGACTTGTAGAGGAAATTATTTCAAATTATATATACTGCTCGTTAGAGGATTTCAGCTTCTATTTTTGGTATGGTAGTGTCAATGGCGAATACAGTAGTAACCGCACATAGAGCATGGCTAGTCAGAGAACGTAAATCTCACGGTGGAAAACTAAAAGGCGGTCACACTGGCCGTTCCCGGTTGAATTTTCGATTCGTTGAGCTCTAACTTTGTCTACCTAAGCGCTTAATCTCTGCGCGAAGCAATTTATGTTATTGAAACGCCTGTCGACTCTGCCCTCTGTAATCACTTGCATACGAGATAAACTGTAAACCACTGACCGAACCACTCAATATAGTCTACATTCCTAATCTAATTAATTGCTTGTAATCATTAATACCTTATGTATTACTTACTGATAACTAGGCGGTGTTACATTCTTCCAGGCCTTCCAGTTGACTGAAATGAACTGATTATTTTATTTATTTTATCCTTTTGAAGCAAATATTTTTTTCTAGGAAGATTTCATCACAAGCAACGAACCTTGTTTGTACATTTCATTATGCAAGCTGTCGTTATACATATGTACGTCAAACTTAAAGTAAAGGAGAGATATAACAAATAACTCTTGCAAATGTGAACAACAAATGAAACAGTGGTGTATATATGTATATGTTTCACATCGATAAAATTGATTTTATAACCCTTGTTGATTAATCATTTTCTGTTCCTCTCTATGAGGATTATGAACTACTAAAATCTAGACTCCCTTTTTTTTTACCACCCATATGTATGTGAAATTAATGAATATATATTCTAAATTATTCATATAAAGATATAGTAATTTGATTTTCAAATTTTTCAATTTTAAATTCAATTATATTCAGAGCTAGGTAAAAATAAAAGAATTTTGTATACCTTCTTTAAAGAATAAACTACATTTTTTTCATAATGAAATTTTAAATAATTTTTGTAGTTTTTATTTATACTGCTTTGTTTACGTTCATTCAAGTTTTCAATTAAGTATCCTTTTATTTAAATCAAACAATAGATTTTGAACTCCAAATATTGAAATGCAGACAATACATGTAGACTAGAAAATTTAACGGTTGTTGGAAAACTAAAAGAATCTACGAATGAGGTCAAGAACCATAAACAAGTTTTCCGAACCACAAAGAATCGCGCATTGCTGTGACATGTATTGACAAAACTTTATTTTCCGTTCGTATTTGCGCACAGTTTCCAGCAAATAGATTTGACCGTTTGTCTACGATTTTATTCACACATACGTGAATGCGAGCAAACCACTTTCCACGAAAATGGAATCCAAAAAATAAAATACATACAAGAGGTATAGAGAAGCTATCGAGAATACATTCGAGAAAGTGAAGGCAAACAAGCAAGAAGAGCCGAATGATCAAAGTCACAATTTAATTCGATTTAGGATTGTTCACTAAAATCTCTTTTCTACTGCGCTTATTTTTTTTTTTTTTTTTTTTTTAGACGTTTTATTGTTATTTCAGAAGCACAACCATTGTCTCTAAAGATGTGCATAATATCCTATTTGCGATTACGTGTTTCAGACTGAAAAGAAAAAAAAACGTAAAATATATCCACATTACTGCTAATAAGTATCCGAAAACTATAGCCGGTTTGTAGAAATAGAACATGAATGTTAGTAGAATGCATGAATTAATGGAAAACATTAATGGTAATCATTTGTTTAAAATTGACTAATAGTATATATTAAAATTTGAAACATAATTCATCGATGTATATACTGGTTTCAAAAATATCATTGCTGGAATTGCAGTGCCTTTTTTATTTTCAATAGCAGTAGAAACAATTTAGACGTTTAACCTAAGTGAAATATGTTCATTTTTGCAGCATTTTTGAACGTATATGTCCACCCGTTGCCATAAATATACGACGGATCAGACTAAACATTTTCGGAAGAAATTTGTCTGGGTGTTACAAAACCTAGCACACATGGGAAGACATTTAAAATACAGGAGACATTTTTCTTGTAACTGGCTCGGCATTTCCAGTGGAAGAGAGAATGTAGGCAGCAGTTCGATGCGGTCGAAAGACAAAGGAATGATAAATCGTTACTGTGTTCGGCGAATAAAGTCTTTGCAACTGACCGTGTGCGAATCAGTACGTACGTATTACTTGGTATTATTGTGCGAAACGCGGCCTGTGTATTTCATTCTAACGTCATCGGCATGCCAACGTGCAGGTGCAGTTCAACGACAGGACCGCTGCATCACGCATCATAGTCGCTAAATAAGTTTGAAAACCGCCGGTGATAAATTTTCATTGTACGTTCATCGTACGTCATATATTTCTTAGCCCTCTACCGTGTTCGTATAAATGTGTATCGGAAACATTTTTTCAAACGGCGTACTCTGTAAATATCGCGACATGAGCAAGTCAATAATTCATTGACCAAGCAATTCGAATATTCGAATTCAAGACAAGAAATATTAGTTAAAATCGTATTGAGGAAATTTATAGACCGATCTTTAAAAATATTGAAGTATAATGTGAGAGCTATAGGTAAAACGTATATAATAGAAAAACATATATAATAAGTAAAATTCAATATGTTGTCAACCAACTTTACATTAAAACTATCTTTTCATTTGATTTGAGTATTAAACATGTATTTTTGCGACTTTCTCAAACATATGTAAACTTATTGATAACATTAGTTATGCAGACTACTAAACTAACACCATACAATACAAAATATCATGGATTTATTACTTATTTTTTAAAGATTTATGTCTTCGAATCTATATAAGACTTTTTTTTGAGTTCAATGACATAAAAGTCAGGAAATCAGTAAAAAATTTATTAGTTGACAAGTGAATTTTTTTGTCCAGAATTAGGTATTATTAATCTTTCTGATATGGTTCTGATGTCTACCTGGATATTGTAAATACATTTTTATTCTACCATCTCCTAGGAAAATTCATCTTAAAAATTCTAAAATGTGTCAATATATTATATTCCTCAATTATTCTTCTTCTATGATATACGTATGTAGGTGACAATCTTTTGCATGTAGTTCTAGTTACACGTAAAAATTCACATAAACCAATTAATCAACCCAACAATAATACACAATACACTTGATTGATTTTTAAAGTTTGTTATATTTGTTTGCAAATTTTATTTACATAAATTTGTATACGATCAATGATCAATGATCCACCATTATACATCCCATGTATATGCCATATCTATCTCTTTTCCATTCATCTTCTTTTTTTCGGCTCTTTCTGTCTAGTTAAACAATTCCGGATTCGCACTTCTACATCTTCGCCAAGTTTCTTCCCAAGATTATGTATTGATTTTGTACGGTAAAGATCACATTCAATCAGATGTTGTAACTGTTCAACAGCTGCAATCTGTTTAACGACTGGAAGCTGTTCAACGGCTGGAATCTGCTCACTTGAACTATAAACAGTTTTTTCTCTCAAAGAAAAAAAATCCACTGCCGTCAGATCTCATGAACAAGGAAGCCGCATGTGAAAAGCAGGTCTGCATTCTATCCACAGTAATCCTAACTTTCCGTTTAAAAATTAGCGATTCGGTCGGCTATGTAGAGCACCATCGTGCATAAAACAGATGAAGTGACAACTCTGCCGTGGTATATTTTCACGTAATTCGCTTAGGAGACGTAAACATAAAAATTGCAAATATGCTATTGCACTTTTTATCGATGTAGGCAGAAAGGTAGGGTCAATAATATGATTTTCAATAACTTCTGCTCATACGTTTATGGTGAATCGTTCTGGATCAAATCTTTCAACCATTGCACGTAGATTTCTGTAAGCCCTAATCCTGACATTTTGTCGATTGAGGATGCTACAACTTGAAAAACTGCTTTCGTCCGTAAATAATACACTCCAAAATACACGCTCCAAAAAGTGTGGATCGCGTTGCAATTTATGTAGCATCCAACGGCAAAAACTTCGTTGAGTGGTGTAGTCATTTGGTTGGAGTGCTTGAACGCGGCGAATTTTGTAAGGTCGTAAGCCTTCTCTTCCAATTATGTGTCGCACTGTCAAGTGAGTGATTCTCATTCGACGAATTCTTTTATGTAGGTACAATAGCGAATAAGCACAAGCAAAGGCGACAATTAACATGTTTTTCTTTACGTCAATTGATGCGGGGTCGAACTGCATACAAATGTCGCGATATTAAATTATGATCACCAAATTGTCAGCATAGTAGATATCTTCCATTGTTCCTGTATTCTGATATATTTTACGAGCTAATCTGCAATTTCTTGTTGCTTTCTAAATAACACGCTATTTTCTCATTAAATGTGAATATAAATATAAACACATTGTGAATAATGTCAGCTAAGAATTAGTAAAACTTTAACCTATTTTTTTTTGCTGGAAGAAAGGAGTTATTTGTGACCCATGGTTTTTTTAAACTTCTATTCCTCGTGATGAATAGAATATATTGTAAAAAAAAGAACTTTGACCTTGAAATTCATGCTCAAGATCAATTTTGCACGAACTTTTTTTTACAAATCTCCACCAATTCAGAGGTATAGAATCATGCTACGGTGTTTTTTACACTTACTTTTTATACACCCTGTACATATGTATGATTAGTCAATAGCAGACTAACTAATATAGTACATATTATATGTGTAACATGATAGAAGTAAGTGTAACTTTAAATAAATAAAGTACGATGCCGTGAATAATTATAAGCTCAATCATATTTTTAAATTTTCCGTAATGTTAAAACAAAAATTGCCAAAATTATTTATATAATTTCATTATATTATAATATAAAACAAAACTGTAGATACAACAAACAAAAATTTTCTTTTTTGAAGCCTGGAAGAAAGTTATTATTAATGAAAGATATTATTAATTGAAATTAATTTTAGCTGTGAAAAAATATAAACTCGATGTTAATTCTGTTACGTTTCCATTCAATATTTAGTGAATATTTCCTTATTTTTGTTTACTTCTATTAATTTGTTAGGTACAGTATCCACTAACTTATTTCTTCTTTTAAGTTCAACGATATTTTCTTAGATAGGTGGTTTCTCCTGATCGTAGACTTTTCTTCCCGGAATTCCCCACAGGTTCTCGATCGGGTTTAGATCAATGCTCAATGCTGGCCATGGTAACAATTCTATTTCAAAATCTTGAAACCACTTTTCTGTAGTGGCGATTGTATGAATAGGGGCATAGTCTTTCTGAAAAATTGTCTTCTTATCTTCTATTTCGCAGAAAGGCAATAATGCGCTATGTAATATCTCCTGATATTTTATAGCTTTCAATTTATCCTACACAATAACAGTTTCACTTAACATATCAGGAATATCAGGCGTATAACAAGGATAGTCAATCATTTCTTAGAAATATTTAAGAAGTAATGCAGAAAATGCGTTCGAGTTTAGTTATTCACAGCACTGTAAAATAAAAAAATATATTTCTAACGTAAAATTTAATTGTTCGTAACTTGAAAATAAACCTCAAATGAGACTTTTATACATGAACTTTTTTTATTATCTTGATATCTGCAATCATGCTTTATAAATATCGCCTATATTTTTTTAACACTTTGTGTATGTATTGACAAATTTTATTGATCTAAAAGTGGATAAAATTTAAAGTACACGAAAAGTTGAGACACAGCTATTTCATTGTGAAATGTTCCAGTAACATTCATTTTTACTGAAAACAGCTTGCTAGATACACATATTGCAGTCATTTATCGCTTTTTACGGGTGACATTCTGCCTATTAATTGATTTTAGCAAATTGTATAATAATCGCACAAAAAATAATAGCTACCTAATTATATTCGAATAAGATGCACTTTCTGAAATTTTTATTTAATGAAAGAAAACAATATTTATATTCGAAAAGGAAAGTTGTTCCGAATTACAACGAAATTACTGTGAATGTCAACAAATTTCTATTTGCAATTAAATCAAAATATTTGATTTAAGTTATTAAGTTTTATTAAATTTAGTGTGTAATGTTAAATGTTAACGTAAAATAATGATAAATTTTACAAATCAATATATATATATATATACATGTATATAAAGAAACTTTTAATTATTTTTATATTCGCATAAATGTAGATAAATACTCATATGTATTTTGAAAAATTTTGTGGTTTCCCGTACTTAGTACTATATTTAGCATACTGCAAGAAAATTATACTAAAGCAGTATATATACAAAATTGTAATTATTTCGTATAATTTTAAATATATAACAGTTTAGTTTATTCATTTATTAATTATCTTATTGGTAAACTACAATTGGCAAAGAGTTTAAATCTAACACTCTGCGAATGTTGCACTTGATGCACTTTTCTTGTAAAAGTTTCCCATGTGAAAACATAGCAGTTCAAGATCTAATCTCAGAAAGGAAAGAATTGCACCTCCCAGATCCATCAATCTTCAAGGATAATGTTCATTTAACCATTGTCACACTTGTCTTCCGTAATGTTTCAGGTATCTTTCGCTTAATTGTATCCGTCCCCCTCTACATACACATTCATCAGTAAGGGAAGAATAAAACACTTAAGAATAATTGGTAAATCATCTTTTAGGAAGATAATTTGAAAAAACTTATTTAAAAAATACTTTTAGTGGTGAGGTGCTTACATATTACGTTAGAATTGTTAAATTGTGGAAAGATATTTAATAAATATCATTTATTTTGTTTTATGTTTAATTACTCGTAGTTAGATTTAACATTAACGACATTTAAATATTTGATGCAATTCGATCAAAAAATTGATATTTTTGTTTTATTTTCAAAGTTCTGTTATATTTGAAGAACATTTCTCTACTGTTGATTATTTACTGCTTGCCATAGGTGAGATAAAATACTTTGCTAAACTTAAATTGAAACAAGGAATATATCTGCTTAATTCAACATTCATAGTTATCTACAATGAATAGCTGAAACTTCATAAAATTCATGTAAACTTCTAAAGTGTGATTAGAAATACATATTTCAATTACTCTTATATCTCCGAATTGAAGAGACGTAATCACTTAACTCTGCAAGATTAAGTTTCATTAGTCTTCAATTATTAATCTTTCATCCATACTAACTAATATTAACTATTTTTTTATCAGTACCTATTAATTGTATATGGTTGTCAGATTATAAGGTCAAAGACTAAAAGTTAGTTTAAAGAGGTTCATTTGAGATATATTTCATATATTTGCAATAATTTGGAGCATCCAAACACATATGGACGGTTTTACTTAAACTGTATTAATGTTAGTCTAAGAAGAATAGTTTTTTAATATTTAAAATTCAGTATGGCATTTACGACATTATATTAAGTAAAAAATAATAGATTAGATTTGACGCCCTTTCGTTAGGTGTAAGGTTAGGTTTCAACACCAGATGTACATTTCAACATTATCCCTTACCTTCTTCGCCATTTCCAAGGAGTATAGTTTCTCCATCTTCTCTTCTCCATGTAATATTTGGAGTTGGAGATCCTTTAGCAGCGCAACGCAATGTAACGTTGCTTCCTTCTCTGACTATCATGTCCGTACTTGTCATATAGTCTAAAATATCGGGCGGAACTGGAAAGAGAAAAATTACAAATTACACTAAAAAGGGAAAGGTTACCTTTATAAATTATTACGTTAAATCTTTCTAAAGATTCCAGTCGAATTTTTCTGTCGCATTTTAGTTCGCTGCGATGTAAACTTTTATTATCCTGTTTTAAACGATTCTTGTGTGATTTATAAATAAAAATCTAGTTGAAAATAAATATGCATTTGCATTTTTACCGTAATCGACAACGGAGAAATTCACAAGCGAAAATAACTCTGACAAGTTTCAACAAGTGAACAAAAGAATTATTAAGACTAAGAAATTGTATGAAGCTTCTAAATCGTATATTCTTTCAAAAGATATAGAATTATCAAAGAAAAATCTTCAAACTAGAAACATTAATTATATTTGAGTATAAAAAAAATTGAAAAGTACTTTCCCATTTCAGCTTCAACAATATTTTGAAGATATTTTCATTAAGATATTATCATGAAACATATAAAATCCGAATGATATTTAAAGTATTGAAGTAACTTAGTATTAAGTATTAAAAATATTTCTTGTGTGAAATTCTATAATATTTTCCCTTATAGTGGATAAAGATATTTATTGTTAATATGTATAGGTGTCATAAATTTGAAGAGTTCTGAAATATTTACGACGAAGATAGTAATAAAGGCTACTAATAATACAACTTATGACACAAAAGGTTAAAAATACAAGAACCTACATTCATAAGAAACTGAGAACATTTTTAGCGGATTAAGAAGTAAATTAAGCTTGAGTAGATTGAAAGCATTTTTCAGCAAAAGATCCGATATTATTTTTTGATCAACCTAATACAGAGTGCTTCGGACAGTAGTACACGTTCTATTACGCGAGGAGTAAAATTAGGTAATGGTATTCCAAGCATTGCTGTAACCACTAAACAAAAATTTGATCAGGATTAAGAAGAAGTACTTACTTCTCCCAATTCTTAAGAAACAAATGTTAAAACCACCATAAATATTTCTTGAAGTAGATAATCAATAATAAGAAGCATACACCCTGAGCTAGTATTGTAAAAATTATTATAGTATTGCGTTTTAATATTTAATCAAGGATTTTCAATATCTATAAGTAAATATTTTAATATCTTAAAAAATTAAATTACTTATATATATGAAATATATGCGTAAATATCTATGTATAACATAAAGTTTTAAATGAGAGAAAAATAATTGATAATATATCAAAATCGAAGAAAAATACATTTAACATCCTGGGATTTTGCCGAACAAGTTGCCAATATTTGAATCATTACCCAAAGCAAAGTCTGTGTTATCTGATTTTATTATCGCAAAAGCAATTATGTTTACTATACTATGTTCAAAATCCAATTATCCATTTAAACCTAAAGCCACTGAGAAATACATCCTATCGTACTGTTTAACTACTTCATCACTCTATTTCTTGCTTTTCCTTTCTCTGTTTGCTCTGCATTTTTGCTCGTTTTAAAAACAGCAAACGGAAACGTACAAGTACATATGTATGCACAATGTACAACATGCACTCCGCCTGAAACGTATCAAATTGAAGAATAGTTTGTAAATGAAAAAGGAAGTGACTTTAGTTAAAACGGTATTGTTCGACAATTATTTGGTATCTCTGAATTTTTATTTATCCAGAAGTTTGAAAGAAGAAGTTTACGCAACAGCAAATAATATGCATTAGGAATTAATGAAAAGATCATGTAATACATTTTCAGAAATTAAAGGAAATTAATAAGAAATTCATACTCTGAACTAAAACTACAGAAATAGGACTTTCATAAATTATGTTTACAAGACTGTCGTACTCTAAATTTCAAGAATTTAAGAAATTTGAAAATTTTAAACTTTTGTGAAATATTAGAACATTACAAACTACGTAAAATTACATGTATTTGTGTATTTAGAACTTTCTAATAAGTAATCGTTATTCTTTTCTTAAATACATTCAGTGTTGAAGAACATTTTTAATTCATTTGCTGAACGTCCAACTCTAGGAACAGTGTGGGATCGTTGCCATTTCTGCTTTGGTAGTAGCAAGATGATTTTAAATGTGATTACGTGTGCATGATTAAATGTGTGTACGTCTTGGCTAAGGATATTTTAACCACTTCTCCTAGAATTGTTTCCAAGCTACACACATCTTTGCCTTCGCGAATGATCAGAAAATGCTCCAAAGTAAATCCATGAATACATCTTAATCACCGCCATTCACCTGAGTGATGGCATTAGATACGGAACACTAGTTTCTGGACTATTATACATTACTGGAAGTGTGAAAAATCAACAAAAAATTTAATAAAAGTACTATACGATATAAATAATTATATTTAACTTCTTGTTTCTATCAATGTTTCTATCATGTATGACGCAACAAAAACGCGACGTCGAAAAGTCGTTCGTCTACACCGGGCCTAAAAAACTTAGAATATTATCAATATTATATGTATATACATTAATAACCAACTAAGGGCTAAATATAATAAATTATACTAGATACGTGATGTAATACAATACTAAATTGGTGAACTTGTTGAATATACTTCTTCACTGATTTAGATGCTCTTGAAATTTGTTGTCAAGATCATCACTCCGAACAAGTTTTTCCTATACATATGTATAACGGGTAGTCGGTCATAGTTTTTGAATTATACACAAAATTATGTTTGGTAGCGTATACAATATACTTTTTAAGAAATAGATTTTGACAAATTTACTGATGGAACACACGTCATACTTATTCGTGGGCAATTCAGTATATTTTTCCTTCTTTATAACATCACTGGATTTAGATCCGCTCACGTATACAGCACCTACACGGTTCGCTTACGCTGGTTGCCAGCTGTCATCACTTAAATATTCTAACCCTACCTACTCCTTTCCATTTGGAATTCACTGACTGGAATTTTTAGTATTTTTTCCCTGTTTATACGCCACTCTAAAGGTATTTAAAAAAGTTCCTGTTAAAATTCATGAAAAGATAACACATTGACAGCTTCACGCAACATTTATGATACCTGACATGTTTTTGCGTACAACCCGGTAACTAAGATCAGGCACCCGTTATATGTATAGAAAAAAGTTGTTCATAATAACGATTATTATGACAACTTATTTCAAGGATATCGAAGTCAATGAGGAGGTAGCTATTCGACAGGTTATCATTAAATGTCATTTAATATATGAAATGTAATGAATAACCAACCTACAACATCCAAGTAACCGGTTTGACTCTTCATCGGATCGGTGTTTATTTGACACATGTAGGCACCTCGATCGGATTCGCTCACGTCGCGTATGTGTAAATGCCATGTTTTGCGCTCAGTATGCGTTACTCCAATCCTATGATTCTTTGTAATCACGTGATTAGCTATTGTTAAAATAGTTTGTGTATCCACTCGCAACCATGCTACCTGAAAAAAGAATAAGAAATAGAGATATATAGCTTACTTGAACAATCTAAATACACAGCAACTTTATTTAATAATTTATTTACATGTAGAATATTAAATTTGCTTGGATTTTCATTATCTTGAATTGTTAATTTGATATTATTCATAACGTTGCAGTTACAAATGTATTTTTCATTTTTATTGTGTGCAAATGTGTTAATACAACAACAAGGCGATCAATTATAAATATCTATGATAGAAAAGCTGGATATAGCAGGTTTTGAGAATGTATTAATTAAAATTCTTTTACTACAGTCAACTGTTTTAATTTGAAGTTTATAGAACGTTTGTACGTTGTTTTATGTAATAGGACTTAATGTTTTCACAGTCAATAGAGATAAACACGTGATAAAGTCATAATACAGTGTAGGAGTAATTTATGGACACAGGCTCCGTTCTTCCTTTGATCTAATCCTTTCATTGATATTACTAGCCTGATAGCATTCCTACCTTGTCAAACTGTCAGTTAGTGAAGTGATTAAGATCGTTGAGGTCCTAGAAGGACTATTTTGATTTTGAGATATTCAGTAACTCATTACTAACACAATTAATTCAATATTAAATTGCGAGAGACGAATAGGAATTAATATCGTTATTAAAAAATACATATTTCATGTAATTTCTTTTATGAAATAATTAATAACTAAAAATAATTTTGGTATTACTACTATTAAGAAAATACTATAATATTATGTTATTGTAACATTAATAATAATGATATACTATTTACTACATTTTTATGAAATCTCTTTGGTACCAACTCGGATAATTAAATCTTTACCTTTCACATTTGACATTTATATATTTATTATAATAAAATTATATATTTACTAAATATAATAATCTTATCTTTCCCTTGGTCTTCGAAAATAAAACAACATGATAAATGTAAATATTAAGTTATTAAAAAATACTATCTAGTAAAAACAAACGGTGTTTGACATTACACAAAATAAGACAACAGAACAATCTTAATGTAATCGTGTATCGGCAACAGTGTTAATAAGAGAAAGAACGCAAATAGCAATAAAAAAAAAACCGAAAACGCAATTTTTTTATTCTTGATATTCGTCGTATTTAGACATCGAGAATCACCCCTTAAATTATTTTAAAACAGTAGCCGAACACCCTGTACAACATACTGTACACTATACAGGCTATTATGAGCTGATGTGTCCGTCGATGATCGAAGATTTATTATTATCCAAGGCTTCGATCCATTTTATTAGATACTTGAAATTACGGTCATGAAAGTGGTTAAATAAAGTTTTAAACGATGCATTAAAAAACTGAAATTTATAATATCATGGAAGAAAATATTAAGTTAAACAGATATCTATACAATATTATGTTTTATGATTATATTTTCATAATTTAATTTATCGTTTATATCATATGAATAAGATTTCCTAGAAAGAAAACTAAAAAATATCATGTACATCTATAATCAAGAAATATTTTATATTTAATAACAAAGTTCAATTAACGAAAATAATAAATTAATAATAAAAACACGTATTTACCAGAGTATAAGTCAATATTAACAGAACATAACAAAATTAAACGAGTGCAACAATTATACAAATAATCGGATAGATATACAGATATTTTTACATACTTATTTAATACTTTCAATTAAAATATAACATGGCTATTAATTATAGTATTTTGAAACATCATTTAGCCAATCTGTTTGAACAATGAGTACCATAATGTATAGCGTCAATAGGATACAGCGCCAACCAATCCTGATTTATAGTCCGCCGTACGCCGTTACCGTTCAGGCAGGATAATTAGAACGTGGCTGTAAGAATTCAGCCAACAAAATTTTTCTCCTTCAGGTCGAGAGCAAATTCTCGCGTTTTTCAGAAAATTCCTTCCTTAATCATTCCTCCAACTAGTCCATTTCTTCTTCTATTTCTCCCTTTTCCCTCTTATACTATTATTTGTTTTTTCGTTTTTCATTTCTCTCAGTTCCTATCCAATTAATATGCCAAGATTTATGTACTATGGAATTTCTTTTACGCTTGAATATCAACTTAAGGTTTAGTAGCTTCTAATTAATGAATATAAAATACCAATATATTCTAATAATAACATGTATTATATGGTTTTTAGTTTATAATACATTAATATCTAGTTGGTATAACTTTTTGTTTTATAACTTCACCATATTTTGGTGACATAAATTGTATTAATTTAATGTATCTCTTTCTCGGTATAGACTTTCGACCATTTTCGATAACAGTAGATACAATTCTTCCAAATTCATTGGTTTGAAAAATTTTTTGACGTCAATCCATAACGTTTCCATTGCTTTATTTAATACTTTGTTCGTTTAAAAATTGTTTTACTACCCGAGCCGTGTGCTTCGAATCAATATCGACTTGGTAGTCCCGATCGTTTGGCATTCGATCACAGGCAGGTGGAAGTAGCACATCTTTAATTATTTCTATGTACCAACGTAAAACACTTCCGTTATACGATGTATGGTATCGATTCCATTAATAGTCATTGTACTCCAGACGAAGACTGAATCTCTCCACCACCTTCGACTGTGGATTTGTTACAATCTTTATCTCTCATACAGTATCTTACATATGTTTTTGTATCAAAATTAAATTGAACATCATCTGATCCGTGAAAGTGATCTTAGGTCACTACTGTTCCAACGCCCAATTCTAATGTTCTTTAGCAAATGCAATTCTTTCCCGTCTAATCACTTTGTGTGAACGAGAAAAAAACTCGCTAGCAATAAACATAAACGGCTTGTTTAGAAATTCCGCTCCAGGAAGTGGTGGATTTCTTGAAATATATAGTTCATTATTGTACGGACGCGTCTGTCTCCGGTAGTGGACACGAAGGTTGTGTGCTGATATAGTTATTGTTATCAATCACGGTATGTGAGTGATTGAGAACTGAAGTTTATACTCTTTTAAATGCAATAATACCAGGGAACTTGTACTTTAATAAAAAAAAGTACAAATGTGTAATGGAGTATAGTATGATGTATGTATTTCGTTATTTGTATTATGATGTCTCTGCTAATCGATTATTAGAATATGTATACTAATTGAATATTGAAATATGTCTATATTGATTGATGGCTCGAATATACCAATGGAAAACTACAATATGTATGTTCCGCGTGGACTGTCCGAGCTTTCAAGTTTGTGCAGGACACATGTTGATTGGTTATTGTTAAAAATTAATTTTCCAATTAACGACGTTCTGTTATATATCACGTTTTCTGGCAGCTTCTATATCTACTTACAGTTGAACATATAATTTGATTCCACAATTTCAAATTATACAACGGAGAATTATTTTTTAATATAATGAAGTACAGTGATCCAGCGATTTCGGGTTTTATTACTACTATTTTTTAACTGCTGTCATCATATGTATAACATTCATTAACACACGGTAACCAATAACCGGTAACAAATCCCAACGATATCGTATTGCTCGTCTACAGAATCATACAGCATCAAACTGTGAGATCGCGTCGAATTGCACTTGTTTTCGTTATTCCGATGTGATTTTTTTTCCTTTACTTATGATAGAAATCTCTGGAATATGTCTAATGCACGAATTACTCCTTACTTATGTCCTTAAATATGTGTTCGTTTAAAATGTTATGTATACCTAAAGTTGGAAATCTTATAAATTTGTTAATATTTGCAAGTAAACAAAAGCTTTTTTGGCTATCGAATAGAGTATCTAGTGTTTCTTAACATAGCATACTTACTTAACATTCATAATACACTTATTATATATACAAGAAACTTTCGTTTAACTATATCTAATTTTGTAATTTCATAAATAGAATTTAAATGTTTCAAGTACTCAAAATAGTACGTTACTTGTGAAATCAATCAAACAAAACAAAATCAATATATTACTTGTAGTATTTATATCTGAGGACTGACTTTGCGAAACGAAGAGTATTACATTCTTATTATTGATACGAAATAACTTTTTAGAATTATATATTTCATTAACATTTTTAATTACCCGTTGCAATTTTTCTAGTAATATTTTTCGTTATTAAAAAACTTTTTTAAAGGTTCTCATAAATCCTATTAAACAGGGTGTCTCAACAAATGTGATACAATAGTGATTCTACATGAAAAACAAGTCAAAAGCATAGAATAAAATTCTTTCATATTTAGCTCAATTTTCTCGAAAACGTAGCGTCAAGTGAAAAAACTTTATTCTATATTTTTGACTAGTTTTTTCACCTATAATAGTCATCTTATTGCTGATTTTACCATGATTATTGGGATGCCTTATATAATTTTATAATTGCGCTAGGAATTTTATATAAAAGGTGTGATTAGTAATATATATATATTTTTTTGTGTGAACGATTGTTTATATATATTATATATTATTTATTATATATTATATATTAATATATACATTATTATATATATTATTATATATTATATATATATTATATATTATATATATTATTATATATTATATATATATTATTATATATTATATATATTATTATATATTATATATATATTATTATATATTATATATATATATATATATATATATATATAAAGTGCTACATTATTTGCATATGTGTAGTAGATGGACGGATAGAAAATATTTTTTCATTATATCTATCCACTGCTACTGAAGTACATCTTTTACCCTATTGCGACAGCTGCTGAAAGCGACGTGGTATTCGAATAGTAACAATGGTAATACATTCGTTGTATTTAATCAAGCGTCAAACAATCGTTCACGTTGAGTTAACTGAGCGTCACACCCAGCGAATCATCCACGTTCTGTGTGACCACGAGCCCGGATAAAATGGTTGCCGTTTGAGAGGCATTATTTCTCCCTAGCAACTGGTCCCTTGTCTCTCTCGATGTCCATCATAATACATTCGCACAGACACTCCTCTATAGTATATAGTAGTCGTATCACTTACAACTATTGTATTACATAGTCTTAAGATGTAATGAAATTCATCTTTATTTGTGAATGCTTTCCTCTCATTTATAAATCATAAATGTTGTGAACAAAGGTATGACTAGTTCAAATTGTAGAAATAGTTTTATGGATCTTATATCTATAATATCAAAATTTATAATTGTGTTCATAATTTCTATATTTATCTTGAGCCAATATTAAAATAATTATAAATATTTCACGTTCCCAATATTCCCAATATTGTATCGAGCGTTGATTTCGAAGATAAAAATGGTATATTAGGATACCAAATTTTAGTAAATTACTTTATTACATACTCTTCATTTAAATTTTAAGTGATATATGGTGTCTGTCTAATGATTGCTTACCAGAAAACTACTATTAAACTAATACAAGCATTTTAGAAAACGATATTTTAATTTTACGTGAAATTTGCTCATACTTGATGTTATTATTACTCGATTAAATTTTAATTACTCAATTATTCGATAAAATTGAATGTTAGAAATGCTATGTGTCTTACATATATATAATTATATACATACTTATATATTTACATATTGTTAAATATCATTTTATCACTATACGAACATTATTATAAGTTATATTATAGTCACTCAATATTTAATTGAGTATGAAGCAAATAACCTTCAAATTTTAATAATCTCATAGTAGTTTCGGCAATTTGCAGTCTTGCCATATATGTAGCTATATTATGTGTTACAAATTTTCCAAAGTACAAAACAGTGATTTGTGTATTGCTTAAAATGTACTTTGTTACAGTTTAAGACGTTTTCTACAAATAAATTAATTAATGCAGTAAACTAATTTACAATTGCGCATATAACACCCGAAAATATGTGACAGAAACGCAGGCAAGAAGTGCTGCTGAGCTTATATTATAAGTAGTATAATGCCTTCAAAATACAGAGGTCTAGCCAACAGGATGTACGTATTACGTCACGTTTTGTAAATTCTGGTGTCGACTAATTAAAGCGTTCATTCGCTTGAAAGTCATTTCAACTGCACCGGTGGGCCATTTTTTGTTTAAACATTTTGCTCGTTGGTTAGCACGTATGGTTCCTCTCAGCGAAGTGTAAAAAAGGAGCGCGTGAAACGTGATAAAAATTCAATTTCTATCGAATTTTCAATAGAGACATCATTGGAATTTAGTTACTACACGATTCGTTGCAATTACACGTTCATTTATTCCATGCGTTTCATAGTGTAAGATTTTCCAGAGATTACACGATTCCTATTATGTGATTCCTGCTTCGTCTGCTTATTCTCTTTTGTAACCGGAGACAAAGGACCTTAATACCTTAAGCTTCGTTTCCCATTTTCTTGCACATGAGTGATTACCTGCAACTTTTTCAGTGAGTTCTCCAAAGAAGATCGTAACTTGAATCTACCAGCAGCAATGAGAATACGAGTATATTGCTAGTATGCATTATTCTCTCATACGCTTAACTGGTTTTGATTATCATGCCCATCAGATCAGACGAAGCAGATCACTATGCATTAGTATTTCAACGTAAGTATAACCTTTGCAAAATAATATGCATTTCGCAATATCATATCAACGTAATACTCTTTTCTACTTTCACGTTGACAATCCAAACAAAATTTCACTCTTGAACTTTTTCCCGGTTGAACCAGTTTATCTACATAATAAAAAAGGATGTTTGCTTACGGAGAATTAATGTATTCTATCTGTTTTTTTTTACCTACAAATCTTATTTATCTGAAATTCATAGTATCAAATTAAATGTATAATATGAACTGTTTTACTGAAGCTTTAAAAAACAATGTAACAACATTGTTCAAAATTATATCTTCTATAAATGATTTCTTTATAGAAGTACCTTCTTTTGAATATACATACAAATATATTGGCTACATATGATTTATAATGAATCAAAATTATTCTGCTTATTTACTTCAAATTTGAAATTTAGTTTGATATTTAAAAGTGAAGATCCAGTTTTTCAACGTCATATTGGTTCATTTTTATATACGGCACCTCCCACGATTTTTTGATTTTGTATTCAACATGCTTTAATTAAATGAAATTTGAAATTCATACCTCGAGACTCTAAATGTCCAAATGTTATCCTCACATTCTTACTAGTATCGTCTTTAAAACGTAAGAAGACAATATAAAACTAAATATACTTATCAGGTTTATTATTCCGCTTTATGATGCTTTTTTACTAACTAGAAAATTTCATTAATTTTTGAAATTATAAGTATTAAAATTTTCATAAAACTATTTTGGTCAATTTTTATTTGCTTCCTACAAGCTATTTCGGCTTATGTCTGAAAAATAACCAAATAAAACCATCGGTATATCTACTGTCTCCAGTCCGATTTAGCAGAAAACGTTTTTGTAACCGAGTCCCTTTCTCACGAACACTTTTACGAAACTTGCTTTTACGTTTTATATCAAAATAGTAAGTAATTTTTTGCCACATAACCGTCTCGTACCTCTTATTTTACCACATTTCCCCTTTTCTATATAAATAGGTATATTCTGAAACTCTTTTAAACGAATATACTTACACATCGAATATATTTTTAATGCTACTTTTTAATGTTAATTTTCTCATTTAAAGTTGCGAACCGATAATTTCTAACAATAAGAGAAACAGGATGAAGGAAAGAAACGCGTAAAACTGTTGATATTGTACATTTTTCTTCCTGATTTTTCATTTTCAAAGTTTATACCGCTTAATTGAACCGAAGCACAATAAATAGATGCGTTACCGTAAGCGATAATGAATTGTCAGGGTATAAAGGTGCATCACTGTTCCGTGGCAAGCAATAGGAAGAAAAAATTACCGCGGGTCAGAAGTGGAAGGTTTCGCCTCATAATGCGAAGGGAGAAAGAATTGTGTTTTGTCATGTCGACGATTAATAAACGGGGCAAAGTTCCTTTCACCGAATCTCCTTTTCCATTAATATTTTCAATTCTTTCAAATAGAAACACCCAGGATCAATATATAACATGTCATAGGATTTATAAAATAAATGATCTTCGTGTTATAATTAAACAATAATAATTAATCAAGCTTGAATTTAATTACATTGTAATTTGATAGTTATCTCTTTTGTTATATGAAAGGTATTTACGTTTCTAAAAGTTTCCGTGTAATGATAATAGCAAATTCATTTATTAAAACTTTTCTATTCGTGTAAACAACGAAATAAAATTATTAAGTAGAAACCAAATTGTAATTTATACTTGAAGTATATTTATACTTTTATATTTAGTTTTTACAGTTCGAAAAGGGAACTGTTACGTGATATTGCAACAATTTTAGAAGTCACGGTATTCTACAGAATCACGAAGAAAATCGATGGTAGTAGCTTAATTCCAGATCACCAATTCGAGTTTAGAAAAAAAACATGATACAACAGAATAAATTTACAGAATGATACTGTATAGCATAATTCGATCTATGGAGGAAGGTAAATACCGTACTACAATCTTTTTGGACGTTGAAAAATCTTTTGAAAAATTTTGGTATATCGGTATATTAAACAAAATAAAAGTAACCTTATAAAATAGTATATTTCAGATTATCGTTTGCTACCTTTCAAAAAGGTATTTCTATACTCTGATCAAAAGCGTATTCTCTCTTTTAAGGAAAATTCATGCTGACGTATCACACATACTGGGGCACATATTGTACTTCTTGTGCAGTGCAGATATGCCAACTTCTTCATATAGAAGTATTTACACACGTATACGACGCTGCGATTCTATCTACGCACGAAAACGTTGAAAAATGCATCATCAAATCTATAACACCATCTACGACAAATAGAAAGTTGAATAAAAATCGACAAAATCAATATCAATTCAACGAAAAGTTCATATATCACGTTCATACTTAAATCAAAGACCCGCTCCAAGAATTCACTTTCAAAAATCAGAAATTTTACAAATACACATCATCAAATATCTTAGCCTTCATCTGGACCACAAATTAGATAAAATACAAGAAAAAGTCAAACAAATCAAGACTAGCAGGAAATCAATGAACTGGCTCGCAGCCAGAAGTTCTAAACTGAATACACGCAGCAAACTACAAATCTATAAAACCATTACCAAACCCATCTGGATTCTGGACATATGGAATTCAAATCTAGGGCATGGCTGCCAAATCTCATATTAAGAAAATAGAAAATCTACAATCAGTTATCCTAAGAGATACACTATATGTACCATGGTGCATAAGAGACGACGACATAAGAGAGGTATTAAAAATCTCTACTGCAGAAGATGAAATTAGAAGATATTCCCAAAAAAGACCACACCATTACAGGACAAAATCCACACGAACCAACTAGTTAAAAATTGCAACTCAGGATTAGCCAGAAAGCTCAGAAGGAAACATCTTTTAGATTTACTAACATCTAACAACTAATACACTACATACAAGTGCATACATATTGCTTACAACTCTAAATATTGTTCCAGAAATTATCGATAAAAGTATCGAAATTCGCACGTTACCTTACACTTAATAGTTATAAGCATACAATTCGGAACATTTAATAAACAAACCTAGAAAAAAACATAATTCCTTTAGTAAAAGTAAGCACATTTACTTATATTCTATTTGTAATAAGTCCATTAATTTTGAGTTATGTAAATACTATTTAGAAATTTATTATTATTTATAATACAGAAAATATTTTTTACAAATATATGAAAATGCTTCGTGTGAAAACTAAATTTTATTTATCATTTAACCTCTTTCATTTTTATGTTCGTTAATACAAATTTATATGTACACAATTTTTTAGTGATATTTGTAGTAAGACTTTTACTTATCTTCACAGTCATTAAATTGTTTACTATTTACATAAATTTCTTGTACCTTTAAATTTTTTAGTAACATTCAGATTAGAAAGTTGGATAGACTATAGTAACCCTCTCATGTGTGTGATTATATACACTTTCTCAATGTGCATACTAGCTGCATCGTGTTGATAAAAAAAGTATAATTTTTTTTTTTTACAACATTTGACAAGCGTGCCGAGTTAACCATTTTACTTTACGTACCTTGCACCACCTCCTCTATCTATGTTTCTATTTTTCTTTTTGTCTTTTGTATATTGTAAATTTTTATTTCCTCAGATCCAAAAAAATATTAGTAAAATCCATTGGATCTGTTGAACTTGCAGCGTTTCTTATATAGAGGTTTTATTTTTCAGCGTCATTTATTCTATCCTATTTTTTGTTCTGTAAAACCGAATATTTTTATAAATATCTAGCATAGTTGTAGTTTTTCCATAGAAACCGTCGTTTTAAATAGTCTATTCTTTTCATGATTGTTGCATACTTTCCACATTTGTATCAATTCTAAATTCTATTGTGATATAAATGTAAAGATTGAATTTATGTCATTTTCAGAATGGCACAATGGCGCTGAGTGGTTGGTCCAAAATGCCCTGTATATTCCTCTTTATTTTTTACATAATTACAAATAACAAAGTGATTTCTGTTTAATGTATGTACATAACATTTCAAGTGATTAATCACTTCTATTTCTTTCTTACATAATTTCTTCTGTGTACTTCAGACATTTAACTACATCATTATATTAAAACTAACAGTTTTCATTAAATATCAAACTTAAAAATATTTCGTGCAATTAAAATCACTCGAATTATTTATTGCTACCTCTGATCACGCGAGCGGATAAAAACTATCCTATATTCTTTTTGCATCTATAAGGATATGTTAGCATTTCGTATCAAAGTTTTTAGATCTATAATCATGGCCACTTCTTATAGTCAGAATTATTTGGTGCACTGATGAAAGAAAAATAAAATTCTTAAGTACAATTCTGAAGTACAATTTTTCCTAATTTCCTTATATATCTTGTAATATTCTTACATAATTTATAGAAAGTAAAAAAAAAGTGCATGACTTCCTAATTTCTAGCAACTCACACAAAGTAAAAAGGCATACGTATTTCTCAGATATTCGAATCTAAAGAAAGGTTAATGGAATTCAATTTATCGTAGTTCATTGCACCTGTTCGATACATTTATGCAAATGCTACGCCGATTACGCGCCACCACGTTCAAAGTACCACAATGTACAATACATTTCAAAATTGTTGCAATATAACATTAATGTCCGCTATAAATGGGAGCAAAACGTCCAATAATTAAATACTTATGTTTTATCTAATTACGATACAATAAAACAAATTAAATAAGTATATTGTTACTACAATTACAATGACTAAATGATAAATCCAAATCGAGTATTTGAAATGGAATAAGTTGCGGAAGTAGAATACCCCTAGAATCATTAAATTCCTATACGATCAGTTACATAGGATGATGTCTTAATGTTTTTATGTGCTTTTTTATAAGATTTGTCTTATAAAGCTAAAATTATCAAAAAGTGTACAAATGGAAAATTCTATAAAAAAAAATATTAAACGAAGCATCTTGAAGTAATACAGTTCTACTAAGTATAATATCGATCAGAAATTCGAGCGAAACGATTGAAAGAAATAGGTTACTCGGTTGAAATTTTGGAGTACAATCTTTCGTTGCAAACTACGTATTAAAACAAAAAGAATCTCTTATCAACGACTGCTATGATACTGAAAATATCAGGAAGTTGGTAGCGAAACGTAACGTCATTGCCATCTTGAACATGGGCCAATGGGTGCATTATGTTCTGCTTAACTCACTGAATTGTTACGATGTATTATTCCTGTAACATGCAAAAATAACGCGGTAACTAAGAACGCAATAGCAGTGGATTGAAACGAATGACTAAGTGACGATTGATTTATTTAGACTGGAAATGTGGCTATTAAATAACAGACATGTATTTCCAGCGAACGCATGGGACAAAAACAATTAGTAAAATGGATAAGCCCGGAACAATTTTGTCCATTATCGTAGATATACATACATATTACTTGTCATGTTTGTAGCGTGGAATCGCATTTCATTTTCACGATACTATTTAATTTACGAGATGCTCTGTCTGACATTCAGTTTTTGGAACATTGATTTTGCTTTATTTTACAGAACGGTAACACATAGTCTTCTAAAATCGCTTTCATCATGCTTTCAAACTGTTAAAAATTAGTATCCTTTCTTTAATAATATTGTCATCTATCATTATCTATCGATATTTAATATCGTTGCTCAGTTTTACTCGAAGAAATCGCAAGTTCTAGATTCTTCTTTTATTTCCTTTTGTTCATGTCTTCCGTATTACAAAAAAGCCACAGTAGAATTAAATTCAAATAAGAGGATTACATCAGAATATGTTAAAATGGCATTAAGAGAAGAGTATTCACAATTAGAAAACGATTTTTATAATCCTTGAAAACTACCAGATTAATCAATAAAATTAAACGCCATTGTGAAGAAGGAACTCGAAAGTTGTATAATAATGAAGTACTATTTGATATTTAGAATCATATCATTCCAATGATTAATCTCGCATATAATTGATAAATAAATATCTGGTTAATTGTGATTTCACGTAATTAATTTCATTAATTCTATTGTATTTGCTTCTAATATTTGTCTGCGTGATACAATAATTTACGGAATGGGTCTAAATCCATTTCAGGCTCGTGTATGCATTCTGTGCTGTAACATTGGGCAGCCAAGTATGGTGGACAACTAGTTCTACTACCAATCTACTAATGGCGCAATGATACGTGCTAGTGTCTTTCCAAAGAAAAACGAAAAATGGATAAAAATACTGAAACCAGTAATGTAGCAGTGTATGTACGGATATATCAACTAAACCTTTATATGGAAGCAAAATTTGATAAGCTATGAGTTAGAAATGGAAATCCATACAAATCATCGTTTCATTAACGGTTGTTTCTTACGATATAGTATCTGACGTCGTTTAAATGGTATCATTGCTATTATTATGTAATAGATAGCAACTTTATTAACATACCTTGTACATTTATCTTAGAAGTTGCATTTCAACTATATCTTTTTTACATTTATCAATTGTTATTAACTATTGTATTAACTACACTATATTCGAATAAATTTTAAATAAATAAAAACTTGAATAAATATAAAGCGGAATAAATTAAAATTTGAATAAACTAAATGCACTATAAATATTGACTCTTTTCGACTTCGATTTCGAAATTATAAAAAACACGTACGGTAAATGGAGAATTAAATTGGAGCATATTTCAATAGCACAATATTCTCTATAGACACCCGAAATACCTATGTGAAATAGGTGTTAGAAGCGTGGGTGACAACGCGTGTAATGAGCAAAGTGCGGATTCTCTTCCAACACGAATCTGTTCTGTAAGCACGACCCTCGGCGCATTGCCAACATCCTAATTATTCTTGGTCCGTTAAGTCCGTTTAATACATCGATTTGACAATTCTCGTTATTTTTCGACATATAATTTATCCACGTATTCTGCAATAAGCATACCACATTTCTTTATAAACGGGTATGTATCTATACAATATTATATATTTTACGCTGTATAACATAAATATAGACAATATAATTAAATTAAATATAATAATAATGCAATATAAGTGTGCAATTCCATAACACTTTTTTAAATTCTCACATTCTATCATACAACACGTATTGAAACTCGCTCTAACAAGACGAAAGAAGATACGTTCCTCGTGCAAACGTAAATTCACGATATGGAATAACAATTTTTCCTAAGTTTTCGAGAAAGTTAACTGTGAAGTTGCATTAAAGAGTTGTAATTTTAACAACTAAAGTTATGTTAAACTAAATTTAAATATTAAACTTATATTATTAAAGTGACGATGAAATTATCAAAGTGATGGTGAAAGTATGATAACGTTCAAGTGAAAATAATCATAAATATGCTGAAAATAATCAAACTGTAGTCGAATAGAAACTTAATAACATACAGATGTTTTGAAAAACAAAGATTCGGTGCACATTATTATTACTGCACATTTTTTAAGTCCAATATCATTAAAAACAATCGTATTAATTATCACCATTTTTATGCGACACGGGCATGGACATATTGAATCATTCCTATGTCAGATACGAGGTTGTAATTTAAACGATTAATTTTGTTTAATAATTTACTAATCCACTTCATTATCCTGACAGGAATAATAGGTAATTATTTAGAAGTGTGACCTTCTCACTGATTTCAATGATCTTGAAATATATTATCAACTTTTATAATTATAAATAACTTTTTCCTATACGTGTTACCGCCGCTCGGCTTTAATTTCACAGACATTTTCAAAAAACTTTTGTTGAACTTACAATTAGATTTATAATTGATAGCACATATATGTAGCTCAACGCTAGCGTTACTGGCCGCTTCTTGGCGACCGGATATAAATTTAACATAATCTATAACCCATTAATTTTTCTCCTTTATTGTGTAGGTTAGGCTATATCATAGGAATGTGGTTGCCGTTAGGCGACCGCCTATGCTTGAATTCACGCCACAATGAATATTCGTAAGGTAAGCTTAAATGGGATATCCAACTAAATATTAAACTTTTATGAATAATCGCTATTAGTTTTAGTTTTATGTGTATAATTAGTATTAGCGTCCTAAGCTTTCCGTGGCATAAAATTTCGCTCTTCTTCAGTATTTTTTTTAAATATTTAGACAATAATAAATAATAACTCAAAAGACTTTTCTACTGTTACCTATATAGCGTAGTGTAATATATAATGTAATACATTTTTGTTAATCCTCGTACATTTTGTGAAAATGTAGAGCTTAGATATTAAAATTGTAGAGTGTATGAATATTTTTGTGACCGACTGTATATGCGTGGACATTTATTTTCATTTTGTTCTAAGAAAGGATCTTTTTGAACATAGCTAAGATATATATATATATATATATTTTCTTTTTCTCGATAAAAGATTGCTGCAGTTGTAGTACGGTTTCAGGAGTAAAGTATTATTGTAAGCACTCTACGGGACAATGCACCCAGTTAGGAAAATTTATACTCCGTACACCGTTTCGTTAATCGAAAGACAACAGCTCGTATATGGACGAGATGGAAGTTAACGAGCGGCCATAGGACACGCGATTTGCTCACGCTCGTTATTCGTTCACTCGTGCGTCACGCTGGTCTACGCGTATAATTTCCTTTTGACTTTGATGAAACATAAATGTTCGTTTCTCACTGCTTTGATACTCAAAGATTCGTACGAAGTAGGCTATTCGTTATAGGCAATATGGAATCTTCTAGTGTGTATCTATACAATTCATGTCTATATCTTTTAGTTTGAAAAATTTGGATAAATGTAAGATTTTTACTTTATAGTTGATTTGATACTTACAGTTTAAATGTCTAAATATGAGAGAGACTGAATAAACACGTAATATGTGCATTGATCGAAACACAATGATTTAAAAATCTCTATCATTTAAAGAAATAATAGATTATCATTATATTTTTAGAAAATTATAATCTAAAAATCTGAAAATTGATGTCAAAAGTTGTTTTCACGTAAAAATTTGTTAAGAAATGTAAAAGAATAGTTCACTTAGACTTATCAAATCGTACATTTACTTAGACTTATAAAAACATGTAATATAGGTAAATTTGTAAAATATTCCTATGGTAATTATTCGGAAAGGGACGACGTCACCGATTTCAATGACGTTGAAATATGTTATCGAGCTTAGCATTCTGAACAATTTTTTCCTATACATACTTTACATATCGCCACTTGGCCTTAGTTTTCAAGATGTTCACAAGAAATTTCAATTAAATTTTGATTACGATTCTACTTCATTCTGTAGTAGGCGTCAGCGATTTTATCTAGCCCAACCTAAACTTAACCCATCGATGAGAGATAACTATTTTGCATATTGCATAAATAAAAAAGAAATATGGATGGATTATATGTTAGACCAGAGTAGCATCCAGCCATTAGACGGTCGGCAACGTTTACGTAAAATAATTTTCGATGAATCGGTTGGTATATGGAATGTTGCACTTTATTCTGATCTCCTATGACTAGAAAGAATTACTAGAAAATGCTGAAAAAAATTAAGTATAGTATTAAACACAAATTACTTTATGACTTAAAACTTAAAGTCAGACGGCGGTTATATGTATAAGAAAAAGTTATTTAGAATGTTGATCTCGTTAACATATTTCAAGATCATTAAAATTGGCGAGGTATTAATCCCAATAATTACCATTCTTTTGATCTGAATATCTGGTATATGGCTTTCAACTTCTATATCTGCATTTATCTGTAAATGGAGAAAATTTTCTTTGGAAGCAATTTTGAAGCCGTTTTAACTGCACATTTTGAAAAAAAATTTACTACACGCAAAAATGTCTGTGAAACAACTTCATTCGTATGGCAATACTTTATTCGCATTTAAAATTAATGGTATTAATACGTACTATAGAAAGTGTCTTAAAAGTACCTTTATCAAAAACATTTTTAATGAGTTAGTAAATAAAAAGAAATTTAAATCCTGTCTCTTTTTTAAGCTAGTCTTATCATATCCCTATTTTCAGTATTATTCATGATTTGCTCACGAAATTCAAATGAATATTCGCTGTTGATATTATCCAAAAGATCGAAAATGTAATTCAGTACGCTCACTCGAATATAAAGATAATTCGATTAATATAACGTTGACAATAATTTCTATATAATCGAGAGTACTATGAGAGTTCTACGGGATTCTAACTGTAATTTGAGATTCTAGGTATATGAAACTAATTCTCTCGAAGATCAGACGTAATTTCCTACATTGAATATGCTATTACAATTGAAATAACTACCTGAACGTAATACGATATAAATCAAATTCGCGATAATTGACAATTATCTTCTATTCTTGAACGAACACGAATATACTGAGGAATCTTGAATTCTAATAAAATCTCACTACCATTACATGATACAATTCATTACTTACGATTTCTCAAGAACTGTTCGTAAACGAAATATTTTACTTGTAAACTAAGCGGTAAAAAATAATAGCCTTTACTGAAATTAGTCGGAATTTACTCTAATTGGCAAGAAAACTTGGTTCATTATAATAAACAGCACAACAGCATAAAATATAGCATACACAATTAAAAGTACAGAAATCCGTACTTTGCTTTATTAGTTTCTCTGAAACTTTTCGCAGTGAACGATTTTTCTCAATTTACAACTCATCGTACCTACTTATTTCAACTACATATTTCGTCTACTTAATTAACTATTTACATAACAATCAATAATGATAAATATATACGCACATTATATGTATATGCGAAAATAATATCATATGTTACGTTAACCTAATTATTTTCTTTTTATGAAGGTTTAACATCGCATCGACCGCCGGATCAATAATCTTGTTACACATATACATTGTCCATATTTATATATGCACATTCACGTAGAATCTAAAATTATGTCATTTTTACAATAAGATAGAAGTAGCCTTACATCAAACTTCCAAAAACGAATCATATTATAACCTACATATACAGAATCACGAAATACATTGCTAATACATACATATACAATCCTCGATATTTATAAAGTTATTTAAAATTATTGCAAATCCTCTACATCGTTTACCAGAAAAAAATGTAATAAAGCATCAATACATATCTGGAATTCATGCATGCATTCAAAAGCAGAGGCACCTCCACATTTTTAGAAAAGTTATATGAAATAATTTAAAGGTTTATTTCACTGCCGAGTATTATAGATATATGTACGAAGAATATAATATTATAACTTTTAATCAGTGTAAAAAATAGCTCGCTTTAAAATTACCATATAAATTAAGTTATAAAATATTCACTAATTAACACAATTGGAATTTCTATTTTAAATGTAAAACTTCATTTTACATAGGTACATACACATATCTCCATGTTTTAAAGATGAGTTTATTTCAAGTTATTGCTCGTTAAAATCCCAACTTTATCAATGTAATACTTATTTGTATTGCTGTTATTATATAAGGCAATCGTATAAGTATAAACATATGGTATGATATAATATATGACCTAAATTCATGCATATGATTATGAATATTAAACCAGTTCTTTTACGCTGTATGAGACTAGTACTGTTCTTTTACATTGACCTTAAAGATTATTTCCCGAGAAGATGCGATTATTCAGAAATGCACAAAATTGTATTATTTTAATTAAACAAAATTTTACGTAATTTTTAAGTAATAGTTGCCTAAAGAAATCAATAATTGCTGGCTGTATAATCATACAGTTTTAATTAAAGACTTAACCATACATTTTTAATACACTTCAGTCATTTCAATCATACACTTTAATACACTTCAATCATTTCAATCATACACTTTAAACGTATACTTTTAATCATTTCAATCATACACTTTAAACGTATACTTTTAATCAAAAGTGGTCATACTTTCACTCTCTTGATCCTTCTGCCTTATCTTCTGCCTGACAAATTATTTGCCTTTAAGTGAAATTAATTCAAGATACTAAGCTTAATGTCAAATTAATTTTAACAGAAGATGATTTTTAATATTTTTGAGCATAACGGTAGCAACTGACACCATTACGAATAAGAGTTTAAATGGAATATATCGTATCTACTAATCTTCAAGCGACTAAGGTACCATATGAAATGTAGCCGGATTTCTGGCATTTTAAATGTCATTACACTCGCTATCTTGTGAACTTTTTTCTACGCCTCGGAGTAACAAATGGTAAATGTATAACTCATAGCCGATTCTGCTACACTTTCTTATTTGGTCAGCATGTAATAGGTTTGCTTAGATGATAAGTCGCCAAACGAACCGTTGCGTTGGATAAAAACTGTTCCTATTTCCACAGCAGAGGGTGGCAGGGATAACTTCCGGTCTAACTCCCGACCGCGGTAGAAAGGAGATATATATTTCTTCGTGGGGTAGATGGATAGATCAACCGACTATCAGATAATTAAATTCCTTGTGCACTAGCACATTCTGAATATTTAATCCATCTGCGTCTGATTTTTTTAATAGGTCACCGAGAAAAATGCATTGCTTGATTAAAATACCGGCAAAATTGGTAAATTATAAGTAATCCCTTTCTCTGTCTCTCTTTCTCTCTCTCCCTTGATATTTTATATTTAGAAAATATTTTCCATACTCGTTAATTAACGTTTAATTTCCATAATAATTGACGTAACACTATAAAATGTAATAAATATCATTATTATCATGAACTGCCATCAATAAGCGCATTTATATTACAATTAAAACGCCTTTTTTGTGTCGGTTCCCTAATTTTGCTACTACTTAAGGGCTACAAAAGATTATTTTAATTTACTCACATGTATAATTGGGAACAAAACCTTGTTAAATCCAGAGCTACAAGCCTTTTAAAAATAATTGTTGAATCTGCGAAGTTTCATATTTAATAATAAAATCAATTAGAAAGAGAAAAATTGGTAATATAAAATTGCCAACATTGAATTTTTTAATTTTTTCTTTGTAAAACATGAAAAATATGGCTTCTTATCATCTTTTCTTTGGGTGATCTACAATTATGAAGATCTGTATTTTATTACATTATGGATTATACTATATATATATATATACACTAAAATAGCTGATTTCCTTAAGATAAATGATGATGAAAGCAAGTGATTCTATCAAAATAATATCAAAAGTATATATATATATATTATAGCTTGGATGAATAGAAGGATGTTCATAAGAGTTGTAGAATCGAAAAATTTTAATTTTGTTTTTAATCTTTTTAATTTCAAAGTAGAATCCAAACATAATAACATCATAACAAGAAACAGTTATAAATCAAATAAAGAAGGATATTAAAATATTGTGTACAACGTATAAGATAACACGATTGTTAAATAATGTGTTATATTACTTTTAATATAAATATACAATGTATTTACTCTCATACGAAACATATTATTGAAAAATATCTACTGAAAGAATATGTAATTGTTACTTTAATTCTGTGCTTTTTTCGGAAATAATTGTTTTATTAAATCATAAATATTAATTCCTTCTATTTTTATAGCATGCCGTTGTTTTATGCGTAATGTATTTAAATAGATAAGTAAAACTAATATGTTTCTTCTACGGTTATATGTGTAGACATTTTTATCATTCCAATACGCATTACTCTTTTAAAAATATTGCAAAACATTTCCCGTTTCTTAATCTTACCGATGCAGCGAAACGAATTACATTTTCATTGGAATTATTTATTTCCCTTTGAAAGAAATTAAATTCCGACAAGTGAATTTCACTTGAAAAGCCTTAATGAATCTACTAATGAGTTACGAGTTACATGAAAATAGGAAACTCTGTATGTGTGTGTGTGTTATTTAAAGTAATTACAATATGTCAATTGCAGTACTGTTCACAAATAGGAGACAATGAGTAAATGCAAGAATATAAAAATAATTTTTAGATGTAAGAAATTTATAATAATTAACAATAAAATACATATTTGCTTTCAGGTTGTTTTTGAATCCTGAAGTCTACAGCATTCGCTGTTTAGTTATATTATTCCATCTTTATACATACATACCCATTATTATAACCAAATTTTTATTTCTGTCTTTGAAGCAATAAAATATAAGATTACAATAAACATAACAGATTCTAGTATATATCATAAAAATTTGAAACAATAATGTGACTGTATTCCATTGCTGTTGATGCGTAATTATTTACAAAGTGGACGTTCCACCAATTTCAATAATCTTGAAATATGTTGTCAAGATCAACATTCTGAACAACTTCTCCCTATACATGTTATCGTTCCTCGGCTTTTGTTTCTCAGGTATTCGCAAAAGTTTCTGTTATGATGACAGTATGATTTTGATAATCTAGTAGTCACTTTTTACAATATCAAATTCCAATTTCGAATAACGATAATATAATATAGAGCTTAATATAAATTGTATCTTTCTTATTGTCTAATGTATTAACTTATTTCACAGTAGCGTTATCGACCACCTCACATATCTCACCCATCGATTATCCTTTCTTATGTGAGTTGAAAATGATTATCGAAAATGAGTCAGGTTCGGTTATATAAAAGTGCGGACGCCAAGTAATCGATACACTTGATATCAGTGAAACTGTGTAGCACCGTGAGATTAAGTGTTTATTTCTATTGAGATAAGAGATATAGAGATTAATTCGTTCTTCGCTGTGTTATCTCGGAATATCTAAATCCGTGCACGCAATCACTAAGGGAATCTCATTAATTATTCACGAGCAAATATCCGTGACGTGAAAGCAATCACCAATTGTTCCTATCGTTTAACGTGAACCTAGTAGCCCGTAGAGGAAATCGATGGTAAATATTAGACATCATTGATCACTTGTATCCGCGGTATAATTATTTAAGCTGTGTTTTGCGGTCAACCGTGCATTGTCTGCTTCCCACGTTTCAAAGGAACATTTGTTAGCTGAATAATCAGTAGCCCAAAAATCATGGAATTCTGCGTCACGGTATTTTAAATTACTTGTTTTATATATCTTCATATATGACTGTTTCGTATATGACTTTGTAATAAAGTTTTAAATGGCCTACATACGTGTATATAACATTTCTGACTTAATTATGGCCATAGAGCGCACTAGCGACTTTCAGCCCCTTTTCATCACATGGCACTCATAAACGAATTACGATTTACACTTCTATATATTTAACGGAGAAATTTATTGAAAAGTTTTAAAATTTATCTTAACAGCCTGCAGTTTTGGCTGTAATTATTAATATACTTTTGGCACAGTTAAATTCGAACAAAGTCATAAGTGAAATGGGTGCAATTGGCTAAAGTCTGTCCATGGTGGGAAAGATAACAAGTCGGACGGCGGCCAAAACTTGGGTAACAGACTTTTGATTTCGATCTTTATGTTTTGTGCCAGAAACAATTATTTTTAACGATTAAGATCCGGTCAGTAAGAAAGAGTTGTTTCTTATTTCATATTAAGGTACATATATGCTCGTCATATACATATCTCGTTAATTTTTTACAGTGTCGGAATGGTTCTTTGAAAATTTCATTTGTTCAACTTCTCGGCGTTCAAGCCAACTTATGAAATGGGAAAACTTCTATATGATCCGATAATACAGGCGACACTGTCATTTTAGTTTTTTCACGGGCTTAAAGGTATTTTTTTAAACCTACTGGGATCCTCAAATTCTTTATGTCTCTATCTCGTTTTAGTTTCAACTGAGAAAAAGATTTTTTAAAAATCTCATTGGCTGGGAATTCAAATGAGGAATCACATATATCAATAACGATTTTTTTATATTTTCCTCAAAATATGGACATAAAAATAAATATCACTTTATATAGATATTTCTTTTGGTATGATAGGTATTGTAAAATTAAATTTAAAAATATTGGTATTTTGTAGAAAATAAAAACCATTAATGTAAAAAGGTATGTAAGTATAAAAATAAATAATTCTGTATAAAAAATATCAATGAGCCCGAAAAACCCGGAAAAGTGAACTTAAAGATAAAATATCATGAATCCACAATTCACGATCAAAAAGTGAATGAATTCACAGTCACGTATCGGTAAAGGTAACTAAAATATGAAGCAATTCAAGATAAACATTCCATATAAAAGAAGAGAAATCAAAGTATATTTTAGTGTATTTCTTGTTTAACTAACTGAAAAATAAACATTACAAAAATTAGAAACTTAAAATACATTAATTTGGAATGCACGTGCAGTTTCTTTTCCAATTTATTAATTGCCCGTGAAATAGTGCAATTGCTCCTAGATTTTAAGCTTTATGAGAACATGTTAGAATTTATGTTTGAATATCAACATGAATTTACTAACCGTAGCGTAGCGTGAAAAAGAGAACGCATTTCAAAAGTGGAAAAGCAAACGTAAAAGATTTCCATTCTGAGCGAAACGTCATTGTCTTATTATTCGTTTCTCGGAACATTAACCGTAAACGTGGTTGGCACGATCGTTACTTTCGTGAAAGGATCGGACGATCCAGGAACATTGAATCCCGATCTCGTTTCGTCGCCTTTTCAACTCCTATTATCTTGTCGCCTGAAGAACAATAGGAAGACAAAAAACTGCTCCAGGCTGCAGTAGCAATGAATTTCGATACAACTTAAACGTTTCTGAATCTCGGGCGTCACCTCGTCAATTTACGAAAAAAGTCAAAGGAAAGAAAAAGAACATTTGAGACTTTATCGATGTTCGTCGATATATTGTATTCAGTTCAAATAAAAAGATGTAATGGAATGTAGAGTGCAAAGTACAATATGTCGCACATCCTGAATATAAAATTTTTGTTGCAGACATTTTCACTGTAGCCAATCAAACATTCCAATAAATTTAAATTTTACAGTAAATGAACAGCTCACTATTGGACAATATCGTACACACAGGAGTAAAACGATTTTTTATACTTGTATACAGAAAGAAGATGAATGCACCCATTGATTTATAAAATATCCATCCAAATACAGGAAAACAGAGAAAGATAAAATGTATGAGCATGTTGTAGATACATATTAATACATATTTAAATGAGTGTCACGGACGACGTGCAATGATAGATTAAGAATAATGTTTGAATCGACTTTATGACATTCTTGAATGCAACTGTACGGACGTGAAACTGCACTTTTGTTTCAATAAAGTCATTAAGGACGTCAGTCACCGCAATCATTAATTGTAGTTACGATTATTGCATCATCATATTGTAGCTATTATTAAAAAATAGGTAAAAGAGCAAAATGTTCATTTATGTCCAAAGGTAATTAAATAACTTAATAGGTGATACATGATAGAAACTTCTCCGTAATTAATCTTAAAAAGTGTGAGTAATATATATAAAATGTGTATGTTTACAGCAATATACAGGACGTTTTATGATAAGTTGGGAACATTTAAGAGACAGATTCAAAAATTTCAAGAAATGCAAGGAATATCAGATGCTACTGACAGAATCGCTACATCGATATCAAAACGTCTCCATGCGTAAATTAAAGTGCAAGAGTCATTTTAAGCATCTCCTATGAAAATAATCCGATAAACGAAATGATAGAAAAAGTCGCTATATCTCGTTAAAAAGATCAAATAGGATATATGTTAATGTAAACTTCTCTTATTGTGTTTAGATGCTGAATTCGTTCCTTAAATATTGCCTACTTATTACGAATTACTATGTATACTAAATTTAGCAAATACAACATGAAACTTGGAATATATTTTAAAGTATTTCGTATAAATATGAATTTGCTTTAATCAAACGTATTATGTACAAATTTAACATATTTCCTAAATATATTCTACAGAATGCTATTACAGTTAAAATGTAAACACAGTGTGAAAACAATTCTTAGTTCTAAAACAGATTTAGTTAAAGAGTAAACAGTTCTAATTCAAGTTTAATATTAACGAATAAAGAAAACCAGTATTTGCTGTTACTAAAATGGCTCTAAAGAAGCCATAAACGTAGGCAACAGACGTAAAGGAGCCAACACAGATTTTCCTGGCTATCTTCGCAAGTTATAGTTCACTTCAGGACAGACGCACTTTAGTACTTGTATGGTTTTAGTGATACATTCTCTCTTTGAAAATAACATAAAATGTAAAATTTTCTCGGTTCTAATTATAGTCTGATATCTCAACCCCAAATTGAATTGAAATATTATAAAATACTGCCATTTTTTCTTTAACAATAAAAAAGTCGCATTGCAGCTACGTAATGATAATATTCTAACAACAATGTTACTATTACTAATAGTTAAACTATCAATATATCGAATTTGTGCATATAAAACATACAAACAGGTACGATAAATATGTAAAATATGTCAGCAACATGTATTATATACATATGTTTAATATATCGAACGTTATCTGAGATACAATATTTCGTAATAAATAATTATATTAAATTCAATTAAATAATAAATAATTCTAACAAAAATTTTACCGTTATTCTAGTATACGTATTTTTTATTACAATAAATTACAAGCATGTTGTCCAAATTGTAGGTGTTAACTGATGACGTTTGTATAATATTATACAGGGAGTTCCGAATTTAAACGGCCAAACTGCGAGTTCCTAATCTACAGGCAAAAAGACGAAAGAAAGTGAATATAAAGTTCATCAGTAAACACTTTGTTGCATTGTTATAAAGAAATACCGTAAGCATGAAATAGGTAATGATGCAGTTATTGAAACTCAGAAAAATTCTCTCTGTAGAACTTCGCAGCGTTATTAATTCCATTGTTCATTGATGTAAAACTTGTATCCGAGTATAAGGGCAACATTTTGAAATGAGGAATTAAAAATACTAGATAATCATTTTTATTATATTATTATATTATATAACTATTAACGTCACGGAATTGTTACCGCATAATAAAAAAAAGAAACATATAGCTACACTGACACAGTAATACAATCAACTTTTATGTGCTATGATGAAAAAGGTATCGTTATCTATTTCATGCATACATTATTTGTTTATAATTCTGTAACAAAGCGTTTATTGGCGAACTTTATATAACATTCTTTTTCTTTTTTTCGCCTATAGATTAAGTACTCACAGTTTGGCTGTTTAAGTTTGGGACATCCTGTATATAGAATATAAAACTTATCTACTTGACATAACTTAATAAACTTATCTATGACATAACATATTAAATATTCTGAAATTGCAAGTCACTTGAATGACAGTATTGAAAACGTAATGCAGAGAAATGTTGGCACTCGCATTGGAAGGAACAGAAAATTTATTGGATCAATACAATATATACACGTTTCATACTTAAAATGTTTCGTTTCATTAAATATTAAACTTGCAATATTAACCATCATGAATCGATAACCAACAATATTTGCATTGAAATGGAATAATTGAAGCAGATGTTCAAATTCGTTTTCATTTTAGTTTGAAAATCAAATTAATAGGTTGTCGAACAGAATGAAATTTAAATTCGCAAAGTAGCAAGAAAGAGTTAATATTTCAAAGAGCAGGATAGTCGGCAGATCCGTAGAATTGTTCGCGCTTTAGCTAAATTAGTGTGGCCATTCCACGCGCAATGAATATTTTAATAGCGACGTTTTTCTTCGCGTAATTTTCTGGGCTAGCGGTCTCTGACTCGTCGTCCATCGTAAGATTCGAGTAACACGCTCGTACGATTCGTGTCCAGGATATAAACTGAGCTAACGCGATAGTTGGCAAGAAACCTGGAAGTAACCTCGTTCGATTTTAACAGCGCCATGAAAATGTTCCCAGCTTACGATGCTTTCCTCTATCGACCAGAACTACGCTTCCCTTATCCTAGAGAAGAAGGAATAGAACATTCTTTAAATAATTTAAATTATAATTTGACTTACATCTCCCCGTTTAACTAAAAAAAAAAAATAATGTATATTACGCTTTTTTATGGTTAAAGCATGATCAAAATTCTCTTGCACAATTAAACTAATATTATTCGTGAAAGTTTATTTAAAATATTAATTTTGATACATTCTCTTTTATGACAATAACAAGTTTTACGAGGGTCTCTTGAAAAATAATGAACTTCCGCCTGTATCACCAGAACAAAATGAGATACAACTCTGCGTGAGCACGCATTTTATTGTTACACCCCTCTTTTACAAACATACCAAGTTTCAATAAGTTTGCTCGGCACAGTTACTAATAGTATCTTTTAGAGCGAGGTTGAATATGAGTGCGGTGTCAACGAGATTCAAGACACATGCAATGATCGAATTTTTAATGGCGGAAAACATTATGCCTACGGAAATTCATTGCCCTTTGCTGGCAGTATATCGTGACATCAAAATAGTTTGACGAAGTGTTTGCGAAGACGCGTATGTTAATTTCGGAATTCGACCGAGACAATATTGTTGCAGCACGATAACGCTCGACCACGCACCGCGTGTACAGTACTTCATATCCTTGCGAGATGGAAGACCGTTCCAAACCCAGATCTGGCTCTTTTGGACTTCCATTTCTTTCCAGAATTGAAGAAAATACTTAAGGGTATTCGTCTCAAGTCGGACGATAACGTCAAGGCAGCAGTGACTTCCTTTATCAAAAGAGAGCCGGTAGAATTCTTCGAATTCTTCGTTGACGGAATGAGAAAATTTATCACACGTTGGTATAAATGTATCGAAGTTAACGGCGATTATGTTGAAAAATAATTATGGTATTTTATAACCAATGAATCGTATTTTCATTTCTTCTTTGTTTTATTTTGATAGCTGCTTTCGTTCTCGAGTACGGAGGTTCATTACTTTTTAACTAACCCTCACACGACAGAACGAATGGAATTTTTCAAATAAATTTTGCGAAATGTAAAAATAAATTATCCTATTACTGTATTTTGCACAAAATTGTAAAATTATAAAATTGATCTATAATATTAGGTTGTCCGGAAAGTTTCTTTCGTTTTATAAGGAAATAACGGATGCACGGCATTTGTTGTTTCATATTATTTTATCGAATTACGCATGATCGTAATAATAGAAACGGAACAAAATGGATCATACGTGATTCGATAAAATAATACAAAACGAAAAATATCGTGCGTCTATTGTTTCCTTATAAAACGAAAAACACTTTCCGGACAACCTAATACAATTTGTAACTTGTCAATTTATTAATACTATTGGTTGGTAAATTATTGTGTAAGGGCGATATTGTCATATGACAAAATTTTATTCTATATTTTTAATAGTTTTATATAAGGAATCATTTTCTTACAAAGTGTACAGTGGTTTCGAAAAAAGAGTCATCTTTTATATATTGGAAGCCATTTCAGTAACAGCATTATAATGAGGGTTCATTAATAACACAACCGAAACAAAACTAATGAAACTAATAATCAAACTAAGATGCAAATAAGAAGTAAAAATAAGATAATAAATTTTAAATTGTACGTTTTTGAAAAACTGACAATAAGCATAAAAATATAGGAGCGTTATTTATTTGAAGAGAATTCGATTTAGACACATAAAACGTGTTCAAAGTGGAAGCATATAACATATTATATGTAAGCTTCATGCATGTTACAAATTAAGCTTCAGATTTGTTGGGAACTTAATATAAAGTTTTACCATGCATACAAAACATGATCCCCGTTCAACAAAAGGCAATAACTTGTTAAATTTTAGTCAAGAATCAGAATATCTCCGTAATACGATCCTGCTAAATCACATTCTCGCTATTCCATTATAATACCATATACGTGAAACTTCGATATCCGGATAATGCTTTGATGTTGATTACGTGCTCGTACTATTTGGAAGTTAATATAATATATTTCGCCGATAAGTAAAAATTACAAAATTGAAATGTCTACAATTGTATAGATTCAACTGTAGCAAATGAAAAAAATAATACACACAAATAACTATTATAGAGAACATAATTTTAATTATTTAAAATTTATGTTTATACATAAATTCAAATTTTAGAAAATTGTCAATTTCTATACTTTGTCTCCCTCTCCTTTTCTGATATGTATATCGGAAGGAAAAAGAAGAAAGACCAAGGGAAAGAAGAACTTCAATTATCCAAACTCCACGTTTAATTTTATCTTCTCTTTCGATTCATAAATCTAATGAAATTAAATAAAATAATGAATATAAATAATCTGCACTTTTAATAAATATTTTTTAATAAAAAGGTGGTTGTAATAAAATTGATTTGTGTTAACAATAGATAATTTAATTATTCCGATAATTTAAAAATTTCGTTTCAAGACCAGTAACTCAGTTATATTTATTCTTGTGTTTTACACACGCGACTTAATGTATGTGTAGTAAATTCCGTAAATGTTTTTAATTATTACATATATTCAATGTTCAGATAAATGTTTTATAAGATGCACAATATAAAATTTTTCTTCGACATAGACATTTACATTGGTTTAGCAAATCGTTGCAAGCTGAATTTATTAAAAGATTTAGCGTAATTTCGTTTGATCAGGTAACCTATCGGAATAATTGGTTTGAAGACTCGTAAAGATGAACCCTGCTCTCAATTCCTGTACGTAACGAACTTTCATTCGTATTATAGCTTCGACGAAAAGCTTACCATATCACAAGACGTTGTCCAGAATTTTACCCGGGATTACTTGAAATAATTTAATAACCGAAGTAGAAATTAAGCGCACAGTTAAATGCATTTATTTAACTCCAAAATAGATCTCAGTTGGTTTAATTTCTAATAGGAATAAATAAATAAAATTGGATAAACTACAGTGGTGATGATAATACAATAGATATTGGAAATTCGATTTATTAGAATTAAATTCATGAGTTATTCATTAAAGCCTATATCAATATTTCTTCCGAAAATATGTAATTGTAACTTAATAATATATTATAATTAATTGTAATTTAATATTATATCATTAATATATCCCTTTATACGACTTATGTGAAGTAATATACGGAACATGCTTCATTGGCTTTTAGGATTATTATGCATCTCATCGCTTAGATTGTTCTATACGTATATGGTTTGTATAGAGAACTTTGAAAATCATCAGGAATATTCTGGGGAATTTTTATATGTATCTAATATGCGTGTAATATATATGTAACGCTGCGAATAAGAAAATACACTTAAAGTTGAAGAATATAGATCAAATTGATTTACGTACATTACGTAAAATTTCGTTTCAAATCAATTAAATGAGTAGCGAGTAGCGAATAGTTTAGTAAATTGCCATGTGTAAACATTGAAATTAATAAACATTTTTCTCATCCATTTTTACCGATATCGGTGATTTTTTAATATTTTATAGCAATCAAGATATTGAACAATTTTTTCAATGGAACCGTCGTTCGGCCTTAGTTGCTAAGATGATCGCAAAAAACTGCCGGTACCTTTACAGCGAATTCTGCCTATAATTGTGCGTCCGTCTAACTCAAGCCTAATTATCTTGTTGCTTGTAGCTTATCTTTTGCTTGTAGTTTATATAGACAAAAATTGATCGAAATGGCAAACGTGTCGGTTATATTTGTGGCTGTGTCACAGATAGACACATTAATATCATTAGTGTGACTTCTTGTTACGGTTGGGTTAAATGCTATTTTATTCGTAGCAGCCAATACTGACGCATACGCAATGGATGCACAATTATAGGTAAAATTCACTATAATGGTACTGATAGCTTTTAGGGAATATCTCGTAAACTAACTAACCAAGCGACAGCCATATGTATAGGAAAGAGTTGTTCAAAATGTTGATTTCTACATCATATTCAGAAATCATAAAAATCGATGAAGTGGATGAGATATCGATAATTACCCTAAAATTTAATCGAGCAGTTTAGTAAAATGTTCCAATAGTTTTAGTCGATTGGTGAGTAATTTAATAACTTAGTTTACTCTATGGGCACGAAAATTTAGTCGATTAGTTTAGTAAAAGGCTTTAATCAAGAAGATTCATTTTGTTAGGTTTTCTGGTTAAATAGCGAAGTTCGTATTTTTTAAAATTTGAATATTTAATGATTAAATGGACACAAACTATTTTTCAGACAGTTTTAGCTAGTTTGTTAAATCAATAAAAACATCTTTTAGAAGAATCGAAAAACATAAATAAAGTTATTAAATTTTTTATTGCTATCAAATGTTAACAATCAAACATATATATAATATCATATTTGAAAAATTTTTCATCATTACGATATTAATATCGGTTGTGTATTTATCGCCTAAAAGTTAGGCTTTAAAAGTTTAAGAAATTTGCCTTTTAATGATTTAACATCCATTAATCTTCAAGGATTAATTATATCAGTATAATTATACTAATAATTATATCGATAAAATTGGATACGTCACATTTTTACCCATGTCCATAAATATATATAATTCATCCCACTGTCGCACGGGAAATTTCGCATGTCTCCAAGCCTGACCGTAGCAGATAGTAAGCTTGAGAAACGCTTCGGTTCTAACGCAAATGTGACAGGCTATTAATGAACCGGGCTAAAGAAACGTGTGTCCGGATAGATTCAGTTGGTTAGCAGTGAATGGTGGAGGAAGCTGACGAGAAAATCTAATGAAGTGAGACGGACCTTCGCGACTAAACCGTTTTACTAAACTACTAGACGTATCTGTACGGACGTTAAATTATTTAGTAGTATACAAACAGCCACTCGTTACCTGACTAAATTATTGGACATATCTAAACGGGTCTTAATATGGAAAAATGTACTAGGCAAGTATGTGGATTAGCGAAGGGTTGAAAGGAAAGGTTGAGATAAGGTTTTTGCATGGACATGATTATGTTACATGTTTGTACCGCGACATGTTTATACGTCCCATGTCTCAATTTGTAAATGCTAGATGAGAAATCTAGGAAAAAAGGAACTCAGTTTAGCTATTCGAGAGCAGATACTTCAGTAAATGACGAACTTTCTTTCTTTGATATATTTAGCTTAATTTTAGATTCAAATGAGGTTTGGGTTAAATAACATATGAAAAAAAAAAGATAATTATGTATATAGAAGAGAGTTTAGCTCACTGATTTCAGTGATTCTATTTATGAATTACATATCATTTTGTAATATAAATTACATTTTATTTTGAAATTTTGAAATGATTTTATATCACTTTGGATTATATTTCATTACATGCAAGATGATGGATCTCTACGAAAAAAGTGTCATTCGTTGGAGCATCAATAGAGAAGTGTAACAACACTGTAGTCGATCCAACGAGACGAGGCAGTAGATATAAACAAAACGTTCGCGTGATCGATTGCTGCGGCTGCAGCTATTGCCTGCCAATCCATTGTCACTCGTCGATCTTCAGGAGGGAACTGATACCGTCATTCTATGGTTCTTTCTAGTAGGTACCTAACCTACATAAAAATGTCGGCGAATAATTCTGATTTCAAAGGGGAAAATATGCCAAAATCGCGAAGTAAAAAATGTGTGAAAAAACATAGCTTCAACAAAAGCATCTTCTTACTTCCTAATACGCGGGGACCTGGAACTTGCGAACTGGCCTTGTCCTGCTCATATGTCGATCACGTGCACTTGTTTATATCTACTGTCTGGTCACGTTGAATCGATAGCGGTCTTGTGCGGAAACCGCTGGAAATTTGAAAAAATTTACCATTTGGTAAACTTGTGCAACAGCTACTTTCACTTCGATTGCGATGATTTTAAAATATATTGTAAAACTCAAAATTTTGAACAACTTTCTCCTATACATACATATAACCGGCGGTCGATTTCAGTTTTCTAGTTATACGTAAAAAGATCTCACCGCTCGGCCTTAATTTTCAAGCTGGGTTGGGTTAGTAATAATGTTAATTCATCCTGCGAATCCTCTTATCGGTATTAATATAAACAATGCTGGCCGACCAGCATAGTTTCTCACGGCATAGCACGGCGATTGGATTAATATTACTACTAATCCAATCCCGCATAAAAAGTAAGGCCGAGCGACGAGATAACTCGCAAATTAAGACTTACCGCCGATTATATGTATGTATAGCAAAAAGATGTTCAGAATGTTAAGCTACACAAAACATTTTTCAAACTCATCGAAATCGGACTTTTCGACGCGTTCACCAAAATGATAATTTTTTTCAAATTTCCAGCGGTTACCGCACGAAATCAGTAGTATTATTACACTTGTCTGTTGATGCTCTAATGAATGATATCCTCTTTTAATAAAGATCCAGCATGTTATATAAATAAAATGTAGCCACAAATTGAAATGTACCTAAAATCTTTCATTTTATTGGACTTCCTTTTTTCTATATGCACATTGCGTGTTGTGTACTATATATATATAGTGGTGTTATATGTAAAAATATTATAAGTAATAACATGATTGTTTAATATTAATAATTATTTTATTTTAATTTAGTTTATTTGTGTAGAAATTATATGTGAATTAAGTTTGGTTTGTATGAATATATTGATCATGATAAACAGACGAGATAGCAAAGCGAAATCGATTAGAGAAAAGAACTAGTACTCAAACAAATCTCTATTGAAGTTCGGGAATTACATTAACACGCCAATTTACATTGACTTGATCATGGTATCCGTGTAAACTGAAGTTAATTACGTTCGATTATCAATAATTAAATTCGTAAATAAGTTAGTAATTAATAATACAAAACATACAATATTTAATTTCAGTTATTGTTCGTATTTCCATAATTGTTAGAGCATGATAATTCTGCTTTGTCAAGTTACTGAATGTTGTATAAGATATTTGGGCTATTAACGACACGGAATTGTTACCACATAATAAAAAAAAGCATGTAACTACGCTGACACAGTAATATAATCGACTTCTATGTGCTGTGATGGAAAATGCATCGTTTTCTATTTCATGTATACAATATTTGTTTATAAGTCTGTAACAAAGTGTTTATTGACAAATTTTATATAACATTTTTTTTCTTCTTTTCGTCTATAGATTAAGTACTCACAGTTTGGCCATTTAAGCTCGAGACACCCCGTATAAATAGAGAGATATTTTTAAATATATATTTTTTAAACAAATAGATTTTTTCCAAATCTACCTATTCAGTCAAATTCGTCGTTGAAATATACAAAATTCATTTCTTTACACAATTTCTCCTATAGTTTTCGAGATATATGATAAAGTAGGATTTGAAACCCTCATTTTCTGGATTGTTTTCAGTCTTTTAACATAAATATGTACGAGTTAAATATTTGTAGGCGAACTACATTACGGCAAAATTGCATTAATATGAGTGATTGATACTTCAGTATGATTCCTTGTAAGCTTTTCTAAAGTTTAATTCCTCAAAAAATCTTGTCTACTTTGAAATTTGCAATTGTAGTAGGTATACATCTGAAATCTGATTATTTCAATCATGTTGTGGCTAGTTTAGAATTTTCAATATTTTATTTGGGATATTCTAAGACTGTTGTGATCAAATAATAAGTTTGTTCTGGTCTTCCGAAACATAATTGACGCTGCGGTGCAATTCCATGAGGGGTTATTTCTTGATTATGTCCTTAGCAAGCGACAATTGACGCGTTTCCCAATCTGCATCCTATTGCCAAAATGTAAGCTAAAAATTTGCCTAAACCTTATACCCTCCTAGTACAGCAATAATAATATGTTGAAATAAAAACAATTCATCGAAAAACCATAACTCTGATAATACCTTCTAATTTTTATTGTATCTTCGATCAAGACCGTCCTTTAAATCTGTTTAGAATTTTTAGTTTCATAAAATTATATCATAGTTTTATATCATTATAAATTAACATGCACGTTGTATTACATCGTAATGGTTCAACATAGTATCTTCCAAAATAAGAGTTTCATTACCCAAAATGCTCTTACTGATTTTAAACTTAGAATGAAATTTCTTCCACGGTGAATAAATGAAGAAAAATACACTTTAAAGAGGTCATAGCATAGTTAGTAAAGATAGTTCCTTCAAGATCATTTTATTTAAAGTTTTAATACAAATAATGATAATAATGCGGTATCAAGAAGAATCTTTTCCAAATACTGTTGCTAATTAAAAAATATGCCAATTAATAAAGAATTGGAAAACTTATGACTTTTAGGAGACAAAATAGTGTCAACTATGTTAGCATAGCATAGTTCGTAACATAATGAATATTTATATACTTCTATTATATACTTCATTACATTTTTCCAGTATGTTTGTGACATAAAGATTCATTAATCATTATACAAATTTAATCATTTTCGAAATAGATACAAAATTACGGTTTATGTAACATTAACGTGTTTATCATGAAATTTCATTACTTTGCACGTTTCACACACAATCAAACATACGATTCAGTCAAAGCAAATAGTTAACGTAAGCTACGTGGTTAATAAGGTAAAAGACGAGAGACAAAGCGGACGTGGAATCTGTCCGTTGTTACAATTATGTGGTTGTTGAATCGATATTTGCTGTAGGCCGAAGTGCAAATGCGGCAATAATCCCGGACGCAATATATAATTATGCCTTACGTGGCACGTTATTACAGATATAGGCTTGCACGCGACTCTTGCGGTTCACGGTGCCACAACCGGCCCATTCTCTCTGGAGGCCGTTATCTTCTCCTCTCGGTGCATGTGCTTGGCTACCGAGTAATGCGAGCCTCATATGTAAATCCCATTCTGATTAACATCCACACGTACCAACACAGAGAACCCTTACATCACCCCTGGTATCCTTCTCCGATCCAGCTTGCACCTAAACCCTCTTAACTGCCACGTCACATGAATGGCCCTTCCATGTATAAGTTCGTTGCCATCGCAGTCTGCCAATATTAACTTCCTCTGCTTGATAATATTCGCATTTGGGTCCTAATATAAGAAAGTTTCCCAAAGATCGAGTATCCGAGTCTATTGAGACCATCAAAGTTGTGCACGAATCTATCAGACGACGAATTCTTTCAGTATAGTTGCTAAAAGTATCGTTATCATCTGTATCTTCATATAAGATTTCAGGGATTTTTGTTAACTTTTAAATAGTACAAACAAAAAATGATAATGATTTTTTATATGATTCCTTACAATTTCTCATAATTCAAAAATATTATTATAAGATATAAGAGGTTAAATAAAATTTAATTCCCATATACGAACTTAAGACTGCATCGAACATTTATGTAGGTTATTAACAACTCGGAAAAAATATAAATTTACAGTTCATGTTCAAATATAAATGTACAGTTCACATAAGTATAGTATCCTTGCGTTGTCCAATCGGTTTAGTATACATATACATATATAGTTATCTATTCAATATTTAATATTCGAATTGTATAATAACACAATATATTGTAGTGTAACCAGACGAAAATCCTTTTATCATTACATGTATATCAAAATAGAAAGAGGGAAGGGAAATTTCTGTATTAGAAAGCTACTCTTAATCCAATTTCCAGCGGGCACCTAACGGGTATCTACTTTCTGACATGAATAGCATACCCAATATACTACATCTTTGATGGCGGCAACCATGACATCCAGATATTATTATGCAAGATTCGTCTTTCGGTTATTAAACGTTATCCATACAGTAGATATAGATTAAACTTAAGAAATAACCATGAATTAGAGTAATATATAATAAATTTAACTGAATAGCTTAATAAAATCAACATAATCATTATTTATTAATAAAAAAATATATACATAAACTTTAGACATATATATATTAGAAAATTTGTCAATTACTATGTCAAGTATTTCATAGAATTATTAAATTCTCTAATTATACATTCCCTATATGTTATGTATATTATCAATAAACAATGCAGATAATATCTATATCTCTATTATTGAGAAAACTACAAGTTCTGTGAAGTATTATACACATATAGATAATACTATAAACTTTAATCGTTTTTGTTGTATCTTATTGAATTTCCAAAGGAAATAGAAACTCTTGCGAATTAATTTTTCACAAATTACATAAAAGAAAATTTTAGCTTTAATAAGTTGTTTTACAAACATGTAATTTAAAGGGTGTATGAAAATTTGTAACAAGGATTTGAGCTCATCAAAGTCCACGGTTTTATATACCATTTTATGGAACAAGTTTGGAGAACAGTTAAAAAATTAGTTAATTGATGTGCCTTTCCACCGTACTGCAGGAGGCTAAGCCAAGTCACACCCTCAAGGAGGCAGGCGAATCGGTAGTCTTGGAAATGGTCTGAACCTTCCTTTGCTCATCAGGGTCATAAATTACACTAAGTGTCTATTAACAACTTGCACGAACAGACCCTAGTCTGGGCTGACGAATGTTTTTCACGTGCTTAATTTTACATGCAGATATGTCTATTTTATGTCCTTTGTAGAAAACAGATTTACTTTCTAAGAACAATAAGGAAAATATCCGATATATGTAGGTGTAGATATTATATATTTGTATATAATATTATAAAATATATAAATTGAATGAAAGATATTTTCCCTTCGCTTCAAACAAAATAATAAATTGATTGTAAAAATGGAAAAAAGAAAGTTTAAAACACAATCGATACCAAAACATCATAATTTACCTAAATGATTGCAGAAAATCTGTAGTCAGCACACTTTTCTAAGTTATCACGGACAACGCGCCTTTTGCACCATTGGAGCGGATTGACGATACCTAGATATATGTGATTTTTGCAAAATCGCGAAACTTTTCTCTAGTTTTGTTCTTCGGCTACGCGAATTGTTGGGAAACCTGTTTTAGTCATAAAACTTTTAATCTGTTGTCACATAAAGAATGAATTACATTACTGGCAATGTGTTTATAATAGAGTCTTGATTCGAAAATAGTTTCTCTTTTTCGTATCGTATCGTAAATTTGCCGATAAAAATCTTCTGTTTTTGTTTCTAAAATAGAAGAAACAGAAATAAATTTTTGTCAGTTTTCTTTATTGCGATATTGCAAATCACCTACTACAAATTGTGCGAATCGTTGGAGCGAATGTTTAGTATATTATTTGCTGCAGTCTGACAACATGTAGCGTGATAAGAATCAGACCGTTGAAACTGTTAAAACTTGAAGACCTGAAAAAGCCTAAACGGTGCATTCTGCCACGTTCCGGAATCCTTCTGGGAATGTAGCTCATAATATTTTTCCAAATGAATTTCGCTTGTCACGGAAGAAATACGTTTCCTATTTCAAGCGGTTCGTGAACGAGGTTACCTTAGTCCGGCCGAGTTGAGAGCGGAATGGTGTGAAAATGTGAGAGAACGAACACAGAGAAGACCGGAGAGAAAACGCGTTCACCGCGGGCAGTAAAGTTTCGGCGTGTGCTGTTCTTTAAAGCATCGCAAATCTCCGGCAGATTCTCCCGGGTATTCACGCTGCTTTACGAATTCTTCCCAGGAATGAACTTATTCCATCGATACCGTTACGCGAAATTATGGGCAGCGTGATAATTTGATGCCTCGCGAAGGTTGATAAATACTTGTACAAATAGTAAAAATACTTGTATAAATACTTGCAAGTAGTAAAAATTGACCATTATGTTGATCGATAAATTTCGAATATCTTCAAATTTTAATTCTATCGTTGCTCTTCGTATGAAGAATATGCTTTTAGTAGGAAGGCCACAGGAAAAAATATAATAAGTCACATTTCCCGTCTTCCATAGAACAGCAATTTTAAAATTCAATATGTTGTCAACTAATTCCATATCAAAATTAAATTTGCACTTGATTGAATGTGTTTTCGTTGTCCCCTTGGACATTTAGAAAATATTTATTAATATACGAAACATTGTGGAGATTTATCGCTTAGTCCCAAGATTCTTCTTTTTAGTTATTAAGAAACATAAAAATTAGAATATTGACAAAAATTAACTTATACTTTCTTCGTGTGATCTTTATAAAAGTGAATGAGTGAGAGAGAAGAAGATTGTATGGACTATGTAGAGTATGGTTTTCTATATTATTAGATTGCGTAACTATATATATAGGTACTTGCAGTAATAAATGTACAGAAATAAAAGTATATGAATAAATGTATACAAATAACGTTCAAGGAATATCATAAAAATTTGAAAAATATAGAAGTGGATTTTGTTAGAAATTTAGTATATATAGTTCACGTCCAATAAATTGCATTTGTTCGCTAAAAAGGCAAGTTCACGAAATATTAACTATAATACAAATACTAATTATTTGTATTGTGTAAGCATTTTTGTCTTGATAAAATGTTTTAATGTTAGTATTATGTGAATCTTGCTGAATGAGTTAATAAATAGTTAAGTAAGTTATTGAACTATTTAATTTCTTCGTGTGCATTTGCTACTTTAGGTGTTTGTGTTAACAAACGGTTGCACATATAGAAATATATATGTATTTAACAACACAAATCTTTTTCTTTCATTCCTATATTCCAACTGTACTTTTACCTCTCACTGCATTTGTGACCACTTTCAATATGTAAAAATATACAAAATATTCTAAATAAAATGTTCATTATAATGTTACATATATATGTAGAATGTGAAGGAAATCTCTATTTAGATTCCATTTCTCTAGTTGTGTTCATAAAGATATGAATTTACATAACTATCGACATATGTGAGTATTGAGATCTTTTTATTTTAATGGTATTTTATTAAACCATTCTTTTAAAGGTACAATTCTAATATGGCATTAACAAATTGGATAACAATAGTGAGAAAAATATATTATAGGGAAATTTATCATCGATACAATTATTGTGAAATAGTCCTTAATAATTTACAATTTACATGAATAATTGGAAATTGTTATTTATTTCAACTATAGTTTTATTGATACAATAATTTTGACAAGAGTTAATTACGGTTAGTGTGAAACGTGAAAACAAACCTAGTTTACGTGCAATTTATTGCATTATCACAAACGCTATAATTAACGGGTATGTATGTACTTTGTTGGCCTATGTTGTAAATATATGCACAAGCCTTGGTATTGTGTTTAGACATCATGTGAATCAAACGCGATAACAAATAAGTGATTTAATGTTTACCAATGATAAGATTATTGTTAATATTTAGCCGTGGCGAGGGTATTCGTATCGCTGAATATTTTATTCATAAATCAACGTTGCACGGAATCTCTTATCATGCATATAAATGCATTTAAAGGGAAGCGTTAACCATTTATAGGTGTTGGAACTCAGCGGTAAAGCTGAGCTTACGTGCACGAACTTTGATAAATCGTACAGGATGCTTCCGCAGGAGTCATTCACATGCAAAATATCAGCAACCAGTACATATTATTAGACTAACTGAGTATACAATTTTCATCTTTCTGTTTTTAAACATAGAGGAAATACGGCCATACAAGATACATGTATGTTATTTCATAACATTAGTGCGTTGATGATATACTGAAAAATGTCGTAATTGAATTATTATAAATATTATAGTGACATAATTAATAAATTCATTGTACTCCTTAGTCGTGTCTGACTTTCATCATATTTAAAATTTAAGATTTACAAATTTGTTAGTAACAAATAAAATAATTCTATTATATATAAATACTCTGTTTTACGTAAATAGGTATGAAACAAATGTAAAATATGTATTACGTAAATATAAGTATGTGTACATATAATATACACGGTGGATTACGCAATTGTTTCAGCTTATAATTTCGTTACCCGGACATTCTACGCACAAAAGTACTGGTACAATGGTAACAAAATTATTAGTTATCGAAATATTAAAAAAGATATCTTCATTGAAAAAGATGTTCAAACGCTGGTAATTTCTTAATTGTCGATATTGGTGTGTGTGATATTGATGATCATAACAAAAGCAGATACGTGTTTGTTATTTAAAAGATAGGATTTATTCAAATCCCACAAATTCTGTATACAATAACAATAGGTATTAAAGAAAAAGTCAGTTAGCGTAACACAGCTATGGTATTGGACTGAATTATTACTTCCTACATGCTTCGAATATTGTAGTTTAGATATCTGCAGTTGTGTCAAGGCTACGATTCAAATAATGCACTGTTTGACTGATTAAAACGGTATTCTTGGTATTCTAGTATTTGGTAGACTGGGAAAGTAGAAACGCGATAGGAACAGCTTCCGCTATGAACAGTAATTGCGCAATATCCCCGCTTAATCTCACATAGTTATGCTAAGTCTGCTCTAACAATAAGACCGTCGAATAAACGGATATTTAAATATTTTAATTTTATATATAATGATTCCGATTCGTTGAAATTCATTGAAAGAGCAAGTTTAAATTTCAAGTAATGTCATACCATTAGTCATTATTGAAAGATTCAAAAAGTATTCCATGAAATGTAACTTACGAAAATACGTAGTTAAATACGAAATAAATATCTGAAACGAATTTAACATAATATTTAATTCATTAGTAGAATATTAATTATTGCTGTTTTACCTCTATAAAACTGCGAGAAAAACAAATTCTATTTATTAGAAATTTCTTCGAAAATTCTATAAAAAAAGGGATCAAATGCACCGGTAGAATTTGATCGTCATATTCTTTTTCAAGAATTTGAATATTTTGCTACTTGAATTACGCGACAAATGACACTTTCAGACATATTTTCCTGCTGCTATGATACGATTTTGTCAGAATATTTTTTGTAAGAATCATTTTTCAAGGGATTGAGATTGGATTAACGATTTCTCTAGATTGTAAGACGTATTTTACATTTAAGTAAAACTCTTTCATGGGAAACAATGTTTTCAAAGAGAAACTTGAAGATATACAATGGCGTGCTAGAGTTTAGCATTAAAACGATAAGCTACGTTTTCATTTTTTTCATTGCTCCTGATAAAAGCTGTGAGAATTCTGATATGTATATATATATTACTGAATCCTACCTTTGAATATTTATGTCCCAATGTCCCGTTCGTTTCAACAAACAAAACATACCTTTAATGCTTTGCAAGAAATTTTAAAATAAAATTTGGAATGAGAAATCATATACATACACATGTTAGCCACAATTCATTCGTAATTTTCCTAAATTGAAGAAAATTAGTAATATTAGAAGATTACGATTAGGTCGAAAACTGATCAAAAAAACATGGTAAAATTGAAATTCAGAATATAGGATGGAACATTTAAAACAAATCACTTGAATAACTCATTTACTTTTGATGTTAGAAAAATATGCATTAAATCAAACTTGCTCGATTTTGAGAGAGGCATAATATGACGTCAATAGTTTTTCCATTGGTGGAGGTATAGAGGATATATCGAGGCCAATTTCATTTTTTTATGTGGATGATATTTCTTTTTACTTCTCTTCGAACAGTTCGCTTTAAGACGAACATAAACAAACATTCATTCACGTTGTACGCTGCTCTGCATTCACGATATACTACTATTATTAGTTTGAGATATGCTACCGATTGAAGTGCGGTTTTGTAGTATGTAAGTAAATTATTTTCAAAAACGTGTTATTTGAAAGGGCAGAAGGGAAGTATAGTTTGTATGTATGGAGAATGTTGTCGAGTTATGAGATGTTAATAGCCTTATTGTTAAAGCAGTACGTTTGCACGCTGAAAGATTTCCCGATCGTGCCAGATCCTCATGCTCTGCCTTTTGAAACATTATAAACATTTTTCATGGAGGCGGACGCGCGGATGACAAAAGACGTAAATGGGACAAGGCATCAATTGATGATAGAACTATGTCAAACATTTTAGTATCTGCAGCACGAAATCTACATATTAATATAAGACAGTTTGTACATAAGAATGATATCAATCGTATTTCATATTTTACGAATACTTTATTGTAACAAATTTCAACCTTTCCACATTTCAGTTCACCAATATCTAAGTGGAAATAATTTTCAAAATCGTTCACAATTGTGCGAATAGGGCATACAAAAACTGCAAATGGATGATACGTTCTGATTAAAATTTTATTTACGAACGAATCCGTAATTATAAATCACGAGAAAGTTAATCGTCACAACAATCGTAAATCGACAGTGTTGGTCAATAGATAATCCGTGGTGGCTGAGCGATAACATATGGGGGAAATAACATATGACTCGCACAGTTTTCGGTTTTTATATCTTCCGACCTCTATTGGCGAAGAAAATTGAAGAAACAAATGTAGAACGAGATACCAACAAACAAAGAAGTTATGAAAAAGCATATAAAAAGAGCCTGCTCTGCCATTGATTCAGATGAAGCTCGGCACACGATGTTACCCCAATCTTTTAGACAGTTTTAAAGCATGTATCGCTGTTCAATATCGCCATTTTAAATAAATTAAATCGTCGAAATATTTAATTATTGTCTTGAAGCAATTTATTTTTCATCGTAGTTGATCTTAAACGACGTGGAACTGCCTTCGACGGCCTTCAACTACGGGTCATCGTATTCATCTTAAAACGTTCTATTAGAAGATATAGAAAACTTAAGCCAAATTGTTCTATATAAAAATATAAAGTTGATCTGTAGATCCACTCTACACCTTCGCCTATGAAAGAACCATTAATATTGGACCGTGTTATTCTCGAAACCAAGCAAGCCTGCTCTAATGCATTTTTTCTATCATTAAAAGCAAACGGGCTAACGGTTGCATCACTTTGTATAAAGTCACATTTTGAAAGATATTAATATACGAGATATAAATGTTCATAATCATACATAAAATATGCATACGTTAGCATGTCATTCATGTTTCTCGATGTTTCTTTGCCCATTTGAGAGTTTTCTCGTTGACCTTAATGATCTTTAAAAAAGGTATTTGTAAATGTATTCATTCGTCGAGAAGATCATCCAGCAGCAATTGAGTCCTCGATGTAACAAGGGATTAAAATAATGATGAAATAACGAAAACGCGAGCAGCATCTTACCATTTAAGGCGAAGAGTTCTCAGACTACAAGAACATTTGAGGGGTAACATGGGCCGAGAAGGAAACGTACAAGAGTGACAGGAAGCGCCTTTGCTTGCCGTGAACCGTGACTGTGCAATACCCAGGCTTAAACTGACGTACTTAAGCTAAGTCTACGTCTGCTGGCAGGTTCGTTCCAGGACGTGCTATACTCATTTTAACTCTACACAGCTTAACACTCGGCCTTCCTCTCTTGCCGCCAGTGACATGCCACGCCGCGCCGGTTCTTTGTATGCGTCGACCATGTTCCTCAACTCGCAATAATTACACAGATTCCTATTCCTCGACTCTTTACCCTGTATCCGATTGTCCTTGAAATGCACAATTCGAAACAGCCAACGGCGGTGTCATTTAAATAAATTTGAATTTATTTAAATAGAAATTATATTACGCCATCTACCGTTTTTCCCCTGTCATTTGTTTTTTTCCTCGTTCACTTCAGCTTCTATTTAAATTTTATAGCGACCGCGTATGTTCCAAGCGAATGCATAAGTACCGTTAAACTAAAGAGTTCATTCAGTACGACTGTCCGAATTGTTTTCAGACTGCAGTTGTGAATTTTTAGAAACGCTATCAAATAGAATTTTATCAAAATTCTTATTTCAGTACGACTCAATAAACAGTTACTTGGAAGGAATAATATGTAGTATGTACTAGATTTTTTATAATTTTTTATGAAAAAACACAACATCCTTAAGGAAATGTCAATAAAGCCGAAAAGTTTTTTTAATGATGCTTTCCTATTTTAAGAGTATACACTTCTTCCTAAGATTACTTTATATTATTTATAATAAATAATAACAGAGACATAGTGTTTACTGTTAGTTAGTACTTTAAAGTTGTTTATGATATACGACTATCATAAATCGCAAATTAATAAAATTATAATATTTTTAACGAAGGATAATTCAATGCCAAATATTCACAATTGGCGTAAATTCCAGATTAGAGGATCTCTCAGTTTCATAAAACTTATGTAATTCTTATTCTTTTTCTAGAATCTCAGCAAATAAGATAATTTGGAAGAAAATAGTATATAAACTTAAGCCTGTATGAAATTACGTGTAGAAGAATAAGATTAATAAAACATAAAATGGTATCAGCAAATTAAGTTTAATAGTATTTATTAATAAGAAGATAAGTTAATGCTATAGAACTAAAGTTATGAATGGCTATATATCATGAAATTAGATATAAGTATCAATATTATTGTAGTATCGTACAATATTGGAACCTATAATATTAAAAAATATTTGGAAGAGGGGGGGAGAAAGAGAAAAGGAGGAGGAGAGAGAAATATAAAGAATGAAAGAAAAATGTGTGAGGAGAAAGAGTTTTTCAAAATGACTTAGCGAATAGTTGATGTATAAAGTGTAGTCGCGAGGTACTGTCGTTTAGTTTTAGCACTTAAGTATATTTAATTACTTAATATAAAATCATTTATAACCGTTATTCTTTTTATATTCCAACAAAATGTTAGAATATCAAGGAATATTTACTATATCTTTATTATAGATTATTACTTCGTTGCTTTCTACAAAATAAGGAAATGAAATAAGAGAAGATAAAGAAAATATTCAAAAGCTAAACTGATTAACTTTACTTTTTGTACTTTCTCGATTTTATTATTCAGGTACACCATTAACGTTGTATGATTTAGTTCTATACATACATGCTTTGTTTGTAACATCATCACGTTCCTTTATTATTCAATTTATAGAGTTGATTAACATCACTTCTGAATTGCTCAAATCTCAAATATCGCAATTAAAACTAACAAACTGCGCACAAAATAAGCACAGAATTGCACGTAAATTTAATATTGTAATTAATGAAGTAATTGCATAAAACAAAAGCATACTGTGCTGCTTCATTCAAATTCTCTCATACAGAGCAGAGGATTGAAATTACTGTCGGCTAATTATATAAAAGTACTTACATATGTCTTCTGAGAATAAAATGAAGCATCATTATGCTCCAAATGCATGGGAAATGGATAATTAAGCGACGAATAAAAGATTCTTACAATTGGAGAATAGAACTTTTCGCTCAACTTTTTTCTTAAAATAATATTTTGCGTTAGGAAATACCATTAAAAATGGCAACACGTTTAAAGGTTTTGCTTTCAATTTAAAAACTAGATATAATTTCCAACTTTCGAAGTTTAATTCAGACAACTAAATGCTAAATGTAGAAGTAACTAAAAAGTGAAAGTTATTTTTTAATACCAAATGAAAAAGCTGTAAAATTAACAAATCTTTATTAGAGGAATTTTTATAAATGAAGGGAGTTTCTGTGAAATTATCGCTCTTAGTTAAATGATTCAGTATATTTAATTAATTATCTATACGTACATGACGTACTGTCTTTGTGATTAAATTAAACGCGTTAAGAGAAGTAGCTATTACATACTATATGATACAATTGCCAACAAATAGCTTTTTAATTTTCTGGTTGCTTAAACATTCCCCTTTGATATGTACCCGATACGAAACTAAAAAATAATTACAACATTCATGATCGCTTTAAGCCCTTCCATTCACGAGGAATATTACAACAGACCGGCAAGTAGTTCTTCGTGTAGAAATTTTGCGATATTGCCAATTTGTTTCGCACAAACGACTTTCCGCAGTAGCAATTCACGATTACTCGATCGCGAATTAACGAAATTTGCTTACGCTCCAGTTTTTCACGCGCAATGTTCGTTGACTGCTCATGCGAGAACTGTAGCTTTTTGTTCTACAGACACCAATGTACGAGCTTAAAGTTATTAAATAGAATCGATTCTTACGGAAGGGTCACATGAAATTCGGGTCACTAATTCGAGTCACAGATTTATGAATTGTATATACTCACATTATTATATAGCATAAAGTCGTAAAACCTCAAACAAAAACCGACCAAATAAATATTACCATTAGCATAAGAATCGCTATCAATTCGATAACTTAAATGATATGCGAGTATCTCTTCAAAGATATTGGATCTGTAAAATATGATTGTTTTAAATATTGTACTCTTTTATCCTAAATAAAATTATTTGAATTGTTCCTATTTTGTTTCTTCCTTTTTATATTAATTCCACTAGTCACTTTTAGCGACCAAATCTTTCTTTTCTCAGTAATATGCCACAGTTGTAATAATAAAAGAAATAAATACAGGAAAGAATACAACAAAACTCATTTTGTGTGGCAATTTTAATTATAATATCGTAATTTGTAGCCGATTCAAAACTGACTAATTTTTTGTTAGAAACACCTTTTTATTACATTATCGGAAGTGCTTGAAAAATCGCGTGTTCCCTAAATATAAATAATACTAACAACGAAATCTGTATGTTTTTGTTTTTTTGATAATTCAGAAGAAAGAAACAATAAAGTAGTTTTCTTAATGCAGATGATCTTGTACCTGTATGATTATCTTTAATAAAGTTTAAACCTTTTTAATTAGTAGGATCCTTACACGACATTCCTTTTTATGTGGAAGATTAAAAACGAGATTATCCCATTTAAAGGATGTAAGTTTGTTACTCATAGAATTTGTAGGTATTCAAGAATATATCGAGGAGGAAACTTTTACAACAGTATTTCTACAGCATTACCGAGAATGTGTTATGTCATGTAATGTATGTGTGCGTCGCACCATGTAAAATATGCACATATGTTCGTTTGAATACGAATAGGTGTCACGAGGATAATACTACTATAAAAATAGATGGTATATAGGAATATGTATTCTTACTTTGATACAGGTTACGCGTGAAAATTTAACTTTGAAAATCATACTTTTTTTTACTTATTCTACGTAAATAGTATGAAATAAGACATGTGTGAATCATCAAAATCATGGACATAGTTATATTAAAGTCAACAACAATAAATGAATATAGAAATAATATTATAATGATATAATCTGTTTTATGTTGTATGCCCCTGAAAATATTATATCGAAATTTCATTTTGAAAGGAAACACAATTTAACATAATTCCCAAGAAGTATATTTTATATACAAGAAGTATATTTATATATTCCAAAAATTGTGAACACACACATTACAAATATATTTTGTTGCTAACTGTGATTTTGATTTTATTTACATTGTCTAATTTTATGCCGATCCATTACTAATGCTTGATCTGTTACTAAAGTTATAAAAACATTCTGAGTGATGGATGAATGGAAACATTCTCATGTGGATGCTAAGCAGACCTTTATAAAGAATGAAAAACAGTTATGCTAAAATATTAGTTACGTCATTTGGGTCAAAACAATAACAAAAATAAAATTACAGAAATCAAGATAAACCCAACAATACACTAAATATGGTAACATATACCCCGTTAAATTTGCTTTCTCTCAATTTTTAAAATTTTCCTAATATATTTTCAATATTATTAATATGATCTGCGATTTAATCATTGGAATTTTATGTAAATCTTTTTTTCTTTACCGTTCTATTTCACCATGGTTGTACACAGATACATGTCACGTAGTAGATTGGGAAAAATTATCTTTGATGAACGAACTTTAATTCACTAAGGTTTGCAAGATGATGATAAAAGATGTTTGGTACGCTATAAAATCCATTTAAAGTGGTTCAAAATCGAAATGTGATTGCATTTTGAACAATGGAACTCGTATATATATTTCGCTCGTTGAAATCGACAACTCTTCAAATTTTCTGTCATATAATGTTGTATTGTAAAATCACAAGTGTTGTACTTTTTAAATTTATCATAGCAATGCGCGTTAAATTATTAAATACAAGCTGAAACGCTTGATTGTGATAAATTATTAAAATTTAAATAATAGAATGAATTCACTTGACATTAAATAAATTTTAATATAAATTTTTCTTAATTTGATTCCAATTAGTATTGAAACTTTTTAAAATAAATTGATATAAAATAAAATGCATCAAGTACAAACTAAAGTATTTCGTTCACATAAAAACATAATTGTGTCTTAGTTTTGTTAAAGTAAATTCCGTATTTGCATAATTGAGATAAATACTTCAATCTACATATATCTCAGTGCAAACATATGTATGGAGAAAGATTAAAATTCATATGGAATTTTTTTTTAATGAATACAGTCAACATAATTTGAATTTTTACTGACCGTGAGTAGCGATGTAAGTTGAATGTAACTTTAATTAATTTTGATTTATTAATTCATTGTACGTATATGTATAGTATACATATTTTTGCCATATTGACATTGCAACTATTCCGTCGCAGGATATTAAACATTTCTTGGCAAAAGGCATCTGGTTAACCGAGATTAGCCGATTTCTTCCCAGCAAAGCGTCAGTCAAGCACTTTTTCCAATTTACCTCATCCACAATCAAACGCTTAAGCGAAGCTTTTTGGAGTTTAAAGTTTAGACAACAGCCAAGTTCATTACTGTCCTTCATTTGAGAGACATGTATATTAAATGCTACTTACAACTGAGGACGTAAGTTACTGAGCAAATCAATTTTTTATAACAAAGTAATATAGTTTCATTTACAAAGATATATGTTACATAGAGTGCCGGTTAGTTTTGTCATATTACACAACTATTAAAGTTTCGTTATCAGGTTCAAAATTTGTTAATTAGTCAATCTCATTTTCTAATCAATAGTGTACATGGAATATTAGTACTCTTAATAGTTAATAGTATTTTTAGTATAAGATAAACTTTATCGCTAATAACTTGCAAGAAATTTAATAGTATAAGCTATTACAAATATTATTACGTTATTTAAAGTAAAGATATTTTTACCTACAAATGCAAATAAAAGTATAGTGAGTAACGAAAGTATTGAAACAGTGTAATTCATCATACAAAAACTGTACGGTGGATTGCAATCTATTTTAACAAATTGTATTGATATATACTAGCATACATGCATTCACTAAATATAGCTAAAGTTAAAAAAAATTCAACAAAATGTAAACAAATTACGCAATTTATTATAATTAACAAGAAGATGGCAAGAAGTGCGAAATTTCAAATGAATTGACTGTATATGCATTTAATACTTTAGGTTGATGGTAAAATAGTTCCAAAGAGATTAAATTTTCATGGCCCTTTGTTTTCGAGAAATTATTAAGTTCTTTTTATATCTCACTTTATAAATTCTTTGAGTATTAATATTATGTTTTTTTAATATTAAATTCTTAGAATTTATTTTGATAAAGTTTTGATTATTTTTATTTATCATAGTACTCCTACATATTCTTACAATTTTACGAGTGGAAATTGTAATAAAAACATTTAAAACATAAGAAATTGCTGTTTCAAGAATATAATTTCTCGATTAATTCCTCGAAAACAGAGGATCATGTACTCAAATTCTTTTCAGACTGTTTTACCATCAACCTAATGCATCAAATGCACAAGCAACCAACTCGTTCGAGATTTCACAGTTCTTACCATCTCCTTTAAGTACAAATAACACGTAACAAAAGTATTGATACATTATGTTTTAAAGTCCATAATTAATAAATATGTATTTCGCCAAAAACTTAAATATGAATGGATGGTCTTCAGTATATTTTAAATTACTGGAAAGCGAATGGAGATAAAAATTTAACGTTTATCCATAACTTTAAGCATAACTAAGCATCACGAACAAGAAAGAATTGTAAAGAAGTAAATCTGGACATTGAATTAGATTTCAAGAAGGAAACTTGCATAAATTCCCGCTCTTCCAAATAGAGGTATATGAACAGTTCACTACAGAATAAAAAAGTATTGCAGCGACAGGAATATTGCGAATAAATCACGATTCAGAAGTTGCATCGAAAGAAATTAATATCAAGAATAGAAAAACCAATTCTTCATGAAGCAATAAAACATCCTTTCATATATACACCAGGATTACCATTAATGATTGTTAGAAACTTTAACTAAATGATACTCGCACAATTATGGCAAAGAATTTTATAGGAAAACGATATCCATGACAGAGTTTTATAAAAGGAACCGTACATTAGCAGGGAAACAAACTCACCACTCAAATATTTTCATATTTACATATCAACATCTTTGTAAAAAGACAGCAGTAAAGATATTCGATGAATTAATAATATGTAGTAATTTTGTCTAAATATTTTGAAACTTCAATGCAAATGATGATATTATGTAAGAGTATGAATGGCCCTCGTCATTTATCAGAGCTGTACAGTGTAATTTTATCAGGGAAAGAAAACAAAACACATACATGCGAGATTAAGAAACATCGTTAGCGAAGAGTTTACCTTGAAGGCAGAAAGGTTTGCAACAACGCAAGCGAGTACAGCTTCTCTGCCCAATGGGATCGTCACGTTTGTTATTGGCACAGTAAAACTCGGTCCCTCTGAAACACAAGAATGTTATCTTCTAAGCATGTAGTTCAGTCTACTTTATCGCAAAAAACATGTAAGTATCCTGTACATATACATTTTAATGCTTTATTTTCTTATTTACGATAATGCATGATATTTAAATGTGAATTACGTTTAAATTTTTAGCTAATATTATGCTAGAAAATGCAGGAGAATACTTCTACTTTTTTATTAATCTATAACTTTTACTAATTAAAATAAAAATTTCTAGCTTTATGGAAATACTAGTAACGAAAAGTAACAATAAGTACTTTTTAGTTTTGCATTTTAATTGCAGAACTTTATTGTTTATTTAGTAAAAGCTTATGTATATTTGCAAATGATTCAAATATTGCAATGACCATTCATATCTTTTAATAAAACATTAATGTTACGATTTTAGAGCATTCGAGCATAAGCGACAATTTATTCGCTGCATAACGGATGCATCATCCAATGTTGTCTTTCTTTCTTCTTTCTTCCTTTCTTTGATTAGAAAGACACAATTTACTGCAGTTTTTTCGAAGTCCATAGCGAAACTAATGGCGAAAATCAACAGTCTTGTTGTTAAAACTGATCCGTTACATTAACATTAATTAATATACATGTTATATATATTTTTTGTATGTATCTGATATGTTTTTCTCTAATACTTTAATAAATTATTTTATTATCTATAATATTAAAATTTATTATTTATAATATTTAATTCGTAACATTTATTTTTATATTGCAGAATTCATTTAGTTCTTTTTGCTTATAGTAATTGATAATAACAGCGCAGAGATGTCTGTAGAGAGTTTGAAAACCTCCGGTATCAAGTTAAAAAATTGGAATGTACCCTAGCAAAAGAATATAAACACGTTCTACTGTCACTCGACAGGTCGAATTTAAACGAAAGTATATCTTTATTATCCTTGTCATAAACAGATTTTTAAGGTAAATTAACAATTTATTAAAGAATCTTCAATTTAAAAAGAAACAAGCATATAAAAATCTATTGGAAAATGTAATAATTTAAACGCTATTTCAGTAAAACCGTTATTTCTAATTATAAATTGATAAAGTACGACTAGGCATTTTACAGATTCTTCTAATTACACGTGCAGAAACGAGACGTATTTTCTGCTCAAATAAATACTATCTAGCACGCGGCAATGGTGTTTATTGCCATGGTTACCAAACAAAGATAAGAGTACAATAGATCCCCGTATAACACAGGGGATACATTCGGTGTTTTATGAGCTACTCATAGATTGTTCACTACTGCGGACAAATCAAGCGTGCTTCGTCACGACGGATTTCTCTGATATTTGTTTGGTTTACTTTTTTCCACTATACTTATTCTAGTGACCTATGATCGCATCTTATCACGCTACCGTATATATCGTGTTACATAAATAGTACCGCAATTCTTGCACTATATTGTACGAATTCGTATTGAAATGTAGGGTATAACACTCAGTATATCACGTAGAAACACATATTACACTGCAGAAGACATTCACTGGTTGACGATCATTCACATTTCATGATGAAACATTACTCATTTAGTAAAAGAAAAGTAAAAGTTATTAAATCAATTCCACAATTTGATCGACAGACGAGCTTTTTTAAGCAATTCATATATTTCATATATATCATTTCCATATATTTTTTGAAAAATATATTTTAATTTATGCTTATTTTACTTGTTTAACTGCAAAGATTTTCAATTAAATTCCACGATTTTCTTTGCTTTCGGTTTTTAGCTCTAATTCTTTTCGTATTTCTATTTAAATTCTCGTTCTAATTAAAAAACGAATAAAATACTTAGAAAAAAAATAAACGTGGAAATTTATTAAAAGAGGATATTAATTAAAGCTGATAATACATGAAAAAGAAAGATTTGGTGAAAATCTAGTTGAATTTCAGAGTAATGTTTTCATAGAACGCATCATTCCCAGTGCACACACGACGCCTCACATTCTCTAAGTAGCTCATTCTCTATATTCTGCTGCATCGACATACTGCTGAGAATTTATTGACACGATACAGTTTGGTTTTGTATAATGTATCGCATGCGACACATTATAGACCCTTGCATCATAAGCATTTGCCGCCCGGAATATGTGTCTAACTAAATGCATTATAATTTATATTTGTATCTATGGTTCTATCTGTATTATACATACATATATACAGCTTCTGTCAATTGTATTATGTTGATAGTTTTGTATTGGCAAGCAAATTTTTAGGAAATGTACGTAGACATCTTTATGACAAAAAATATAATTAAAAACATTTTTACGTGTTGTTGTACAAAACAGAATCTTTAGATATTCGCTTCATGATGTTACTTCTGTATAATGTTCTATAGTTGGCAAATCTAATGTATTAAAAATATATGTAATAAAGACCTGATATAGCTCTTATGGAACGACGTATGGGGTTAACTATTATCAGATAGAGAAGAAAAGAAAGATTAGTTTTTTAGAATATTCAAAAGAAAATTGAAATTCGTGCATGAAAAGTTATTCGACAGTATCTCTGAAGAAAGTTCCTGTCGTGATGAAGATTACAGAAAATATTAATTACTTTGTTTAAATTAATGAACATTTCTTTTGAAATATTATAGTTGTCGATTTTTAAGTCAAATATTGCTTTAGAAACAATGAAAGAATTACAATAAAATCAAGTACATTTTTAAATCTATTCATAAAAGCAATATGTATTTCCATTTGGTAGATAATCTAAGACTGTTGCACAGTACTATAAAGAATGTTTCAAGACTGGTGCGATAACCGAGTAGGAGATTATTCTACAAATATAAATTAAAAAAGTATTAAACTTCTTTGTTTCGAAATTTGTCGAACAGAAAAAGTAAAACATGTTTGATGTAGCTTTTGGCAAAGTTCCGTCGACATCTATTTCAAATCTAGTTTTCTCCAAAGCGAAGTCCCACACGAGAAAGCTACTGTTTTGATTTATTTTTCAAAAAGTAAAATAGTCTCCTAAATAGTTGTACTTCTCCTGAGATATATTAATAATATATTAATAACTAATATCGCTCGTCGTTTAGGTATACATACTCCGCTCGTTCAGCCACTATTATTTATTATTAATCTCATCTTGTAATAAAATAATAATAACAGAAGGTATATCATCTTTTTACGTTATTTATTTTTTTTATCTTTATGTTTGTAAATAGTCATATTTTTGTTTCTCATCCTACTAAACAGTTTCATTTCCTACACTCCACTTTTTTGTAACGAATACAAGAGATTGTTTTTTATCAATTTTATTTTCGAGGTAACAAAGGTCAACAATAGTAATTACTAACTGTATGTAGTGGTTCGAATAGAATTGAATTTGATATACAGGGAGCGTAGAAATTTTTAAGAGTTAGGAAGCAGAAGTAGGAGTGACGGGATAGGACAACGTTTCGTAAGAATGACATTGTTTTCTTTTAAAGATAACTATTTTGGAATAATGTACTTACATTATTACAGTGACAGGCTACGTACAGTTTGAATATGGAGCGAGTACGTTACATTCTTTACAAGTTTCAATTAAAATATAAAAACTAACATAGTTTAAAAATACGAAATACAATGATATCGTACGATTATTTTTTCTAAAAGTATGTAAGCATTGTTTATCATTCAGAAAATGGCATCTGAAACAGCATAGGAGCAAGAGAAGGACTCGATTCGCTTCTTCTACAACGGAAAATGTTAAAGAAGAGGAAAAAGATTTCCACATAGATACATACATAGAATTTTTTAAATTCTTCTTTATATAATCTTTTGTGCAATATTATTCGGTTTCAGCATTGGTAATTAATGCATAGCTATTTTGTGAATTTTCTAAATTACTGTTACTAAAGTTTGTAAAATTGTTCTGAAGATAAAAGTGACTGTATTTTTTTATTGTATGAACATTATCTACAATTTTTGCTGTTAATTCAAAGCTGTACAAAATGCAAATATTTTAAAAAGTTGTTAATTCAAAGAAAAACGATTTAATATATAAAGAAGGAGATTCATATCTAGGTACAACAAAGTTACTTAGTTATATTATACTATTTACGTCAAATATATTTGTTCGGAAATATTTTAGTTATTTAGAATTTATAGTCATAACGGTGCACTAATATGTATTTAAAGGGGATTATTATAGCTAGTTAACGAGTCTTCGGCTCCTAAAACGCTTTGAGGATTTGTTACGCTAAGTAGCCATGTACGAATTGCGTAAAGGCGATGGAGAGGCAAAGAGAGGCAATGTTGGAAAGGGGGTTGAAACCTGGTCTGCACCAACAGATAAGCACTGATCCCAATTACACGTTGAGTAGACCGGTTTCCAGGCTGAACGGATCATGGATTATTGACTCCATCTTGATTACTCGGCTACCGTCAATACAATTGAGAGATCGATATAACTTAAATTTCATATACTTGACATAAACATGAATCATGCACCTTTTACATTTACAACAGATTTACTCTTCTTCTATCTCTATAATTACACGGTTAGGTAGAATCGAATCTATTAGTATTTATATTGAAACAAATATCTTAACTTTCCATTTATGTTTTATTCATTTCTTCCCGTTGCTTTACAATAGAAAGCGTTATAGATATACCTTGTATCAACATTCGTTGCTGCACTAAACTAATTCGTTTTTTAGGAATTCGATATTTTTTAATCTTATCTTATAAATTGTTTCTTGTTATACAAATCTTATCACTCTATAAAGAAAACTACATATATATAATACAATATTATAATATGTATAATTTTTCATGTTATATATTACGACTATAAGCAATAGCGAATACTAGCAATATATTTATTTAAAATGTCATATGTATGTCAATGTATGTCAATATAAACTAACAATGTATGTCATAATGTAAACAATATTGTATATCTAAAAATATGATAGATCTTTCTTAATTCATATCGGATAATTTATATTGTTACATATCATTCATGTTACAATAAAGATGTATTTTTTAAGAACATTTATTAGGATTCAATATATTACTTAATTACTTAATAAATCATAATTTTGTTCAAACACATGATTCAACATAAAGATATTAATGTACAATGATGTTGGGTAATAAATCCAAATATTAGAAAGACTTATTTATTATTAAAACTTGTTCAATGTGTTTTCGACGTATTAAAGGATCATGAACGCGTAAGTTTTAGGTATAGAGTCAGGCAGATTGACTAGATGAACGAGTTTCATGATCGTTGAAATCTAATGAGACAGTCTGATCACATTTTCGATTGCGTTTAAAAAAAGTTAAATAACTGACGAAATTAAGCGAACGCAAAATTTGGATCGTTATAAAGATCGCTTTTTGATGCCAACAGTTGCTTAAATAAAGTTAATGGAAAATTAAGCGTCAAAATAATAATTAAAAATTTTCAAATACAGCAATAAAGTCAACATGTTATGTTTGATAATTATATTTCAATAAATTTCTCCATTTTGTTTACACTAATTTTACTTGCTTCATTAAATAAGTATAAATTAACGTGGACATTAATATATAATTTATAATGTGTAATTTATTTATATACCTATATATAATAAACTCAAATGACAAGTGACCCATCTTTTTTTAACCGAGTTTCTCATTTATAGTCTTGTTACTTTATTTTGTACAGAATATTCGTTTAAAATAAAATTGGTTTAAATTTTTCACATTAAAAGAATATTATTTTCACGTTTATTTAAAAATTACAGGATAATACATTTTGTTTCTAACGTAATTTTCAAAAAACATATAAATTTTGAAAACTGAACACATAAACTTTCTACGGTTTATAGAAGTATACTAAATAAATAATAAGAAATTTAAAATTGCAGGAAAGTATTGATAAATTGATATAATTGATGTACTAGTATTTTATATAAATATCTAATAATGCTCTTAATTAGTGTTATAGATACCTTGTAAGAACTATAATACATATTTTCGTAAGATAAATTTTATTTTATATCTATATTTTTCAATAAAGCCGATGTCCTACAGTCTGTTGAATTTGTTTCTCCACATTCTTTGACTATGTGATAGAAGTACGTCACGCATCTTCAAAGAGCTCTTGAAACGGTTTTAACGTCTCCTGTAATTGACTATATTCTCCTTACTTTAATATCTCTCCTAACTACCTTTGATAGCCGTGTACGTGCATGTATTTTATCTACCACACCAGAAAATTCACAAACATATTATACACTACGAAATTTGCATATGAAAGTATTTATAGATATACGCTTGAAAACTACTCTCAATTATGAATATATTTAGATTTAGATTCAAAGATTATATTATACCCATTTTATTGTATGTAATTATCGTATTATTGATTACTTTAAGCATCTAAGTGTTTTTAATCGATTTCTTGTTGATACGAATACATTTTCTAAAAATGGACCTAATTTTCTACGACAAAACTTCTTTCGTCTTCGACTTCTACTTGTTTGTATTAATATTTATGCACTGTAAAATTAGAATGTCGATAATTGTAAGAATGTTGTGATCTTCCGCAATATTATGCTATATCTTATTAGTATGCAATACGTATTGTGTACTATATATACCTGTGAGTATTATGTACCTCCTCTTGCTCCAACTTATAGCATTGTTACATGTTGGATATTTAGGTTACTCAAAGAAAAACTAATGAATCACAATGTATTATAATCATGTATAAAATCACAAATTGTTAGAATTTCTACAATTTTTACGATCATGTATGATATGAATATTCCTACCGTATGCTGTACATTACCTACCATTATAGTAATGGTATTGGATGAAAGAAAATGAAAGATTAAAGTGTTAACAGATGGTATACAATACTAAACAAGAGTTTGATTATATGTATATAAAATGTATTATATGTATAATGAAAAAAAATAATGTTTGCTAGTTATTAATGTCTTCATAGTAACATTATAATTGTTCTTTAAAATAAATTTTTTCTTTTAAGTAGTTTTAGTTCAACAAACAGTATTTTGCATAAAAACGGTAACATAAATAATGTAAAATTTTATGTTTATAATAAATTTACTCGCGTATTTTTACGTTTTTCTGCAAAAGATAAATGTCAATGGCTTTAACTATACAGAACCAAAACGATAATCACGGCAAAGTTAAAAATGTGGTGAACTTATAATTTTATTTGACGCTATATTAATTCTACTGAGGTCACGGTTCTAAAAATTTCGCACTAGGTCGCAGTACATCTAAAAATTCAGTGACTTTAAATTTTTACCGCACTGCTAATTTTCCATAAAAGTTATACTAGTAGGTGAAATATATTTATATTATTATACTAATACATGAAAAATATTTACTTTCATTAAAAAAAAAATATATATATATATATATATCTGATTATATAATATAATTATATAATCAAATCTCTATTTATATTCCTTTTTCTTAGTTGTGTATATAAAAATATGATTTTGTATAACCGTCCAGTCTAGTAATAACGCTTTTTGTCACGTTATAATTTCTGTAATGGAATTTTTTATCAATAAAGTTATTTTTGTAATTTCATAATTTCTTTCCTTCCTTGATTTGAATCTATGTTACTTCTTTTTCTTCCAAAAAAATTAAAATTTATCTTAAGAGTTATCATTTATGTGGATCAAATTCAAATGGTTATAACATGAAGATTTCCTGTATTGTTTCCTAGTTATAGATACAATGTCGGCAATGTTTCAACAATATGCGGCCTGCTATTTTAAAGGGGATAGTGTTGAGTCTCCAATACAGAATCAGTCACATTACGTTTTAAGCTCACGCTGTTGGTTATTACTTAATTAATTTACTTGATCACTGATTACTATAAGTGATTAATAGAACTCTGTTTGTATGAATATGATAATCAAGGAAATGCAAGTTATTGTGCTGTAATTGTATGAATTTAATAATTCCAATCTGGAAACAGAATGGTTTGAAAGAATAAAAAGAGTCACGACATCTAAACAAATTTACATCCTAATAGTTTATATTATCTTAAGTTTATTAAAGTAAAACTTTTCTTTTTAACAAGTAGATATTATCTTCATATTTTAAAAATGATTAATATATTGAATTAACAAACGAATAGTAATCAATTAATCAATGTTGAAGAAGTTAAATATTATAAAAATAATATGAGCCAGATACACATAAGATGTATAAGATTCTATAAGACAAAAATTTTCTTTACAATAAATATATATTTTATATTTTTTATATTGATATAAGAGCATACATAAGTGTATGGAAAGTAGAAGGAAACAGTACAACAAATAAACACTGTTATATAATTTTATAGTTCCTTAAACTATCCCTTTTGGAATGTAAAGTGAAAAATCTGTGAAAAAGTGGTTATCTAGCTAGAAATATCTACACTGAATGTTATCACTACTATTGTACTCGTCGTATCTATTTACAGATTAAATCGACCTAAGTTTAGAGAGTGTTAGAGAAGTAAGTAACAGCAGCAGGCAATTCATCAATTACTTTAATCCAATATAACTACCATTCGTTGGTGTAGATTCAAGAAGATTGAATTAAGTAAGAAAAACAAATCGTCGATCAAATATACATAGCCATACGTATCTACTAATACAATGGAAACAGTAAAGTTACCAGGAATACGTATTACTTCCTTAGTCATTAATTACTAATGGGTAAAGAACCATTGGAACTGTGGAAGAAACTGGAAGGTTAACGTTGCTTTAATTGTGCAGACCATTAGAGCGAATATATTCATAGATAAAGATACTGCAGAAGTTTCTTAATCACGAAAACCAAAATCATAAGAAAATTAAAAACAGGTTTTATAGAGCAATATAAAATTGCAAGCTTATTTTTACGTTGAATAAATTTATAAGGATTAGAAATCCATAATTCTGTTTTGACTTTAGACTTGAAAAGAACTAGAAATAATTAATACAATCTGCATTCGCATATAACGCTAAAAACTTACATCAAAATGACCATTTAAGTCAAAACGTTATATGTTTTAATAATTTTTAACGTTTTAAACGTATACACAGGAAAGATTAAATAGTGTTACAAGTTGATTTCAATCAAAGCTGATTGTTTTAATTAGATGGGACAAGGATTTAGTTTACTCGTCAAACAACAAAATTTCGTAGGATTGTTGCTAAAGAGATGAAAAAAGCTCATCCGCCTTGTTAAAATTGGAATAGCATAGTAATTTATTTTTAGTCGAAGGGATTGGGGACTTTATTGAACCTAATAATATTTATTTCAAATATACTTTTTTATTCTACGTAGTGAATACTTTTTTCAAGAGACTCTTTAAAAAATTGTAAAGACAAAATGGATGTATGTATGATGTATTGAAAATCATTCTGTTAAACGTTTAATATTTGTAGGACAATCGTGCCATTCGATTCCTTTTATGAGTTAACATAAAAGATAAAAATGGCTATTGCTTCTAAAATAAAAAAAGATATGGGAATAAAATCTGGTACACATTTACACAGTCTGTACATCGGTTAATTCTTTAATATTGTCAAATGTTCAAAACAGTATTTATGAAAAATATAAAAACGCAAAAACGACATTTTGAACATTTCATAACATGATTTGCAATGTATCACAGAACATACCAATTTTGATATATTTCAACGAAGTTTTAGAAAAGTCCTGAAAAAATATTCGTTTTGTCGTAACTTTTTAAATAAGGAAAACAAAATGTTTTGAGTAAATATCATCAAGTTCAATGAGAGCTGTCGGTTTAAAAAGAAATTAATACGATATTTCATTTAAAAAGAGTGAAGGGGTCAATTTCAATTCCCTAGAAGACACTCCTGAAAAATCTGTTATACATCAAATATAGGAATCACTTAACAAAAATTGTTTGCTGTGGTTTCGAGTAAACAACTTATATGTAAGTATTTCATTTGACCTATCCTGTGTATATGTGTATATCAGCAATGAAGAAATAGATAAGCATTAGTGGAGGAAATAAGTTTGCGATGCGCGTAATAAAATGCTACACCCAAGATAATGTAATTTATAACAAGTGAAACTTATTACACTGTCAATCTTTCGTGAAAATCTGTAGTTGAATGCAGAATGATTTTTCATTTTAGTTCTGGTTGATTCACATTGCTGATGAAAAGAGGAGTGGATAATACTGGCTATGGCTTGGGTTAGGTTCATCAATATCCAGCTATTGAGAAGATATTGGTCATCCGTTATCATTCCATTTTTCATCGCATGCCACTAACTTGTACAAGATTTGCCTACCGACATAGAGCTGAAAAAGTGTGCTTTATATTTTATGCAGAAAATTCCGATCTTGTCGAAGTTTTTAAATAATTTATATTAACAGATCTAGTTTAGATTATACTAACGGATACTTTAATTTGAATTAAAAATTGTCAATAATTATCAATACATTTAGATTAAATTAAACTAAAATAAAAATCAAATAAATTTGTATCTACAAATAAAACTATACGTTTATAAAATAAAAAAGAGAAAGAGATAGAAAGAAAAAGAGAGAGAGAGAGTTTTTTAATTTAACTATTCATAATTAGTAATCAACTATTTACTACGTTAGGATCAGTTTTATTCTAATCAGAGAAATAACGGTCTGTTTTATATTACCAGAATATTAACCATCATCGTTTATTATAAAAAAAGCGTAATATTAGAAAACGTTCTCATAAATATTCACATAATAATTACAGTTATACAGGAAAGAACATTATTCTCGTAGAAAGCTATTACGATCGTTGCCAGGAGAGGAATGTTTTAGTCTAACGTCCGTGCAAGGATCGATGCTTCTGGATCAATGCCCACTTTTCCTGAACTCGAATTACGCTCTATAACGTACTCCATATGACGTTATTGGTTCTTGCCCAAGAAAGCTCTCGTTTATCATCATTTTTCAATTATTTGTGACATCCTGTTTACCTTCATACCTTTAAGTTCTAACTTTCACTCTTGTTGACATTCCAATACCACTTCCATTATTATTATTTTCTCGTTTCTCTTACGTTATTATTGTCGAAAGCTCGATTCCATCTAATGTAAGTTTTTATTATTTTGCGACATTTTTTATTAATAGTTTTCTGTTTTCTAGAGTTTTTAAAAATATTCTTTCTCGTGACGTGTGCAATATTATTTCGTACGCCTACATATGTGCGTAAAATCATTGTCTACTCTACATAACTTCAATTTCTAATCGCTCTCTTTCATGTTACCATCCTTCCAGAGCTCATTGTTTCACCTTTGAACAAAAGTTGAACAACATAGTTCTGGCGTAAACGGTTTCCTGGTCGATTAAAAGAAACAATGCATAGGTTCGTTCAAAGTGTGGAAAAATCGATAGCAAGTCCTTTTGAATGGTTTCAACTTAATTTACTTTTCTCCGGTCGAATGAATGACCACGTTCATTTTCCCTTTGTAAAAATGTAATTGAACCAACTATATAAACATTGCTACTTGATGAAGGTTTCTATTATTAGAAGGCTAATATTAAATAGCTCTTATCTGCTTTAGTTATAAAAATTTTATTAAGACGTCGAATTTTATTTACAGCATCCCTACTCTGTTAAAGAATACGTAAAGTAAATAATTAAGAATTCTTGCAAAATATATGTAGTACTCAAAAAAATAAGGAAAATACATGTTTTCATAGAATCCAATATCAGTAGAAAGCTTGTATATTACCATTATTATATATGTTCTATTTTGTTCTATTGGAAATTTTATCTATTTTATCTATTGGAATTTTGTTCTATCGTTCCAATAGAACAAAATGGATCATACATAATTCAATAAAATAATATAAAACAAAAAATGTCGTGCATCTATTATTTCCTTATAAAACGAAAGAAGCTTTTGGGCAATCTAATACTTAGATCCTTAACAAGAAAATCCTTTCAAAAGAGTGAGCATTATATAAACTAGAACGAGAAGATACAAGGAGAATTTTGTAACTGTATCTAGAAATATATTGAAAATTTAAAGAATAAACAAATAATTTTCAATATCACGGTCGTAAGGCTGTACATAAAGTATTGGATACATGATATGGTCTGTAAAATAGCCACATAATGCGCTGATTTTTACCCGTGAAGTATCCAATTAAAAAAGAAGGTATTAACAAAGATAATTTACCGCAATAAAATTGTAATTATATTATGTTTATAAAATCTGCGTATGTCTAAAATCATTGTACTAAGAGAAAGTAATAAATTATTATTAGCTTTATTTACTGAAACTGATTTGAAAGACTTCAGTAATAGAATTAACATTATATATATCTTGCTTTTAATTATTTATTTTTAATTATTTAATATTTATATTAAATTTAGATACTATTGCAATATATTTTTTAATATACATTTCCTATCTTTTTGTATTTAGCATAATTTGAGAACTATTCTTTTGTATAATTCAACAAATAAATATAATAAAAGTAAATGACTTTAATGGTGGAATCACATGGAAAAGAAATCGATTGAAAATATCTCATAGTGTAATGTATCATAATGAATCATATAATGTATTTTTATTTTTGATAACAGAAAAATATGTATATTTACATCTCTATTAAGATTTTAACCTCATAAGCAGCGAGATAAAGATAATTAACATATGAATGCTCTGTATCAATAAGTCTTATTGCATTTCATTGCACTCCTACTTGCAAATCTGCTTCAACGTATACAAATACATATCAACATGTCAAAAATGATCTTAGTGATCAGTGAAGTTCCTAAATTTTAAAGCAATTTTTGGACTAAGGATTTTCGTCGTTATCGATGTAAAAAAACAATATATGCACATGTGCACTCTGAAATTTGTACAAGATCGTAGAAGAAAGAAGTAAATAAAATATTATATAAAATTATAAGAAAATGACAAATGTTTTAAAGTAAAACTTAGTATTGCTTTAAACTGATATATATGTTTTATAATACATTTAACATGTAAGGGAAAAATTTAGCTAGTATTATCTTCTTTAAACTGATAAATTTTGTATTAATAGATATTGATTTCTTCTAATTTATTGCATGAAATTACAGAACATTTAATCTATATATACATATACATAAATATATATCTATAAACATGTGACCATAGTTCTACTAATTCTACTAACTAGGAGATGTAAAAGTAATATCTTGTTTTGAATTAATTCATTTGAATCGATAATTCACTTTTAGAAGCAATTGCATTAATTTAAATGTTAGAAATGTTTTTATTTATAAATTAGGTGTGATGTCTCTCTAAAAGAAATTTGACTCTAAAAAAATATATAACTTTATACTATATTATTATCACACTATTATATTATATATTTATTTATATAACTATAACTTTAGGAATAAGTTAATTAATAACTATATTAATTAATAAACAAAGTGTAAGCTTTTCCAATAAAAAAAAAGATCTTTCGTAAAGATCGAGACTAAGCAACCATTTTGAAAATGTTAACCAATATTTCCAGGCAAATACGCGTCCATGAGAAAATGATGTTTAGTTTCAACGGACGCAGCTGCAAGCAGACTTTCAATTCTGTCTCGTCTTTCTCCATTAGCTGACTCATTTCCAATGACTTTCAAAGCGAAGAGGAAGCTGGAATTGCAACTGAAAAACTTTCAGAATGAAACGCATGTGGTATACAGGAACAAACAGCTTTCACTATTAAATTAATTAAATAAATCTCTTCATTTGAGATTGTGTTATTTCATGTTTTTTTTCTAAACATTTTATTTAATGGCTATAACCAATATAACAATTACCATAAATATTTAGCCAAGAATTGCGTTTTTTTTCGGATATGAAATGAATTCATGTTTTTAATGTATTACATTTTATTATTTTATTACATTTTAAGTCATGTATTTTTACTAATTGAATTGTTTATATTACATATTTCTTAGCAATATAATATAAATTTACATGCACAAATATCTTAACACTCATTGCCAGTTTCTATTTCCGGAAACGATTTGTTTATCATTACCGCAAACTGATACGAATTGAACCAGAGTATAAGCAGAATAAATTTTTGAATAGTACGTTTCAATCTGTAGTTACAATCGTAACTAACAATCGTATTTCAATGTTCCTCCTGGGGGCAAACCGTCATTTACTCTTTATTTCTTTTCCAATGTTTCCAATATTGCTTTGTTCCACAAAAATATGTTTCTGGGACAAAGGTAACAAGTAGTAAAACATTTTCATCGCACAACATGAAATAGGAAATAAGGACTTAATTTTTTAACTTCGAAAACATTTTTTACTCCCACGTAATATTTTTAAAAAATTCTTAATCAAATACAAACCATAAATATGTACGTACATCGCATTTCCATCTCTAGGTATTAGTTAATTTTTGCAAAATATAATTTCTATCGCTAGTACATAAATACCTTCTTTATATAACACTTTGTTGTAGTTTGATAATCATTTGTATCATGCTGTGGTAGAAATGCTCATGATTTTGAAGAATTTTTTTTCTAGACAGAAGCAAAAGAAAAAAAAGTAGTCATATTTCGTGCAGTAAATTATTGTAACAAAATTAACAATAAAATCTCTAACAAAACGTTATTGAACAAAAGTATCGGGAAAAATATTTAACTTTTATGAAAAATTGCCATTGTAGCATTTTTCATATCAATTTATGAAGTGTCCGAATATTTTTGAGACATGAAAATTCACTATTTTTCAATATTTCTTTTGATATTTAATCAACGGTTGGCTTTATGGTATCTACATACTATACTTCAATATACTGTAAAACATTTTTGTTGTTTTATCTGTATTTGTTTCAGATATAGGACATAGAAGTCAAAGTTATGCCAGTGTTCCAATATTTCCGGGACCAACTGTACGTAATGTGAATATGGCAAATATGATTCGGATATGGCAAATATGAGAGGGATAGATAAGACGAGGATATCAAATAGAATAGTGTCTTGGGTCACCTGATTTGAATTCTATAGATTTTTTTATGGGGATATTTAAAGACTTTGGTATACTCAAATAATGTACCAGATTTACAATGAATGGAAAATGCATGTCCTACAATACATAGCACAAAAGGAATATCTGAAAATGTACGTCTATCTATAATTGGTCGATATAAGATTTGTATAGAACTGGAAGGAAGATATCGAATATCTATAAATATAAAGATTTGTACTACATCTGTTCTATAAGCGTATATGAACGCTAATAAATAATAAAGGTTCATCTTAGATCGGAAGGTTTACTTTTAGAATCTATGTTAATTGGACATTTTTGACTCCTCTCGGCGAGTATCATTAGCGCTATTTATCGATGAAGATTCTTTTTTTAACTTCCTGTATGTATGATTACATGTAAAGGTATATATAAGGTATATAAAAAGAGTATATGAAAATCTTAATTACTTGAATATTATGATTATAATTTAACTTGCAATGAACTATGTATAATAGCATTTTTTCTAAGTTAATTGTAACCAGTTAATTGTTTTTATCAGCTACAATTAATTTATTTTTCAAAATATAGTTTAATATCATACATTTAATTTTGTTTCTCCAATAACTTCATCTTTCAAAGTATTAACGATCAGTATTGTACTATAATTTCGAAACTAAAAGTTTTCTTCAAAATTAGATTTAATTTCTACATAATTCTTGCTTCTACATTTCCAGTTACGTCTCAGATCTATTTCAAACATTTAATCATTTAATAATTGTATTGAATAATATTATCCATAAAACCAGTGGCTATTATGTACAGAGTAATGTATGAATTTGCCTACATCTTATGCAATGTTCTCATTAAGAAATTTGATAAATGAATGAAGTCGTTAGAAGTTTTAAAAAATAATCTTCAATTTCATATAATACGTATGATAGTCGTATATAAAATGTATTTTATGTACTTGTATGTAAAACTTATTTTTATATATTTTTTTACAAAAATGCAAAAAAGACCTGTTAAGGACAAAACAAATTTCTATCGAGGTCCCATTTTATTATAAATTTCCTATAAAGTAAACATATATGTAAATATTCGCAATCTATTAACAAGTTGATAACATACATTAATGTTGCTTAAAACAAACTATTTTATACAACAACATCAGAGTCTATAATGACACTTCAACTGAGTAGACATTATCCTCTGATAATTGTCTTTCTTCACATAATATAGTTAATAAAACATATTTATATTAAATGCGTTTTGTTGAAATTAAGTTCAAGACTAAACACCATCTAAACGTTCCCGCTTTAAAAGTTATTAACCTTGAAAGACAAAATCACGTACGAGATGAAAGAGAAAACTTGGTCTGCCGACAGCTAAACTTTAATACTTTGGAAATAGTTACGTACACGAGTATGAACTAGTCTCATTATGGACAATGTTCAACAAGTCGAAATTTCTTGAAGTTAATCTAGCGGTTATACAGATATGACTTTTGTTTTAGTTTCTGAGAACTTTAATTAGGAATTACTAAATTTCCATTAATTTGCACATCAATAAGACATTTGATTATACGTAATACTTCAACTTATTACCAATATTGATTACAGTCATAACTGATATTGTAAAATGTATATTGTAAATAGTTATTTTCTAAAAGTAATACTATTTTTTAAACAGCATAATTAAGGAAACTTATCCATTTCCTAATTATTTATATTAAAATATATGGAAATAACGTTCCACGATTTGATTAAAATAGTGTTTCATTGATATATGAAATTCGTGAAAAAAATAAATTTTTTAAATTCTCCCATGGTTTTTGCGTAACAACGAAATGATGGAAATCTTTACGAATTGACAAATATAATTATTTCTACGCTATATGAAAGCGTTGTCTCTCGAGACAAGTTTACTAACTTATGATACAATAGTATTTTTAGTGTCAACAAATATATATAAAAATCAGCGATTAAAAGCAAAAGTTATTTGAAAAGCAAAATTTATATGAAAATTATAACTAACAAAAACGTAATTTTTATTTCAATGGAAAACTACGAAAATTAAATCTTAAAGAAATTTGTCAAAAAATTAAGCGATTAAAAAGTATTTTTTGTGTCTCTAAGAAGTACCAGTAACACCGCCTGAAAAGAAGTTAGTCAGTTAAAATTCAAAATTTTTTTAGAAATAATTAGCTTCTCGCGACCGAACTTGCAAGATTAAATAATTAATCGTTTTAATCAAAATCAAGAGCAAACAGTTAATCATTGCATTTACAAATCCAAATGTTGCAGCCATTTCTCTGAAATAAAGGACAGTAATAGCTGTATAGTGTTCTTTTATTTGCTGCAAACTGAACTCAAACGTCGTTCACTTACGGCTCGTCCTGCAGGTACCTCCACATACACACGCTCGTACACGCACATAAAGTCCTTTATTTGCAAAAAAATTATTACTAGCATATAAACTTTTGCGAATAAAGTTTTTTTCATATATTTAAAAATAACGAAGATATTCAGGTAATTCAAGTCACTATACAGAAAAAGTAGGATCTTTTTCTTTAATTAAAAATACAAAACAATCAAAGTAAACGTTCTCATACTTATAAGAATTGCTGAATAGAGACAGATCCTGTTTCAATTAGAAGTGCAGGATGCAGAGCGGTAAGCTACGAGATTGAATCCGACCTTTTTGCGTTTGAAAACGATGCCGCATAAAGTTTCAGCAGTTAAAAGTAACTTGAAGATTTAATGAAAGTCTCCTGAATCTCAGTTACATAATCAGTATCTCGCATTTTTTATTCAGCGCGCGGTTAAAATTTTGTAAGAAATTAAAATTAAAGTTAGATGTTAATTTAGTTAACAAATAATTCTACTCGTCTAAAAGAAATCGTATTGCTTACCTATGTTACTTATTTAACTTATCGCTTTTAAGAAAATTGTAAATGAGCATATTTCGATTTTTTAAATTTGATTTTCTCGGAAACAAATAACTTCCCACCGATTCCAGTTGGAAGTTGGTCATATTCGCTATACGTACGCGACAAAGATTACTTTATAGACTATTAAATTTTCTCAAAAACGAAATCTCCAGCGCAATTTTGTTGATTTCCATCTTATATACAATATTAGTACATAATACAGATTGTCAATATAACACGTTAGACGTAACATAAATAAGAGTTGGGATTTATCCATAATACAACTTAAATCAACAATCATGTCTTTGTCGTTAAGCTGCATTTTCATCAGTACTCTACTCAAAACTTTAATCATTAGTCACTCTTATAATAGCATGTGCGAAACAGAAAGTTACAGTTTTCCCTAAAACTAATTACATATTTCAGCGATCCTTTGAAACATCTTAGTTTGCATAATATGTGCAAAAGTCTACTATACGTTTCTCGAAACAACCACGGACGGAAACAAGAACTTCTTTTGATTCTGTAATGTAAATTGTTTTTGATGTTTCAATTTCCATGTAAAATATCGCTTATAATTTTCATCCATGTTAGTGTATTCATACTAAAGTAGTTTTACTCTTCTCAAATCATATTTAATCTCAAGCTTAATTGCAATTTCGTAAAGCGAGTTGATTACAAAATTCATGTGTCTGTGTGAAGCTTTTTTTAAATCCATTTGTAAAATACTTCGTTATATTTAAGAAAAGATTGTTATCGAAGTTTAAAGATTTCCAAAACTGTTTAAAATTATTCGTTCAATTTTCGATACATAGTAATTTAATCTTTTAAAAACAGATATCAATCAGTTAAATTGGAAGTAATATATGTGGAATAAATTTCAATATATCACCATTTATGGTAATGTCAGTCGTTTTTAATTAACTAACTGATTAGTTAACTGCATATGTTAATACGAGAAACATTAATTCGTGTTGAGACGTATGCAAAACACAAGATTTCGCGATATATCACATTCACACTTGTCTAATGACACTTTAATTAGTTTAGTAGCGACGTTTCTACCATCTGGTTCTGTTTCCCTTGAGGGTCACAGGAAGCGCATATTACAAAGCGATTATTCAAGAGAACGTAGAAGTTGTCGAATCGAAGAGAGGGACTGATTAAAACTTGTAAGTCTACTAATTATTCGACAGATTGCAGAGACAGAAAAGCGAATTTCAGGCGATAACACAATTTGTGCAGCCTGACAAAGTTTGCGACCAAGTATTAAAAGATATTAGTCTAATTAAATTTCCACGAAAATATATAACCGTTTAACAGGATTGTGATTAGAATCATCGTTATGACAAGTTAAAATTTCAATTTCCATTAAAGTTATGGTTATCGCCATTAAATTATATTTCAACCTAAATACAATAATGTACAAACAATAGTAGGTATTTATTTGTTACTAATTACAGTAATTTAAAGAAATGTAGTTTATTTCTATACTTTAATAATATTAAATTATTAGATAAATATTAAGATTCTTTTTACTCCTACGTTAAGCACAGCAATAAATTAGCTTATGCAAGATTAATATGTAGTACGATAAAAATGTTATAGATCCTTTTAATAATTGTGATAATTAAATAAATAAGAACTCTTTCAAATTTATACAATTTCAAACGATTAGCTTGAAATATATTTTACTGAAAATGTAATAAATTTGTAGCATATAGCTTTATTTTTGTGTAGAAACACTTACAACCGTCGTTTACAATTAAATTATCTATAATCAAATAATTCAATTGCCCTGTTAGATATTCGTAATGAGAAAAACTTTGTGAATAAATCTGTAGGCGTGTCTGTTTTAATTAATGCTAGCAATCCCCAGTTGGATTAGTTTTATAAACCCGATAATATACATGATAAATCAATTATCGAATTATCGGATTATTGCAGAGCGTTCGGTATCGACGCTTTGCTCGTTTACATGAGTGTTAATATCGCCAATGTTTGCGGACGCATAAATCGTTAATAGCGCCTGTGAAATATTTGTCGCAAAGCTTCTTTGGTGTATACATGTTCTCACAAGCCAATAATTTTCAACGGTTTAGCTGTCTATCGTTGACATTTGATAAGTATTTCTCTGTTTGTAAATAATATTTTACGTACGTACGATTAGTACACTTTCGAAAAGAAAATATTTTATTTGCGAGAAAAAGTTTTCAAAATAGTATTTTATATAAAAGATATCTACTGAACATGCTGAGGCTTATATTTGAAATATTTTATTTATTTTAATTTATTCTTGCTAGCCATTCAACATGGAAATTGCGATGTTGGTAAATGTAATTAGGTATATTAAAGAAACAGCATCCGAAGCCTTAAAAGAAATAGCAACTGCAGACATACAAACTCAATTTTCTCCAGTTTCGCAAAGCAAAATACAAGATATAGAAACACTGACTTTTTATTCATTAATAAGAAAACCCAGTGGTGATATTGCTGACAATGATAGTAACATACTAGAATTAAAATTGTCGCGACATTTAGATGATAAAGATTCGCAAATTCAAGATATTACAGAGTACAGAAACAATTATTTTTAAAATATAATATCGATTCCGTCGTCTGCACCAGTTGAAAGACTATTTACTTTCGCTGGATTGATTTTTTGTCCATAAAGGAATAGTCTAAGTGATGAAAACTTAAAAAGAAAATAAAAGTTTGTAAATATTATGGATTTTTGCATTCTCGTGTTAATTTTTTCCCTAATCTATATTCATTGTCAAGAGACATTTTGGCTACTTATAAAAATATGTTTTTTAGTTACAGCTAAAATATGTCTTTTGCCACAATCCTATTTCGTATATAAAATACTATTTTGTTTAAACTGTAGAATAACGATTTACTTCCTATAAACTTTTTGCAGCGCTAATTATAATACTATATAGGAAGTGAGGAAAATACTCATTATATAGGAATTTATTTGGATACATAACTTTGAAATAGTCTTATTGTACTTTCATTTTGAAACTATACCTGTACACTTTAATTTCTAGAAATATTCCTCGCATTAGCGTAATAGTATTATTATTAACTCAATTTTATATCGAGAAATTTTTGGAGTTTCTGTATAATATAGAATATTCCAGCAACTTTAATGGACAAGACGTTTGATCTGCAGAGGTTTAGTTTCGCAGTATTGTGAGTATTAATAACAGCTCTTTGATTGAATTACTTGTGATACAAGAACAATCGTATGAATTTCCATCTACAAATTCCAATAAGCTCTGTTTCCTGGCGAGCAACAATATATTTAGATAGTTGTTTAGTATTCTTAAAATGACTACTTTTAATATTGATACAGTTATACAAAAAAAAATTAGTTAAGCATGGTTTGTTGGACTCTTGACAATATATTGTAGAGTTGTAATACTGCAATGTTATTTTTAATTTCTATTCTCCAAGGTTTTGCTGTGGTTGTTTCATTTTTTGGATATTCAACGTCAGATGTTTCTGAAAGCAAATGAAAGTCTCTTGTAATAGACTTCCGTCGCAAGAAGTTATGTAAATAAATACAGATCAAAAGTCGCTTTCTACTATTTTACATGCTCTACATAATCATGTACATTCGCTTAGACCTACAATTTTGGTAATGTAAACGCTTGTTGGTAAAGGAAACGCTTTCATTATCTTTGCCCGTAAAGGGAAAACATCGTCGGTCATTAATACAAATAGAGTGGCTCTCGTTTTTCTCATTAAAAGTTGGCAGAACAAATTCTCTCGTTTCTAGTTTGCTGGAGTTAGTCAACCTAAAACATTGTAATTTCCATGTACTAGTGCTAAAAGTCCTAAGCCAATGGTACATCTGCATTTAAAAAAATGAACTTTCACGGTATTCAGAGACCACCCATTGCTTCCATAGAATTTGATAAATTGCACCTCGTAAACTACACGTTTGAAAAATTACAGATCCAAATTACTACGACTCGAACCCAATCCAATCCATGTGATATCTTTTTCTAATCTACTTTTGTTAGGGACACAAAGTATGGTTGACGTCTAAGAGATGCTCGAATTACCCAATTCCCTAGTCCTGATTGATTCAGACTAAATTGAGTCTTCTAAATAAGATTGAATCGAATTGAATTTACTGAATTGCTTTTCGAATCTCTTGATTAGAATTTTGTAAGTAATTTCTTATTAACTGCATAATTGGACCGATTGTTGCTCCGATTTAAACCAAATGACTTATTTAAAATTATAAAGTTGGCTAGAATCTCATCTTTTCATTCTAAGAGCCAATTTATCGGATCAGAAAATCTTCAAGATTTTTATCTAATCTGTTTTCCTAATAATAATTGTTTGATTAATACGTTTGAGAGAACTCGCAAAACTCTTTCTTAAAATTCACTTTTTTCTAAATGAGAATAATCTGATTCTGATAGTATATGGGGTAGTCCTTGTATCTATTCTGGAAAATTTTCAATAGATCTTAATAATCGATTCTTTAATCTTCAGTTGAATTTATTTTTTGTAGTATGTTATTTTAATTCCTATAGATAAATTCTTATAAATAATACGTTTTTTCTTCATTTTTGTCAAAAAACATAGTAATGCTAATGTTATGCTTCGCAATGGTTCACAACCTTATAACTGGCCTTATAGGAATAATAGCTATTTTTTTATATTTAGAGTCTTTCCTTTTTATTTTCATATCAATATTCCGTAATAAATTTCACAATTTGTTTCCGTTATTTTTACAGATATAGTTCTCGAATAATTAATTTCTGTATTGGCAATATTTAAATACAAACCTGTATTTAATCTATGTACCTGGAGTTTGTTAACTTTTTCCTGTCGTTTCACTGAACCGTATTCGAAAAAGGACGATTAATTGGACTATTTCTGAGAATTAGAGAGAGTAATAAAGATCATATTAACCAGTCCTCGTTTTAGTTAAAATGAATCAGACATTATTATAATATGGCTTTTAAGTTAATCATTCTGAGACACAAAATGTTTTTCTAATTATATGTAAATGGAATCATAATGTTTTTGATTCTATTTTTTCTTATCATAAATGTTTTTATTATGAATTACAAATAGTGCTACAATAATAATAATCACTTTATATGTATACGTACAATTCACATATAATCGTAACCTAATTCTGTTAACAGCAACAATATGAATTTTAATAGTTAATACAATATTTGCCTCCACAGAATATTCACGTTTATGTTAATTGTATTAATGATATAATAATACATTTATGTTAATAATTAGCATTTAATTACATATTAATTGAATTTGTATAAAGTATCAAAGTAGATCTGGACTTTTATAGATATTCGTAAAATTGATACCTCGCGTAATATCGCAATATTTTATTAAGTAATAAATTCATAAATTACTTATGTCGTTAAAAAGCTGTAAAACTTAATATTAACGCACTCACTAGTACTTAGATATGCGCCACGTAATATATGCACAAATAAACACATATAGATATATGGTACATACATATGTCGCACCAATTGTCAAGGGAGTCACATTACATATATAGGACAACGATCATTTTTCATTTTATATATGATCAGGTAAATGGACTTTATTAATTACACACTAATGTTACGGGTATGTAATACGTTTAAAGTACACAATTTTCGTTCTTAATACAAATTATGTGCGTACAATTATAACTTTATGATGAAAAATTTCTAAGACGAATTGCGGTATCTCAAGGTTATTGTTTCAAATTATTCTACTTTATTTTAAAGTTAATTTTATTCGTTACTAATTCTATTCGTTATTGTATTCTTAATAATATTATTAATCACAAACGGTGAAAATAAAGAAGTTATCAAAACATCAGAAGACCGACTAGAAATATTTCTCCCTCTATTAAAGTTACTGGTGCAGAAAATAACTTAAAACGATCCTTATAAAAGCATCGAAAGTTGCCAATAACCGCACTAACATTTTAATGTAAGATCACAAGCCCTCTCTATAGCACTGGAAGTCTCTATTCTCCGATTTAGGGATAATGTTGTAAGCTCCTTTAAGGGTTCCATCTATAGTATAATGCTTCGAGAATTCTTGATATTAAGTTCCATAGATCATAAATTTGACATACTGACTGGGGATTTTCGTCCACGTCTTGTGGTCAAACGTATGTGTTTGTGCGCCTCATAGGATACGGGGAAATGGAATATTGGTCGCATACCTACGACTCTGTGATATGGAACGAAATCGAACCCAGTGGCCGTCAATGGCGTTATACCAATATCAATTACTCCTAGTGATCATATCCAGCCATATGTCATTTCCATACACTATGGATTATTCCTTTTATTTAAAAGAAATCCAATTATACATACTTCAAAATTGCTAATCTCTTGCTATTGGAATTAGCAACAAGTTATTCTACATAAGTCGGTAATTTTTTCTCCTGAATTCTCGTTTCGGAAAGAGTCGAGTTGTTGAAAATTTGTCGGATACGCGTTTACCAAGCTAATTTTTTTATAAAACATATTCAAATTGTATTTTCACCAAAAATGAAACTTTAAACGAAAAAATTGTATTCTTTATTTTCGCATGTGAAATACTTTATGTTAAAAATTAAGCCATATCATATTTATATCATATTATATTATGATATAATATAGTAGCCATGATATTGAAAAAGCGACTAGTTAGGCTAATTATCAAAACCATACCGCGGTTTGAATAGAAAGTTTAGTGAATATCTCAGAAACTATAACCAAGTGACGATAAAATGTATAGAGAAAAGTTGTTGAGAATGTTGACCTCTACAACATATTTTATGGTCATTGAAATCGGTGAGATCGTTTGCTTTGTAAATAATTATCTCCTTTGCTTCATTCGTTCCATTTTAAGTCTATGATGTACGTGTATACAGTGCTATACGAATATCAGTGCAAATTTAGTGTTCTATAAATAAATCTGTGTTACTTAAATCCGTTAAATCCGTTAATTTTCTGCGGCAAGGATCATAATTAAAATCATACCTCTCGTAATGCATAAATAATATTTGTATAAAATCATGCATAATACATTTATCATTGATATGTGCCAATTATACTAATATATAAGTAAATACTTATAGAATGGACAAGTGCCTCGCAATTTTCTTTATATGGCACTATGCCTGTATGCTTTTCTTCTGAACTCCTTTATCTTCTTTCGCATTTTTCTCAATTCCTTAACTACTTCATTTTCTCTTTGAAGTGAGGAAAATGGAAGAACCTCTATATGATAAATTCAGTATGATGTACCTCCGAATTTCATGATTAAATGTACTGGTGATTACCATTGACAACAATAGACATCAGAGAGGATGGAAAGAAGTAAAGAAGTCAGCCTCGAACAAAGAAGAAAGGATTACAGAAATTAGTTTTGGAGAACTTGAATGATTGTCTGAGAAAGAATGAATAAAAATGTACTAGTTGATTTGAGTATGGCACTGCGTCCAAATTGCTGTACAAAGATGTATGTGAAACTTTATCAGCTAATAAGATATATATAATGAAATAACAAAATTAACTCTTTCACACACCATTACACAGTTAGCCACTAATATTCTATCACTTATACATACCAGTTAAATCGCGGATTTAGATTTGAAACTAATTTTATTTAACACAATTATTGATTTTTATTCAATTTTGTTTTATTTTATGTTATTTCAAGTCAATAGATATATAACCAATTATAAACAAGATTAGAAAAATAGAAGAATACTGTTTTATTTTGTGCGAATATAATGACGTATATAGATAAACTCTCATTAAGTACTCGACAATAAGTTACGTTTATATAACATTTTCTATGCTCACAATCAGCATCTAATTGGAATCCGATATACACTTGTTATGATGTAGCTTACTATATTAATATACTATAAATTGATATATAACGATAGTGATATAAAGCGACTATATTAAAATATTAAGTTGATACTTTGACATTTCTATCTTTTTGTTCATATCATCATATGATATTTTAGTTGAGAAACTAATGTGACAAAAGCTGGTCACTGTAACCTGTAGATTTTCTTAGTTTCTATCATACTTTACGGAAAAAACAAGCAGAACACATTACGAGAGATCTTGTTCGTCCATCTGCTGCACCTTTCAAAGCCCTCCGAAGTCTTTCAAGAAATTTTACGCAAATTTCTTATTAACAATTCAATCACAAAATATATTAAATATCAATAAATTTACCTGAAGCGAATTTAACTTGATTTAATCATCAGAAATTGATTGAACATGACATACACATGTGTATCTAATGTGTATAATAAGGAGTATTTAAATAATAGAAATAATTGAATTGTTTATTTATACTATACTACAAAATATATGAATAACATGTTTTTCGTTTTCAAATTTTAGAAGTACTATTCAATTATTCAAAAGTGTATATATAATATCCATGAATTCTTTCGATCGCTATACTTAATTAAATTTTAAGATAGCAGTACATGTACTAAATAAACATTTTAAATTTAATAAAAAATAAGATTTACTCGGGTCAGAATTTCTATTCCAACTGGAAATAGCTTTACGACATACCATAGAACAGAATGATAACATTATATTCTGTTATATAAAATTTCAGTTTTTGAAATGAAATGATAAAAACAAAGGCTAAGAACTGATTCTGTAAATATACACATATGAATACTATACTTTTGACTGACATTTAGTATACCAAAAAGCGAGAACGAAACGGAGTAGTTTCCATGTCAAGCATTGCATATGCTATTTGTTATTCAAAATCGCTCAAAACGTCGGTGTATGTAGATTACTCGTTAGTAGACACCCAAAACCTGACGGTTCAAGCTTTATTACTGAAAACTAAAGCGAAATCGGATACGTTTAATTACAGAACATGTTTCTTGCATTATTTCTTCTCAAATCCTGCTCGCATATACTTCTGGAATGGCATTTAAATGTTTAATTTAAACGTTTAATTATTATAAGGATACAGCGAAGTAGCTACGTACATATCAGTAAGTACCTACATATATACAATGTACATATATACACTAATAAGTATCTCCTGAATAAACGATACAACAAAGTACACTAATAAGAATAGATGAACAAGTCTCTTGCATTGGCACTTCAGTTACTTCTCGATTGAAAATATATTAATGCATTCATATTTGAAATATGTCTACCAAAATTATCTCAACTAATTATGATACATAATTATAATAATTAACAAGTAGCTCAGAACATCTGCAGCAAAATCCATTCCATTAAGTATCTACTACTCAAGATCACGCTTGATTAGTTTTCGAATTTCTTCTCGATTGCATTACAATAATATACTCTGTATTATTCGATGTATACGACTTTCAATTCGCTAATTTATTAAATTTATTATTGTAATTTACTTCAAAATTCTTTAGTTTATACATTATACATTAACATTCCTGATAAATCGAAAATATTTTCTTATTTCATTTAGCGATACATTGCATTCTTTTAACATTGGTGTATAACAACTTAAATAATACAACGTATAAAAGAATATGAAATCCAGAATTTAGACGAAGACAATGAAGGAAAAAGATTTTTTTACCTAAGAAAAAATAAAACGGGTACCAAAATATAATCTACGAGAAAAGCTTACAATGCGAATTAAGAAACACAGACTATATTCTACTTTTACCGATTACTTTTTTTTGTGTATCATTACATAAATTTAACTCATTTGTAGATTATCACATTTCAGAAAAATACTAAATTGTAATAATACATTATTACCTTCGTTTATGTTACTTATTTGAAATAAGAGATATTCGTCATTTTATTATTCATAGCTACTTACATACTTTGTGGGTGCTAAAATTTACGAATAATGCTATACGTCATTTGAAAATAAATATTAATATATAACATTAGTCAGTGTATGCTTATTGTATGCATTTATTGTTAATATTAATCATAATTAATATTGTTAATCAAATGCATAAATAAATCATAAATTCTTATCTTGCGAACCCAAATCATACAGTGTATATCTTATATATTTTTTCAATATTATAATAATTATAATTATGCGTTACATTACAAACTGCTTATGTATATTGATGCATACATATACGTGTATATGTGGACAAAATATTAGTACATAGTAATTTGATGACACAGCTGGGTGCTATTAGCCGTTTAATGCCATTATTGGTCTTCGTCAGCTCGATTCTATTACGAAATATGTCACACGGCTGTTCGCTTTCTGATATGAACCTAATTGTCGAATCAGATCACGAAGGAACAAACTGAACATCATTAACGCTACTTTTGTCAATACTACGTTCACCTCGATACTATACGCGTATATATGTGTGTATATTTCAGCTTCAAAAAGGAAACCATAACAGGCATAAAAGAATGTACGGTAGTAATGAGAAAAAAAGTATTTTAAAATTTATGGTTTATAACGAAGATATAATTTTTAATGAAATTCTAAAGTTAACCTTAATTTGCTGCAATTTGTCGCGCTTTTCAGCAATGGAACGAAATTTAATGTTTCAACGTAGTTTAAATATTATGTGATATTTGCATAACTTGACTTCCTACATTTAGCGTATTATTAAAAAATCGTTTACCAACATAACAGTTAAATTTTATGTTTATTTACTTACTTTACAAAAAATTGAATTATAAAAATTAACCGAAGTACCGCTATATACTTTAAGAAATAAGCGCTACTTTCACGGCAATTTTATAGGGATAACTTTAACGATTGTCGAATTTGATGTTACCGTAAAACGCGTTGACATTCACGTATCACTGTAAATGATTTCGAAAGGAGATAATTTATGTTTCTATTTAATTCAGTAATTAGTTTTCATTTGTAGGTACTGTGAGAAAATCAGCGTGAAGACGCCAACAAGGTAAATAGGAGAATTTAATCCTTGGAGTAAAGTTACTCCCTGTCCGTATATCCTATTAGTAGCTTTGAGTTGTTGATTAAAGACTTAGAACGGTAGCAATAGGCGCTAAAGGTGAGAGTAAATATACATCAAAGGCAGAGACATTCATAAGTCTTGTTTCACAAATTAGAGGCACTTGGCGCGATCGTTGCCAAATCGGAGAGTAAACAGCATACCGTCAACGTATCCAATCTCGACAATTCGTTAAAACACGTTTGAGAAACGTATATCGTTCCACTGGTAGTCGTACTGTATTATATCCAATAAGACTTTCTCATGTATTTTTGTAAGCTTCTTGTAAACAATCACAATTTTTATGCGAACTCGGTCTATACATATTAGCTACCTGTTCTACACGTCTTATAACAACATAGTAAAGCAGTAAATAAAACTTAGGGCGAAATATAATAGACTTCTGAGATTTAATTTTTACATGTTGATAAGCTGTGCGCTTCTTTTGCGATATTAAATTTATTTTAAATATGTTGCGCAATAGAAAGATATTGATTTATTTATTGCATTATTGATACTGAATGAAAATGATTTCGGTAGAAAGACAGTTATCTACTAGTTATCCCGTGATGATATTGCATCGCAAAGCGTTGAAATTGAATTTCAACTTTCCAATAACATTTACCTCTCTGAGCTTAATATTTATTTATTTTCAATATATCTATGTAGTTAGTTACATTTAATATACAAACACATATATAATTCAATTTCTATATATTTCTGTTAGATTTGCTACTGATTGCATACCTATGCTTATTTCTGCGGACATATTACTACCTACAGTGAATCCAAAAAGTATTTGTACACCTAGTTTTTTTGCAATAACTTTATTTACATAAGTAACAAATAAAAAAAATTGCTTCCATTAATAGCCTCTTATAAAGAAAAATAATATGTACATTAAAAACTTTTAATAATATGTTATAAAAGAATAATACAATAAATACAAAAATTTGAGGGCCAAAAAAGTATTTGTACATTTGCGACTTCCCTAGAAAATTTCAAATTATTAATGGTTTAGATCCTAATTAATGTTTTATATGCATTCCTTTTGCATCTATAATGGCTTGTAGCCTTTTTGGCATAGATTCGACCAATTTTTTTGTAATTTCTTTAGATATTTTTAGCCACTCTTATAAAATAATTCGTTGTAAATCTGGTTTATTTGATATCTTTCTTTTTCTTATTTCAATATTTAATAGGTGCCATAAATTTTCTATGGGATTAATGTCGGGAGACTGGGGTAGTGTAATCAGTTGTTTTGGGACATTGTATAATAACCATTCCTTCGTTTTTTTAGCTATGTGCTTTGGATCATTGTCTTGCTGAAAGTAGTAAGTCCTATTCAGACCCAATTTCTTTGCACTTACGGGTAAATTGTTACGCAATATGTCGATATATTTTTCGGCATTCATTGACTCCTCGATAAACGCGATGTTTCCAACACCATTGTAACCCATGCAGCCCCATAACATCACATTTCCTCCGCCGTGCTTAACGGTTGTGTGGATGTTCCTTTGCTGAAGTTCAGTATTGAATAAAAGTTCAGTATTGTATAAAAATGTTAANATTTACGTTCGTCTGAGAAGATAACGCTTTTCCAAAATTCAATTGGTTTTTGTAAGTACGTTTTAGCGAATCCTAACCGTTTCTCCCTATTCACATTATTTATAAAGGGCTTTTTTCTAGCAGCTCTACCATATATTTCAGCGGAGTCCAAAATGTTTCGAATAGTTTGAGGACATACATTCTTCCCTGATGTTGATGCGAAATCATTACATAAAGTTCGAGCACTAATAAATGGAAATTTTGTAACTTCTTTAATAACACTCCGACGTTCTCTATCTCTAAGTATTTTCGGCCGACCTGATCGTGGCCTATTGTCCGTACTTCCCGTTTGTTCATACTTCTTAACAATATATTGCACTGTTGTGAAGTTTAAATTTAAAGCTTTGCCAATTTTTCGCTAACTTTCCCCACCTTTCCGAAGAAAAATCATCTCGCAGCGATACAGATATTTCACTTTTCTTGCTTGCCATGGTTTCTCTAGGTTGTTCACAGACGTACTAACGTCGTGAGCAGGTCGAAACCAATGTGTAAATAAACAAATGTTTACATTTTGATTCATGTCACGAGGGTATGTGCATTCTTTCAAAGTTTAGCAATAGAATTATAAGTGTGCAAATACTTTTTTTGCCCTTAAATTTTTATATTTGCTGTATTATTCTTAAAGAAGGCATTATTAAAAATTGATAATGTACATGTTATCCCTGCTTATAAGAGGCTAATACCAGAAATAGTTTTTTCCAATACCAGAAATAGTGTATTATTTGTTTTTAGAAAGTTATAGCGAAAAAACTAGGTGTACAAATACTTTTTGGATTCACTGTATATTTAAATTTCTACAAGATCAATACCTATAATATTTCGTAATAGCTCCTTTGAAATTAATATCATTATAGTTAATATTTAAATACTATTTGTATTTATATTTACCTATTTGTAACGGCTTTAACGAAGATTATATTTGCTTACTTATTTGTAATAGTTTAAAAGCTAATAATAAATTAGAATAATATTATAAGTTAGCACCTAACTACTTTCTGTGTTTATATTTCTTTATATATATTTGCTCATTTGTAATTTTATGCATTTATAAATACTTATAAAGTATGAAAAATAAAGAAACAAAAGTTATAACATTTATTTATTTTTGTAATATTTCACAATGAATATTTGTTAACGATCTGTGATCTAAATTATTACAAGTGAAGATATTGAAACACCATATAAAAAATATTATATCCAAATATATGTTAAATTCAACAAAAGTTTATATCTGTTATATATACATATGTATGTATAACGTATACTATGTTACATTACTGCGAAACCCCTTTACTATTTGTAATGGTTATAAAGATACGAAATACAAGAAATAGCATGACAAAATTTGATTTAATATATGCAGAATCGAACAGTTAAACATATTGAAAATAAATAAGAATATATAATGTTACTAAATTGTTGTTACAATTTCATTTTATTGCATTCTGTGATTAATTCTTGTAGTATAAAATATATAGTTATGAAACTATTATATGGTACTTTTCTGTCATTTTTCTTTATTCCAGGAAATACTATAATGTATAATGTATCATTTTTGGGAAAGAAAAAGATGAATTGTTTTGAGCGTTTTCATAGTTATGATCCACAGTGTATTTTTAACTCTGTTTATTTTAATTAGTTCTATAATTGTATAATTAGTTCTAGTAAATTGTTTAACCAAACTAATGCTTTAAGTAAATTTTTATTTACATAATAATATCTTCCAAATGTTCATTTGCAATTATACAACAGTCTATGTTTTAAACTGTTAATTATTACGTTTGTTTCAAAATAGAACAAAAAAGAAACGTGTATTAAAATCTAATAATTTACTACACAGTAATATAATTGAAAAAAGAAAGGACAAAAATAATGTTCTTTTATTTCCATAAGTATAAAACAGTTAATAATGAACAATAAGATAAATCTGCGATAAAACGAGGTTACATAAATCTATTTTAGCATAAAAGTAGAAATTATTGCGAAGAGAATAATTTGTATGGAACAGTTTGATAGCACTAGTGACATTAAAGGCGGTACAAATTTCAGTGCTTTGAAAAACCATGAAATTGTGACATGAATTAAAAATCTAATGTTGAGATTGAAAGCGCAGTTTTCTTTAGCATTCGACAGAAAAATGGCGTTCATTGTTTATGCGATATGTCTTTCAACAGACACTTTTCTTTTCACAATCAGTTGAGAAAAAAATGTAATGCACATAACTCGTCAATGAGTTTCTCACAATTCACTTCCCAATGATACTTCTTTTTCAAGATAATGAACCAAGGTTGACCATAAGGTTTGTGTTAAAGAAGCCAAACATGTATACGGAATTATTTTCTAACAGAATTTCATTATTGTACGTGAATTATTCATTGTTCTAAAAGAAACAATAATTTCTTCGTTAATACAATTATTACGAAACTCTGTAACAGTATATCATCTAAGAGAAAATGTGATTAATGTAGGAAATTGTATATTTTTACATGTCTTCATATGTAAAAAAATTTGTTAAAATATTGTTTTACATATTTAATTTAATATTTGTATAAAACATTCATATAGTACACCTAATCGAAGAAAACAATGAAAAGTCATAAATAATTTTTATTAAACTTATCAGAACTTTTTATAATATTCATGAGTTAATTACTGTTGCAGCCTTTGTAGAAAAGCTCAAAGGATATAATGGTTTCATGATTTTATCCTTTTCTATTTGTAAAATTTATCACAAACAATAGAAATTTTAGACAGTCGAGTCACGAGTGTAATTCATTTAACAGAGTACGAAAGATTGATTCAAATATACGTCAATCTGTTATTCTACGTTATATGAATGTTAAAATGGGCATGAAATGCGATGAATAAATACGTTTGAGGAGGATCAAACTGTTTGATGAATTGCTTGAATGCGGATTATGACAATAGTAACAGAGATAGAAATATTTAGATAGTATTACGGAAATGTTATAATTGCAAAATTTACTCATACGAACGTACTAAAACTTTCAATTGTGTATGAAACACTCGTTATTTTTTGATAGTCATAAATTTTTATGTTTATGAAAAAATGTATTTATTTGAAGTTAATAAAATTTCGATAATCAAATGCGTTGTATTTTGATTGATTTAATCTTTATGTTTACAGATGATACACAGAAATAATTTATATAGATTTACCAGTATTATTTTGAAAACATCTAAATAAATCTGTTAATGGATATTTTTATTTTGAAATCTATATTCAATATGATAGCTTGCAACGTTACATAGTATTGAGTATTGTAACGCGAATATCGAAAAGTGCCCTTTCGCCAGGTTTATGTCACGGCCAAGAATAATCTCTATTTTTTAGAAATAGAATTTTAGTGTTCCGACCACTAGGATGCCAACATCCAGATGATACGTGATTTAGAAGTAATTTAACGATTTTTAATAACATGAATTGGTAGTTTCTTCACATTATGTTTTCCATAGCTCAGTAGTAGAGTCCCTGTCATATACCCCGGATTTCGATTGGAAACGATCATGCGACAAAAATGCTTTGGAATATTTTGCAGGGCGTATCCGTACCATCCTTCACCAACCTCACACAGAATTGGGCCTCAAGGTCTTAAAAATCCTGAATAGGTGCATTTTTATCAAATTTTACAGTCTCAGATCTAACTTTTAAGAAGAACAAAAAAGAACAAAGAACCGCTAAGATTTTAACAATATGTTGGACCACACTTCAGTAAGTATTATCTTCAAGAAAACTCTAAATGTTGAAAGTTTTTATAAAATTCTGTCATTTCATCTGCACTAATCTAATAATCTGTATTTTCAAAGTTCTAAATATTTCCTTTAAAACTATGATATCTGAAAACAGTTTTTGAAAAATTTAATTTTCCTAAAATATATTGTACTATAACAAATTCAAATATTGCATTATGACATACTTGATTTATGAAAGTATTTGAACATTTACCATAGAAAACTTTTATGTCTCGATATTTTATGTGTTACCTACATAAAACGTTTTAAAATTTTCATTAACACTAATGAGACACGAGCGTCCTGATGACATTAATAAAGTTACTAAATAATCTGAAAATATATGTATAGAAATTACTATTAATATATATATAATATATAATATATATATATAATATATAATATATATAATATATATTATATATATTAATTATATATATATTATATTATAATTAATATATATAGGAATTATATTTATTGTAAACATATTGACTGTTTAAATACTTTTCTGATCTCTGCGAAATATATATTTGTAAGAAACATCCAGTGATTTCTTCTTGTTTCAAAATTTACATACCGGTACAATCATGATAGTCATGTCTCATTACGATACTATTCAAATTTTAAAATAAAACAATGAAATTTAAAAATATCCTACAAGTGTTCGAATACTTTTACGAGCCTGTGTTATAATACCAATATGCTAAAATTTTGGGACAGAAGCAATGTTAAAATACGAGACTAAAGTGGAAAAATATGTTCGTACGTGAATTGAAAGCACGTATTCGACATTTTAAAATGTTTGCCCGAAGATAATCTTGTTAAAGAGACGCTGATGTTTGAAAGTGAAACGAAGGTGGAAAGCGATGTGCGCGGAACTACACCTTACCTAGATATCACATATAGAAATGGAAAAGTAGCAATGTCCCAGAAGAACTATGGTTAAGGAAGGCTTTAGCGAGCAGTTGGCTTAGCTTGATATTCCACGCATCGTGGATTACGAGCAGTAATAACATTCTTGGAACGATTCCGTAGATATAGAACACGATCCAAAGCAAGATCACCCGGCGAAGAATACTGGAACGGTCCTTCAACGAGAAGCATGTTGATTCTTCCCGGTGGTCAGCTAAGTTCTTGGAAATGTGGGCAATTTACTTTCATACCGAATTGAAACTTTCTTTATCTAGGGCATGGCATGAAATATAATACGACTACAATTCGCATGCAAATCTACGGGGATGAAACTTGAACTTCTTTTGTGAAATTTATGCCGCAGTTTCTTGAAAGAAATCCACAGAATTGGATTCGATTTTTCTACTATCTGATTGTAAGAAACTTATGTTACGCAATTTGTAACGGCTCATTAACTACTAAACACAAATGTTTACCGAACGATTAACTGTTCTCTGTGGAGTAACGATTCTCTAGATATTAAAGTATTAAAAACATGAACACTCGCCCGTTTAAAGATTCGATTTATAAGGATTCAAAACATTTGAGTCTCCGTAATAATATGAGTTATATATGTAATCTTCGTTATAATACGACTATTATGTAAGTATGTTACGATTTATATCATTATTTTTGTTCAGGAACATTGAATAAGTAAGGGTTTACGACACTACCGATCGATCCGTAAAAACCATGAAGGGCCGACAGTGTCATAAACCACCCGGTAAAGGAAGCAAATTTTTACCCTTCACCCCCACCTTGAGCGATCAACAGCGGGACACAGGGGAGACTGTGGGTCTTTTTGGGAGCTTTGTTGCGCGGTCTACGACCAGATGCGAGGGGTCGGTCGTCAATAACAGTTGTCTTCCATCGGACGAAACCCAAAGGTCGTGATCTGACCGGACACGACAAAACAGTCGATATTTTGTGTCATATCTAGAAGGAACAGTCCCTTAATAGTCACGCATCTAATAAACCAATACTGTTCACATTGTGATAAAGTTTCTAGCTTATACCTCCTTTCCTCCTTTTCTCCTTCAACCCGTTCACGAACCCGCGAGTGTTCGGACGTGTACAGTTCAACATTAAGAATTTTTATATAACTGATATTTACTTTTCGTAGTTTCGTTTTCGTACTTATTTTTAATAGTGTATATTTTATAGCTTTGTTCCAGTTACTTATCATTGTATGACAACATTATCGTGATATAACGCTACACTTCGTTGTTAGAAACCGACATCCATGAGTTTAGAATTTAAGATAGAGAAGGAGACAAAATGTTTGTAATGAAGATATTTGTAATAATTTTTTTATTAACTTAAAATTAATTAAAACTTTTACCAATTAAAAAATAAATTATTATATCGAATACAATATAATCAATAAGGATAAAGAAATTGGTTGAAAGAATAGTAAAAAAATTCATCTTTTGTCTCATTGTAGGTAAATCGGAATGAGATCCAAAAGTAATATAAACTTTTTATTCTAAAGTATTGGAGTTTTAAACACGAAGTATTGACATCCATCGAATAAGAAGTGAAATTGATACTTGTAACTTTATTATGTAAAATAAAACTTTTAAAAGAAACTGTTGTTCCAATATCATTGGTACATGTATAATAAATATTACACAAACTCTCTCTTCACTAAACCTACTATCAAATTGCATGTAAAAAAACGCTAATCAAACATTCAAAAGAATAAATCAAAAACGATAAGTTAGCAACCGTTCTTACAAAATACAATACAAAAAATAAAATACGCGTCGTTGAAATCCTTTGACATTACTAAATCCTTAGAATACAACGATTGAATGTCTTCGAATAGCAGAACGAATGCGGGCAATGCAATGCAATGCTGAGTATTCTGAAATAGCAGAGCTGGTATAAACGCTTCTTGCGAGAGCCTTTACACCACCAGCAATAAATCTACTTTCAGATTCCTGTCGAAATGCCAGACGATTTGTCGTGTGTCACTACTTTACAGAAGCAAACCACTTTCCTTTGCACACCTATTCATTTTCTGATGTTTCAAACTGTATATCTCACATCACATTGAATGCATGACAGCTTTGTGAAAATAGCGTAATACTTCGGTATTATTTCGTATAAATGAATTAATTTTGAATATTTAATTGCTACCTATGTCATAATATAAGTTATAAGTGTCAATTTCATTAACATAGTAATATTACAGAAAAGTTCTCCTTCTCAAACCTATAATAGCGATTTGTATCTTCACTTATTCATTTTTTTAGAACTGTAACTCAAAAACTTAACAGAACAACATGTAATTGTAATTTGTTTAATGATGCATAATGTACAATGTACTGCAAAATAATCCTTCGATGAAGATTCAAATTGCCTGAATAAAAAAATAATAATGGTCATAATAGAAAATGTTTAGGACATCAAGTATTCCTTCTAGTCATATACTATAAAACAGTATTTAATGTTTCGAATGTATGTACTTTCGTGTGATACTTTTTACTCAAAATCATCAATAATCCAACCTTTCAAAACTTTCTACAGTCATTATAAGACATTCAGTATAAATTTTGTGAAGCAAATACAATTAATTTTTATTACAATAAAAGTAATGTCAAATATATACTTCGCCATATGCTATTATATTTTAACAAATCAATTCAAGTATAGTGGCAATGCAAGCAATGGTAGTTTGTTATCAATTGATATATCAACAGGATTTCGTAGGAAAACCTGCAATGTGTAAAAACACAAAACTCGACTGTAAAAATCATGTCAGGAATAGGCATACGGTATCAAACTACAAAATCCATCAACGAACATCACCTGAGTAAAAATTACAGATGGAATTTTCTAATCCACGTAAGTATATCAATCCAAACTAATCTCGAATCTTATAGCACGAGTAATAGAACATTATTTAAAAACGAAATAGTAAATCAACGGCGAAAAAACCGCATCACGAATGAAGCGAGATAACAAAAGATGAATCACCGATAAAATAGTCTGTAAAATCGACAGACTAAGATGAGTAGATGATAAAATAGAAACGGTAGTAGACGGTAAAAGAAAAAAAACATGGTCGTGAGAGGAGAAGGGGATACGAAGCTGATGTTTAAGAAAAAGGCAGAAAGGTGTTACTAATATTTCTACGTAAAGTTTCATAATACCAAAAGTAGCGACGTGGTATCGACTGAAACAGCATATTGGACGTGCGGTAAGGTTGATGATGCGAGCGGAGGTAAACGGAAAGGATAGACAGAATGATTAGACAAGGAAGGAGAGAGAATGAAGGAAGCAACGCCAGTAAACAGGTGTCATAAAGTGAGAACGTGTGTCCGGATGAGGGAAGGTATTCGGGGTCAAAGCCATGACGTGACAGTCTTGCGTTCCACTCGTTCGTAGGAGCTTTTACCTTCTGCTGGCTACATGATTCCTGTGCAGTCACCGTTTAGGTTACAATAGTGCAGCACCGGAAGGTTTTATCTATGTTGTACAGCTACCGAAATATTAAAAACTGCGACTATTGCATTCGAACTTGCATTTATTCAATGTCCCCTTTTTCTAATTAAAATCTACAAATAGTTATCAAAAAGAAACCAGGCTGTATTTATAAGTTTTATTAATGAACTTGTTTAATTTCGATTTCCGTCCCCTTTAAAATAATCCCCTCTTGCATTAATATAGTAATTAACCTAGCCCTGCCATGTCTCAAATTATTTTTGGAAATAATTTTCCCCATTCGCATCAAATACCTGTTGCAATTCATCTTGTACTTCTTCCACAGTCTTGAAATGCCACCCCTTGAGCTTCTATTCCATTTTCGGGAATAGAAAGAATTCACAAGGTGCTAAATCTAAAAACTAGTTTTTCGTGCTTACCAGATTTACTATTTTGTGACTTCTTCCTATTTCCAACAATGAAACTGAAGCTCAAGGGGCGGCGCGGCGTCTCTGCACTGTGGAAGAGATACGAGTTCAATCGCAACAGGCGCTTGACACAGTTGGGGAAAATGATTTCCAAAAATCATTTAAGGCATGACAAAGACGATGGGATCACTATATCAATGCAGGAGAAGTTATTTCGAGGGGACGAGAACCAAAGTTAAATTGCTTCATTAATAAAATTTTTATCAACAAATTCCGACATCTTTTTGGTTTGATCTATAATTTAGAGTTTAAAGTATCAAATACAACAATAATTTTCCTTGGTATTTGTTATTTTTACGTTAGTTCTACGTTATTATTATTAGTATTAGTTATATTATTAGTATTATTAGCATTTTGACTGGTTCATCGCGAATAGTTTAATTGACACATATTTTCATACACGATCGAGGTTTTGAAAGTAATAACAATGATCAAACAAGGAAGAGAAACGCAAAAAGTTTGTAAACAGCCCGTGAAAAGTTCTGGTCGATGTAGACATGATATAACATGTTCCACGAATCTTGGTGTATAAACTCCAGAAATATATTCTTTGCGATTTAAGACGTTTTATTGTTGAGATATATGTAAGTATATCTGGTATACTGGAGAAATAATATAATTTGTTCGCCTCGAATATTTTAGTTGGTTTTGATGGCTGAAAAAGATATCAGAGGGAAAAGATATTTGTTTCTTCGAACCAAATATTATCAAGAAAAAGGCTTTCAATGTGTCCATAAACAATGCTTCGTGTTTACTACTAATAGTTGCGGAAGAGAATTGTTATAATCTTCTGAGAGAATACTTCTAATCATGCATTGTTATAAGAACGAAGAAAAAATTGAAATACTCTTAATTTACGATGAATGTAAACGAAAAAATGGTGCATCACGTTGTAATTGCTATAATATTATTTTAAAAAAACATCAACGACCTTGAAATTTTAGAAAATATAACCTCCGAAAAAATGTTTTATGCTTCATAATATATACCTCTTCGAACAAAACATTTTTTCCTCTAATAGCTTTTTCAATCATCAAAAATAACCGAGATATTCAAGGTGATCAAATAACCTTGTTCACCCTGTATATTATTAAGTTTATTTGATGATATTTTTAAAAAATCTACTCTAAAATTAAGTACTGAATATTCATTGATATATTATATTTTTATTGCTTGATATATCTCAGATGTGTCTGTTCTTGATGTATCTAGAACAGGCTATAAGATTTAGAATACTTTAGTCGTTTCCAGTAATCGTTTGGCACTGCTTCGTCCACGTTTGCCATAAATGGCCTGCGGCGGATGCCATATGCCGCATCACGTCGGTTCATTCACGAAAGCTTACCTTACGGCTTCCAGTCACCGTGTGGCACTGTGTATCCACATTACCCTATTCTTCGGCTACCGGTGCACTGTTAACCATACATCAGTTTGCCAGATTGCATTCCTAAAAGTCCTGCCTGTCTATGTTCATAAACCAAGACTATACTGGCGAGTCTACCTTCGAATTGGGCATTATTTAGCTCAAAGTTATTTTGAAATAATCGTTACGAAACAATTATTTTATTCATATGAAATGAAATAATTTTTATCCTATTTTTTACTTAAACAAACGTCTTTTGAAATAATTTCTCAAATAATTCATGATTCTTATTACGTATACTGCATCGTATATTGTACATTTATCTATAATACTATGTATGAAATAGGTATAAATTTTATCTCACAGTATTTTATTTACATAGATTTATATATTTATTCGCATAATAATTTATTGATAATTGAAACAAGGACAGTTCAGACTAATATTATAATATTGTATAATTTAATATTTCTGTTTATGATCCAAATGTATGCAGAATAAAGTATTTAAAACTCCAAATTGTTTATTTGATTTGAAAGCATTAACTAAAATAATTGATCTCGATATAAAATTAAGTTATTTATAAAATAACAATATTAGATTACTTGAAATGAATCATTATTTCGAATCGTAACTTTTTATCTTCATTACGAATAAAATTTACGCAGGTTTGCTTTGGTCCATGCCTCTAACTCTAGTCCATACCAGTTTTTACAACTGAAACGGAATTAATTTCAACTTAGCATACATACTAAATAATAATATAAATTACGAAATTGCTTTCATAAATTAAAGATCGAAGTAAAATCGAATTATTGAGTGATTTACTTGAAAGAGATATCCTCAAGAATTTAACGTGATCCAGTATACATATAGTCCTCCCAGATCCTAAAATCCTTAAAATCCTTCAAATGAAATTAGATTATTATAGAAATTACGTTAATTTTTTCTATTAATATCTTCTACGAATTACTTCTTGTAGTTTCAGTCTGTTATACAGTCTGCTAGTCAGTGTGTATATAGCTTCACAATATACATATTTTGAAGATACTTTGTAGTCGGTACATTATTTCGGACAATATATTAATATAATTGTATTATATTATAGAGGCATATGATGTTAATTACCATATTAATTATAAACAATTAAAGTAATATGAATCAGTTTCAATTTCAATTCAGGAACACAGTTATAATGAAAAGTAAATTTTTTAATTCTGCACTAGTCACAGGCGTATCAAATAGTTAAAGTTATTTTGATTGTTGTGCACTGATACTTTAAATATATTTTAAGTACCAAAATAGCTGTGTTATTTTGGTATTATCGATTCGAATATGAAACAGATTCAAACATATAAATTCATGTTTCACACGTTTATCGCGTGAAATGACAAATGTATAGCTCGTGAATTACGAACGGTGCTATGCTAATTCACGGCGATAAACGTCAATAGAGATCTCTAGAATTCGCAGCCTGTGATTCCTAATGTTACCGGTGAATATCCATCACCTGTAATACCACCCAACATCGATTGTAAGTCAAACACGATCTACACGCAAGCCAAAATATCGATCAGTCATCAAGAATGATAACGAGCGTGACTTAACTGCCGTCCAATTAAATCGTAGTTTCTCTGAGTTAACAATTGTAATTGTTTCGGTATTCAATGCCCCCAACGATGAAGTTTATTCACCAGACGTAGTATCAAAGGGTAGGTGAAAACGGTACGCAGAGAGATTCCGCCGAAATGATTTCCGATAATTCTCCACCTACTCGAGCTTGAAAGTGGCATTATATATATTATGGTAGACGTTATGGATTATATTACATTCCACGAAATTAGAATAAACTCGGTTGCGAAGTATGCAATAGTTCCGAGAAATCTTGTAACTCAATTAATTTCATGTGAATTTTCGTTACACAAACGTAAATTATCTAACAAGACAAATGTGTGGAGAAGCGACGAGTCAAGAATAGAATGTTGATTTTGACTTTCAATTTCCATACTGAAAATCTAATCGGATGAACCAATGTGTATATATGTATACAGAGTGAGTCACCTAAGAGCGGAAACTGAAATATCTTCGACATCGTTGATTCTATAGGAAAAGTTTTCAGATAAAAGCTGAATAGTTTTCAGGGGAGCATTAATCGATGTAATTAGCATTTTTGTAAATGGACGAGTAGAGGACACATGAAGGTTAACTATGTCGTTTTTAAGCAGAATCACATTTCTTTATGCCTTTATCGATACATCTCGTTATTTTGTATGGAAAAGTACATATTAGGTTGATCATACTTAAAATCAGGTCAGGAGATATTCATTATCGGTGTCGTTTTGTTTTGTAAACATACTTTATTAAAATATCTCCTAAATCAATTGTTTTCTGACATGAGCAACATAATATTTTCCTATATACATATAACAAAATACATCGACTAAAGAAATGTCGTATAAAGAAATGTGATTCTACGTAAAAAGAATATAGTTAACCTACATGTATTCTCTATACTCTGCACAACCACCTGTAAAAACATAATAGTGTCAAATATTCCATACATTAACAGTAATATTATAATTATAACTATTATTTATATAATTACTTGAAGCTATCACATAAAGTTAGTGTTTTACATTCTCACTTATACATATAAAGCAGTAATTTATAAGATTACTCTGTAGAAAATTTTTGTCTCAAATTTTCACGATTACTTTTACGTAACATTATTGTTTCAACATAATCGAATACGTAATGAATAAATATATAATAACAGAAAATAACAGACTTCATTAATAAAATATTACTGGGGTCAACAAATTCTTTAAATTATTTAAATTACATATACGCTACTGTAAATGATAGACGACACACTTTTCCTCTAAACCTGTTTACTCAGGTAGTTTATTACGGAATAAATAAGTTTTGAAGTATGTGGTACGAACTATTATATTCTTCAATGTTTAAAAAATAAATCACACAAAAATATTATACTGCTTAGATGTATATTTCAGTAAAATTTTAAATGAGAAAATAAGAAAAGGCTCCCTTTACGCGATATTATACGTTGTATATTAAAGAGGAAAAGAAAGAAACTTATTATTGACAAGCGTTGAATACGAATAGATAGACGCGTCCGTAATCCTTGCACGACTCGTCGATAGTGTTACGGAAACGTTCTCGATATTATACACGGTAGGACGCGTCTTTCCTGCTTTTGGAACCGACAGGACGGTTTGTAGTATGCTCGAATAGTTCGGCTCTTGAGAAGGCGGATCAGACGACATCCTATGTACTTTGTGCTTTCGATATTACACTCGTAGGTAGAAGGTACGCGGGAAATGCGAATCGAAACCGGAAGAAACGAGACTCACGCATAAGTATCTATGCTTTAGTTGGTTGCTATCATCCAGAACCAATACATCGCTATTTACCAGAAGGATTCGTGAATGTGCGAAATATTGACTTCTCTGCTTCAATAGATCCCACAGAGCTTTATCGTTCAGATCCTGCTCTTGGACAAAAGTATAGAGTATACATGATAGACAAGATAGCAGAAATATGGTCTTGACTAGACAGATCATATAAACGTTGTGCATCATATTTTCACGTAAAACATTCTGTTTTAAGGATATTTACATTCAAGAAAATATTACAAATTTTGAATTCTCATATGACACTTTTAGAAGTATTTAGAGTGTATACGCAAGAATGTTATAATGCCAAAATGCTGTAAACAACTTGCATATTTATATTATTATTATTTTATATATATATAAATATATATATTTTTATATATATATTCATATTATAAAAAATAAAAATTAAGTTTTGATGTGAAGAATATTTTTTTATTCAAGTACATACATATTTATTATTATTTCTATTATTTCTATTTACTATTACTAAGACTCATAGACTATAAGTACTAAACAGATATTTTACAATTACATACTCACAGATACCTAACAATTAACAAGTTTCTTGTTTGTTTAAATACTTACCCATTTTTTATTTTATTCCAAGATTCAATATTTACAATTTACTATGTATTATTAAATTAATATATAGCAAGATAAACATGTTTGAAAAATACTCGCAATTTTGGACTATAAATACACATATATTAGTAATCTAAACTGTGTATTTATAAAATATATTTATATTGTATAATATATTCTTAGACATAAAATAAAATGCGGACTGTTTTTATTGTATATTTATGAAACATAACCGAAACAAAATTATTATTTTTATGTCACACAAATAATAGTTTTCAGCCATTTTATAAAACTTGTAGAACTACATTACAAAAAATATTTAAGATAGAAAATCAGTTTTCAAAGCATTAAAATGACTTAATTTAACATCTACATATATAAGATTTCCAATTTTTTATTGGTGTATTTCTTGTATTGTATCAACATTTGAAGTAAGATAAAAAAATTACAAATATATACATACCTACGTACTCATTTAATTTCAAAAGTAGATTCAAGGATAGCATTTTTGCCGTATATTTTATAAAATACATAACGTAGTAAATGTCCTAATGGTATTAGTTTCTGACTATAGGTACAAGATTTTACTTTCATTTTGATTTCTGCATGCATTTTTAAATATTGTTTTACTAATTATGATTTTCTTATTTACATAAAAATAGCAAAGTAATTTTTTATGAACTTGGATTATATCAAATATGGTTATTATATATTTATGTTATTACAGTTGTACAATTAAGAACTTGTAATGAAAATATTATGTTACGAATAATACGAAATGCGAAATTTTCGATAATTTCTATATAAATATAATTAAATAATTTATATATTAATAAAAAAATATAATTTAACATTTATTTACGTAAGGCTTAGTGAATATGCATAATGTATTAATTACTGTATGTCAATTATCGTATGTAGAATTCATTATTCAATGTAATAGGTCACATAGTGTGAACTGATAATGACATAATGTGAAAAACTTCTGTCCAGATGTCTTATTAAGAAAAACAAATGTGCAGAATCCTACATAATGTCTAGAATCCGATGAGAGTGTAAATTCAGTGGTCCCGTGAGTATGAATCATTTCCGGTCAAACTGAGGTCACGCCGGAACATATCTCTTCTCAATTTCGTTCCCTCTATCTTCTACGTACAATCTATCTCATTCTCACGTCCAATTATCTCGGGATGAAGTAAATTTTACGTCCAAACTTTGACAGAGAAAACACTTACATTTGTGCATTAATCTTTACAAATTGCATAATGTACATGGAATCTATGAACACATAATAAATTATATTTTATCAAATAAAATCATTATCATTTTCATTATTATGATAATAATAGTTATGAGAGACACATTTTTATAGCTTTCGTAATGAAGACAATTACATGACAGATTTTCACTTCTCTGTCTGTTCACAGTCGAGTAACTACTAACAAAAATCGTTAGAATGGAAAATAGGTCAAATGTGTTATATATTTTGTTCAACCAATGTTAATTTACATTTCTTTCCCTTACTTTTGTGTTCTATACCACACGTTCACTATGGAGATAATAAACAACATATAGGGCATATTAGGTACATATTTTCTTTTAAATATATGAAGTATGCAAATATATAAAGTATATTATAATGTTTTCCAGTATGTATGTAAATATTTATTTATATGTAAATGCTTTGTAATTATTTCACGTTTTATTACTTATTAATTATATAATAATTACAATAACTTTTATTAATTACATAACATTTCATTTATCCATTTAACCATTTCAATTATCATTTCAACTATCTTTCAATACTATTGTTCATTAACGTATGAAATATACACGCATAGGCACTATTACACTCTACAGTTTGTGCTTTACCATCATGTGAATTATGAAATAAATTAATATAATGAAAGTTAAGTAATCTTGTTTTAATATGAAACTAACGTTCCATTATCAACGAATAATGAGAAAATGTTTATCCAATTATAAAATCACGTATAGCATAAAGAGTGCAAAAACGTATATACTTGTATGGTATGTGATTGAATGAATGATACATGCGCATAAAATAAACGAGCGATAAATGTGAAAATGGATGTAGAGAGTAAGCGGTAATAACAATATGATTATGTACAGTTAATGAGGAAATTGAAGTTGTAGGATGAAGAAGCCAGCATGAAGTAAAATGAAAGAAAATAATACAAAGATAAAAAGCGTATCATATACTTTAAAATATATAAATATATATTTGTAAAAGAGTTTAATATTGCATTGTTAGTACATGATAAAAACATCAAGGGAAATAATCATGCCCACTTTTGAAAGAGAAATGAAATAAACAAAATTCTCGTTAGAAACAGAAAACAGGCAGAGGTCGATCGATCTATTTCCAGCAAAATTTCGTGCAATTCGCATCAAAGTTCTAGGGTGTAAGAGGTACCAGTCATGGGGAGCATTGAAGCGAGAGCAGAAGGAAGTTGCATCGAACACGAAATACGAATCGATCAAGGAGAACGAGAGACCGTTGAAGCCGTCTACCAAGACGACACGTCTCAGCAAAGGCTGTTAAGTCCGAACGAAGGACGAGATCCTAGGGGAAGCATTCCCGACACTCTCGACCCCACCTTACCCCCGCCCTCCTTATCCGTTTCAGCCAGATAATTCGAACCATTGCGTGAAAACCAGTAAATGATTGAACAAAGAAGTATACAGCTAGCTGACTGCGAAAAGATAACGGTCTAGCGTATAAAAGTGACCGACAGGTAGGGGGCTGGTTACTCTCTTATACAAGCTTTTACTAGTTCGCAATCTCTATGTTTGGCCGCCTTCTGGCTGCTGGTTAGCAGGCCAACTCTCTCTCTCTCTCTCTCTCTCTCTCCCCCCTCTCCCCCCCTCTCTCTCTCTACCTTCGTAAATCTTCGGGAACACGGAGAAATACGTTGGACCGTTGCAATTTGTTTTTATAGGGAATCGGGAGCCGGTGAAACGCCACGAGGCGAGCCAGGAATTACCTTGGGATATCTATGCGGAAATGCTGAAATTTCAGTAGCAGCAGATAGAAGCTACCTTGCCACGGGGTAGAGGTCACTCTCGCGTGATGGCTAACGAGCCCGGTGATCGTTGAAAGAGAAGTGGGGTAAAAGGAAGAAACCTGGCTTGAAACGCCAACATTGCGGCTTCAACCCGCTGGCCATTTCGCCTGAAACGATTTTACACGGCATACTTCGTATGGTACGTTACTAGACTGCCTGTTTAATGAACAGGTTTTTATCTTTACTATGTTTATTTACATATATAGACCATATAGGACCGTATCATTTGTTCGCTTCTTAGTTACTTACCTGAAAACGTTTGCCGAATGTTAAATATCAATAGAAATGTAGTTTCAAATGCTCTGTTATAATCACGATAGTTGTATTTCATTGCAGTACTAATGAAATTTCAAGAAGTTTCGTATAATGTACATAATATATTCATAAAAAGTTTCATACGTTCGTTAGTTGCGGTACACATTATTTTACATATGTATTGACATCGAATTTATTTTTTTTTTTTTATAAGCTTTCATCTTTGCAAAAGGACTTTTAGGATAAACGTAAAATCAACGATATATCGTACTGAAAGATCAATTCGCCTACTCTCTAATCGCATATAAAATATTATTCGGTCAATTTTCAAAATTTTATACGCTTCGTAAAATTTGGTGTAACCGTTATAACTCTATATTTGACGTGTATTCTAATTATTTATTAGTAAAAAGAAATGATAATCTTTTTGATTAATATAAGATAATTTTATTATATCAGGTAACAATTTTTGTAAATTTGAAACTATAATTTATTCCTATCAAACTATGTCATATTTTCTCATAATTATGTTAACGATGGTTGGACGACAAAGAGCCCTTAGACTTTAACCTTTATCAGTTGCTCCGCAAACAAATCATGTTTCGACGAACGTATACTATTCCGCAGGCAAAACCGACAAATTTCTTTTAAGAATTGTTATTACTTGGGCCTGTTATTTTTCTTGTCTTATATACAATGAACTTAAAAAATATTTATAAAATAATATTAATAATATAAAATAATATAAGAAGATAAAATTATAAAATATTATTAATAAGATAAAATAATGTAAAGATTTTAAAAATACATACTGCTCAAATATAGAAAATATTTCAGAACTACGAATAAGTTAAAGAATAGTTTTATCTTATAAGTGTACATTATAGATGAATTTCGTTTTGTTTCTGAATAACAAAGTTTTAAAACTAAGACTTCTTGATACTTGTAGACGAGTAATCCATTATAAACTGACTGTATGTAAATTTTTTTGTCATTTTCTCGCTACCTAATTTGTTCTATAAATATTGCATCAATAATAAATCTGAATACTTTTACAAATAACTGTAATCGTATGAAGTGCTGACATTGAAGATATTACATCGTATTTCATTACCTTGATTCAATATTATAAAACAAACTATAAATTACCATTTACCATTTGTGTTAAAGATACTTCATATCTTTCACAGCCCATTCTTTAAGAATCTCCTTTTAAGTCTTAAATCAAGCTGTGACTAATGTATGTACGTAATAATACTATGTTAAAATCACTTTTGCTATTGCCTTAACATCTCAATCAAATATCTTTTATATAACTTCATCTAAGCTGTGTAAGTACTTTAACTTTAGGTAGTTCTGTCTTCATTTCGTGTTCACAAAAAGGACATTAAATGTACAGAATCTGTTGTCAGTATATGTAAAGTAAAATGTCGTGAGCACTTTGTTAGATTATCACAGATAACTCGAACGAAAGAAGCTACAACTGGAGAATTTAAACGTTGCTCATAGAAAAGTTCTCAAGAGATCATAATGCTAAGAAAACCTGACCTGTCTTTTAAATCATACACAAGTTTTCTAATATAAGTGTGTATGTATACTATGTCACTTATGACAGGCGATGGAGTCAACTTGGGCTGCCAAAAAACAGCAGGGCAATGCCAGAGGGATGCTCTCTAACAATCCCAAGGGACTGTGAAGCAATTTTACATTGTGCGCATTGGACGTACGGCCATCTTCGACTTCCACTTTCCACGAGTACGATTTCTGGGAAGCACGTGGATTCTCGGATACGCAATACGAACAAACCGGGTAGTTCGACCCAGTGAAACTGCTTGGTTCCCGCAAGCAGTATCTCCTACTATTCCCTCGGAGATTTTTGTGCGACCTTACTTTTCCAACTGCACTCCATCCGGAAGACTCCTTTCTCATCCTCGAGATAAGGCATCTCAATTTCAGCTAGTCTGGGGGTATAGTTATCTCCCTTCCTCTCTCTTTCATCCCTTTTGCTCTCCGTCCTCTTTTGTCTCTCTTTCCATCGTTTCCATCGTCAGACGAGAATCTTCTTAACCCCTTTATATTGTATAACCAAACCGCATAATATCGATTACCGTGATTGCTTTCATTTCTATCTGAGTACACACATATCTTTTATCAGCAGATCATACATGCAACAGATTGGGACAGAAGAAATGTAAATGGAAACGCATTAATCGGAATTATGTTTGTCATGATACATAATGTATACGTAATGAATAGTAATATTTAAAAACAGTAATCTGTTAGTTGACAATTTTAATAATTTTATTCAATTCTTTAACTACGTAACGAAATTATATTGCCAATGAATGCATATTACAACTTTCGTCTACGGTTAATAGCCCATTTTAAAAATACGTAACCTATAATATTAATAATGGAAACAATAAATAACACAGAATGTTGCATATTGCATACGATAAAACATCTTCTATTTTATTTCGATAAGTAATTTAAGAAATAATTTAAATCCCATGTATCGAATAATGTGCTACTTCTGAAACAGAGATATTGCGTACAATATGCTTCGTTAAGCTTGAAGCAGACATGTACTTATCGTTATACGATTTCACTGGACGTACTGTAGCATATGTATTATACGCAATCATGTTTGAACCAAACAGTAGCGAATTTAAAAAGGTAACAAAACGACGCCCAATATAATATGTCATTTCCTTTGGAATTATAAAAAAAAAACATATGTAGAAATCTTTTCTACATTATTATGCGTCATACAACTTATTAATAACATATTCTAGTATGATATATGATAGTAAGGTGGTAGTGATAGTAAATAGTAAATTAACTAATAAATATTTTTTCTTTAACTTGAAATTGTTTGTAACGTCAGCGACAGTTGTTCGACATTATTTAACGTCTTCAAAAGAAAATGAATTTTGAGAAAGTTATTTATTCTATGCTATGTCAGGATGCGGCATATTTTATTAATAAATTGCAAACCATTTTTCTCAAAGATACTATCCAAAAGAAACTCTCCCCTCGGTACTATTATTCGCAAAATTTTTACATTTATTTCCATATAAAGTGAAGTTTTGAAAAATATTTACATTTAAAGTTAAAGCACAAATCGAGTTAACATTTACTAATTCTGAATTGCAGCTAATACACCACACAGTGGAATGCCATTACCCTTTTTTACTATAGCAAGCTTAAATTTGTTATTGTAGGTTCCTGTATTTTAATAAAAAGAAACTTCAATTTTTGCGTTTTAAGGGAACAAATTATGTTTAACTACAGAAAAATAAATAATAATATAAAAAAATTATAGTAAATGTATTATACATTATATATGTATAATATAACACATGAGAGCAATAGTTTATAAAATATGACGTCAGACTCAGTACCTCGAAAATTGCTTATTACATAAAACTAATTATTATTATATTGTATGAAAATTTATTACAATACGATGTTATTGCATTTAATATACCTATACGTGTTGTGGTAATATGTTATGTGTTCATATTTAGAATTTGCAAATCAAATAACGCATCAACATTGTTAATACACCCATATTGTTAATATATTAAAATAGATATATATTATAAGTTGTATATATTGTATTACATTATAAGAATTTATTAATATATTTCCTTGTATCCATAGGATATTTTGAACTGTTGTCCTGAATTAGCTGCGTATACCAGGAACCGAACTTGCAATTACAGTATTGTTTTTCGATATTAAACCACTTTTAACTGCTAGGATTTCTTGAGAAGTTTCCAAAACCTTTCACTCGAACGATCACGAGCTCGTTACAAAAGTAAATTCTAATAATAGGAGACAATTGTAGCTAGGTAGCGGTGTAGCTGCCAAGTTTTGAGGAGTTCAAAAGAGTTTCGAGTAGGGTAAGTTGGACATCCTTTTAACTGGCAGTAAAGTGGCGAGTTCCATTCCTTTTTGAATACTCTCTGCTCACTTAAAACTGAGAAATAGGATCAAGAGGTATGGCTTAAAAGCGGAATTATTCACCCGAGAAAGTACCTTTTTCTTATAACAGCTGTTAGATACTCTTATACATAGATTATCAAATAAAATAGCTTGGCTATTGTACCTTGCTGTCTAACCTCTTATCTTTCGCAAGATATAAAAGTTCGCTTAAAATAATTACTACCGAGCAACTTTACTTTGCACCAATCTTCGCTTCTTTTCTAGATTCCTCTTTTAAAATTGCGAGGAAACACTCATACACAAAGAGATACGAATGGTATTAAAAGGATCTCTCGGCCGCCTGAATAGAATAATGAAAAAAGCTCATAGTTATTCATTTTCTTCGTTCAAAATGTTTTTTTCTCGTAAATCTAACCTACGTGTAGTAATTTACTTAATATTTTACTAGAAAATTAAATACCTTAAACCGCAATTTATAATAAACGAAATTTTAATAGTACTCAATGATTCAACAGTAGCAAAAACACGTTAATCAAAAACTTTAGTTGCAATTAATTGAAAATAAAAATTTGAATGTTTTGACCTCCAAGAACTGTTAATTGACTGCATACATATGTATATGCATATCTCAACAAGTTTCAGTATAAAACTTGAATTTAACATTCAATAGAAAATTACATACAGGAGAAAAATACAGGATTTATTTGATATACCAACATAGAATGATTTCAATGATTTTTTAATATGTTGTTAGAGATAACCATAATTTTTATACTATAATTTTACTATTATTGTGCGTCCGTGACAGCGTACGCGTGAGAATTAGTTGCTGATTGTATAGCCTTTACGGAGATCGGATACAATAACTTAACCCAGCGCTATCCACAGTTGTCCCGCGAAAGGTAAACGCCGTCCTCATTATCTTCTTAACGAAGAAGGTTACCTGTTAGGTTTTCTGAACTACGAAAACGCGGGCCTGTATAGTGAGCGTTGTGTGGTTTTGTTAATAACGAACAAACATAGCGCGAAGGAATGGCTGAAAGGGAAAGCAGGTGCGTGAGGGAACTCCAGGTTGGACCCCACTGACCTAACCCGAATCTATCTCTTACCTTTTCTACATAGTATGTATATATATACTGTCAAACGATCGACGGCACGTCAACGTAGTAACCGAAAAATTGACAATCAGTGCACAGGCTCGCGTCCCACAGGGATAGGTAAAGGGTTCTTTCCCACTTGCGACAAGTCGCGCATGAACAAGGGTCAGCTTCATTTCTTTTAATAGAACCATACATTTTTTGACACATTAATAAATCTGTCATGGCATTCTTTATAAGAAGTTAGTAACGCCGAAAGACTTAGTACTGAATAAAAAAATTTTTGAAAAAGTTGAAGAACATAAATTAAATAATTAAATTTTAGGTTTCTATTAATTACTAAATATTAACAACCAAACGTATGTCTAGTATCACGGTAGAAAATTGCTCATCATTATGATATTAATTGTTTATGTCACAGATATTATAAATTATAATATTATATATTATTATAATATTATTATTATATATTATTAATGTATAGTATTATATAGCATTATAAATTAATAGTATTGTATATTAATTAAAACTTATATATTTATTATATATTAATTATATATTAAAGTATTGTATATTATCCCTCAGTGAGGATTCCTTACATTTCTAGCAGCAAAATTGAGTCGCACGCGATTGCTCTGGATACGGGTATAGCAAGTATGTATTCCATATACTTTGTAGTTGTACGCGACTGATCTGCCGCGGTAAGTCGCGCTTTGACTTCACAGTCGTGTGCGACACTTAGTCGCGGCAACGCGAATGAAAATTGTGCTACATTCAACAATGGATTTTGCAGTCGCGCGCGACAAGTCGCAAGTGGAAAAGAGTCCAAACATTGCATCGCCTACAAAGAAGCTGCATTTCGTTCTCATCTCACTGTGCTTACAAATTGAAACGTTAAACATTTAAACACATCGTAGCACAGGCATATATACATATTGATATAATCGTGCTTGTAGATAAACCGTCATAAGGCAGACGGCAACCAATATTGACGCATATATTACTATGAATGCACAATTATAGGCAGAACTCACTATAAGGTACCGACAGTTTTCGCGAATATTTTGGAAACTGAGCTGCGGTTATAGGAAAAAGTTATTCAGAATCCACGACAACATATTGAAAAATCATCGAAATTCAAGATGGCTACAGATTTTTATTTTATAGCAAAATATTACGTACAGTAAAATATCCGAAATAATGTTATAAAAATTTCAGTATTCAAAATGTTGAATTTTTAATACATATGTACATGTAATTTTCTCAGTTAATCGGAGTATGTACATCTTTTTTTATTTCACATAATGATCGTTTTCGGGGTACATTGAATCTATGATCTGTGGTTCTATATCAGCTGAATGTATACAAATTCTGTTATTATTCATCAAGCACTAACAGCACGGAGAATACATTCTTACCACATATTTTTTTTTAAGAAAATTTAAAAATATTCATTATAACACAATCCCTCATTTATTATTATCTTAATTGATAAATGACATAACAATGAAAATAATTGTTCCATGATTATTTGAATTGTTACGTGAAATTGCTGTTTATTTCATTTTAATATAATTTCCAGAGGAAAACTACAAATTACTTTAAATATATGATATGTATTAGTTTAAATTGAACGTAATTTATGATTCCATTGTGTTAAAATGCATAAGAAGATAGCGTTACAGCTTAAGTCTGAAGTTAGAAGTACTTACAAATAATTTGCATAACATAATAAAGTCGCATACTGCACAAGAGAATGGGAGGATGACAAGAGTATACAAATTTATGAGAATCTAAAGTATCTCGAACATATCATAGTAAAGTTTATTATAAGGATATTTTAGAGAAAGTAAATTTTAGCAAGCAACTACTAAGAAACAAATTTTATAAAACAGAAGTAACAGCTGTTTTAGTTGAAAAATTGACAAAATTCTTAAAAGTAAATATATACATAGTTACAACATGTATATTAACAAACACAATGGCGGCTAATATATTTGCGAGAACTGCTTAATTTAGAATTTCATAAGCTGTATACCTTGATGCAAAGAAACTATTTCAATATTTATCTTATACGTATAAATGTATATCGTGTGCCTGAAGTTTAGATTAAAATAAAAGAATTTGTTTTATCTAAAACTATAACTGGGCACAGGAAAGATTTTATTTGCAGCGTCAAAATTTTGGCGGATATATATTAATGTTTTTTATGTAAACCTTCGTTTTTTAAAACCGCAACCCATCTACGTTGCATTGACTCGAACAGTCTACGACTTCTTGTTATAGAAATTGATGACCAGGCTTCTATCACCATCGCATCGGGTCGTGTATAAACCACTGTTTTGTTTCTTTTTTTATTTTAGTTATCTACGTGAATCCAAAGCATTTCTATCGGATTCAAATCCGCAGATTATAGTTGGTTTAATCTTTTAGACAATTTCAGTTTTTAAAATAGAGAAAAATACACGCCGTTAAGAAAATTTAAAGAAAGCAAACACAAACAAAAGAAAACTAAAAAAATAGATTAAATATTAACATTTATAAAATAATTCGGGAAAAATTAAGATTATTTCATAGAAATCTGCACCTTTATGCGTATCTTTCTGACAAAGATACATAGTTTGTATCTCAAAAATTTCGTAAATTCTAAAAGTAGTGGTAACTCTACCACCATTTCCTCATATCTGACAGCGTTCTTGGAAATAATATTAAAGTGCATTCCTAAGAGGAAAGACGAAACAAACTGAAATATTCCTGTGACAGTGAACAAAGTTTCTGAAGAGGAAGCATTCTCGTTTCCCTTCCAGGGTGCAACTTCCCAGACGGTATGTCAGAAATATTTCGCCAGCTTAGCGATTTCGTAACTCGTGATGGCATTATGTTTATTTAGTGATTCTTTTTTATATGATTGTTGACTTAATGATTTTTTTTAATAGAAATATTTTATTTTCTGAATTTAAGTACTAGTAATCAATCGATTGTCCCTTGTTTTAGAAATCCCACGTTTATTAAGCACTGTTTATCTATACAACACTAAAAATTATAAAATTTTGGCAAGAGGTGAAAAATATTATAGAAGAAAAAATAATTTTCTTTGCGAAAACAGTACCTATAATTGTATTGAATAAGGACATTAAATGTATGGTAGAAAAATAAATGAAAATATGTCGTGTAATTTAAAGAGGATTCATATTGAATAAAATATAGTTATACAGGGTGGTTGGTAACTGGTGGTACAAGCAGAAAGGGGGTAATTCTACGCGAAAAAAGAAGTCGAAAATATAGAATAAAAATTTTTCGTTTGAAGCTTTGTTTTCGAGAAAATCGACTTTGAATTTTCGCTCGGTACGCGTGCACTTTATCACGTCTCGTTATAACGGATCTCACTGTAAATCGCTGTCTCGATTGACGTTATGTTGATAAACACCCAATGTGACCGAAGTGTTTTCCTACCTATTAACTTACTATCCGACTTTTTTATTCTATATTTTTTTTTATTCTATTTTTTTATTCTCATTTTTTTTTTATTCTATATTTTCGACTTCTTTTTTCGCGTAGAATCACCCCTTTTCCGCTTGTACCACCAGTTACCAACCATTCTGTATATTTACGTTGCAGATGTACGTACATATTTGTCAAATATTACACTTAATTTTTATATCGGTTTAAGACACTAATTGCATACTGCGTTAATTTTATTACACTTTATGCAATCTGTTAATGTAATCAATCGAATTAATTGATCGAACGCGCAATGTGCAAACTACAGTAAGTATGTTTTCAGACTAACGTTTACGTTAGATTAATATTCGACGGGAACATTATTTTCTCGGAACTCATCAATTTAAAAATATTTTAGTTGATTTAGAAAAATATTTTAATTAATATCATTGAGCCTTTTTTAATGAAGTTACGAAATTATTATCGATAAGATTATTATCGATTTCGTTTAAACCATGTCTTAATATGTGATATACTAAAATTTAATCTAAATATTAATTAACTCAAATGTATTTATATAGTATTAGAGATAACTTAAATTACGAGAAATTTATTCTGATGATATTTTTTGAAAAAAAGATATTCTCGAAATTTAGCTATTTATCGGGATCATTACAATAACTTCAAATCTGTTAATAAATTCAGTTCTAACCGAAATCGTTGATTAGAAGAAAGTTTCAATCTCAACTTTTATTCCGGTTGGAATCTTCTACTCTTTTCAGATTACGGTAATTAATAGCTTATACAATGAGGACAACTTAGGCTAGTTACAAACAGACGAATATTTCTCTCGGTCAGGTCGGAAGGCGCGGTCTGGCGTGAAACTTTCTCATTAAATAAAAACTCAAAATTCTGCCCCATAAGTTCAGTCTGGGGAGCTCTGTTTACGGAAACCCTGACGCGGAAAATGCAGAGGGTGCTTTGTACGTCTACGTATAACGTGTTCTTCTCCGAGTCTAGCATTAAAATTAATGGCTTGCTCCATTATTTCAGCAGTGTGATTTTTAAATATGCCCTCACTGCTTTTTGTATACGCTACTTTTCTTCAATATCTGAAAAATGCTATGCTTTAAATGTGCTTTTAGATTCTTCTTTGTATAAATTGAAATGGCATATCACTCAGGGAGTACAAAGAAACTCATTTCTTTCAGAAAATCATTTTAAATGTATATGTGTATGCTATTTACTTAGAGATATTGAATGTTGCCGATTTACTAAGGACTTATTCATATTTTAAATGCAATTATCATCAATATCATAATGTCCTAAAATTTTCCCAAGTAGATTTTTAAAATTTCTAAATAATACTTTCATTTCACAAATGTTATTATAGAGTTACTCATGAGAGTATTGGAATATTTACCGTAGTAAACTTTTATGTATATCATGTGTATTATTTAAAACATTTTGAAATTTCATTATTACTGTAATGAAATACAATTATCATTATATTATTCAAATTTGAAACAAGCCTGAAATTATAGGTAGAAGTTACAACATATTTATTCTAAGCACGTATCTTTATGAAAATGACAATGGTTTTTCCAAGCTTATTAATATAATAGATAATTGATTGTTTATATAGTTTTGTGATCTCTGCGAAATATTAGCCAGAATCTGGAGTTCTCTAATGATCAAGGGAAACGTGGGCTTAAACTCTGACATAAACTGGATCATTTGAGGGGTCCGCGAGTCCGAAACACTGGCATGCTCCCCTGGTCGGAAGATTTTATTTCTCGTCGGAGGTCCAGATCAATGGTTAAGGTTAGTAGTACAGGATAATATCTGATGAATGGTAGTAGTCAGACGGATCATACTGGTTAATACTACTGACAGATAAACCGAGAACCCATAATGTCTTTCCATTTCTTTTCCTTCTTTCAACTAACTCTGACAGTGGCCATGAAGCGCAGGGGCTCTTGTATTACAACTGATCACTCTGATGATGAGGCAATCATCATTGATGATTGATCAGAATCATTGTTAACTTAGTGAATTAAATCCTAGTAACTGAACAATTCTTATAATTCTCTCACAATAAAACAGGTGACATTTCATATGGCGAGAACGACGTAAATATCAGGAAAAGTCGAATATGGAGATATAATTATTTACTGAACTGGGTGAGTTATCAATAGTAATGACGGTTAACAACCAGAGATATAAACGTTTAAAGGAGTTCTGTAAGTTGATGACGAATAGAAGGAGGGGACAAAAATGATTTTGGAAAACATTCACGCACCTACTGTCGGAGAGAGTATCTCACTTTTGTATCAGAAGTAACACATTTATATTGCGCCATAATTATCAGGATAAATAGGTATTTTTTAAATTACATTTCTACAGTTTATCATAAATTTTTCTTTTATATTTACTATAAAACTTATTGTTGACAATTTTATTATAATATTATAAAAAAGAAAAATCAAATAATCCTGGTTGTATAGAGCATCTTGATTCTAAGAAATTTGATAATAAAATTCTATATTTCATATCTTTTTATTATCACATAAAAGCAAAAGTATATATTTATAAATTATAAAAGGTATTTAAAAAAGATATGAAACGAAGAGTTTTCTTTCGGAATGAACAATTGCCCATTACTGATATTAATTCGCTAGAACAAAGGCTTTGTTACTTCTTAAAATTGATATTTTAAATAACTTTAAATGAGGATTTCAGAACTTGGAACTAAATTATTATCAAAGTTCTGTCTACCAGAGAACTCAGCGCTACTAAATACTGTTAGGTTTCCTTTTCAGTAAAGACGCGTTAAACCGAGTATGAGGTTGAAAGAGGATAAACAAGAATCCGCATTACCTTAGAAAAAGTTAATAATTAGTTGCTGGTTGTTAGTTACAAAAGTTTAAGTACTTCGATAACGATCAAATTTTCAACAAACGCAATTATAATTCGATCATAACTGAGATAGGTATACAAGAATTCCCAGAATTATAACTGAGATTGAGTATAATATATTTGGTGTACGTGTGTGCATCCGATGATGAAGACACAGCATTGCAATTGTTACCCGTCTAATTAACCTTGAGTAACTTATTCACGAGGCAGAGTAGTGGAAGAACGAATGATAAACTGGCAACGACACTAAGGGGTGTTCTTTTCTGAATAATGAGAAGATTTTTGAACTGTCTCTAACTGTTAGGATAAGATTTAAGAATTATCGTTACGAATATTTAAACAATTGTAATACGTATAACTGCTGCGAGTTAATTTCGAATCGAAATGTAAGGCTAGGATTACGCCAGCGTTTTATACGCCGCGTATCACACGTCACATTTTCTCCGTCGAAGTAGGATCTTGACTGGATGAGCGATTTACGTACGTTTTACATATTTACACGCTGTATATTATACACCGATACTAAATAACGTATCCCATTGGCAAAATGTTCCGTTTCGCGTGCACGAGAAGCTTATTTTTAATCTTTCAACTGCCAATTTTTCAATTTCTGAAATTTAAGATATTTTATGTTCATCTGTAAATATAACGAATTCTCATATACGTACATTTATAACCAAAAGTTTCCACATTACTTGAACGATAATATTTCTCTGAATTATTCAAATGACATCTAGTTAGGTGTTTTTTTAAAAGAAATAAAGTCAAATGTGTTGTACAGATTTTCAAATATATATCAATCAATAATTACAAAAAGAAGTAGAAACAATTCGAAACTTGTCATAAAGTTAAAAATATTAAATGAATCTTTTGTGCAAAAAAAATAAAATATATGATTCTCTTGAATTATAAATTTAATAAATGAATTATATTTATATAAACTATGTATGTATATGTTAAACATAACAGAAGTTTTAAACTAAAAAATATGAATTATATAATAAATTTATCAAACTACGAAATGTACCTATACGATTTTCTCACCAGCGTTTTAGTTTATAAATGTTAATTCCATTTTATATGTGAATGAGTGCTATATGTTTGACATCGTTAGTTGAATATTCCATATGATGGAATAACAATTCAAAATCTTTCGATTTCTCTTCCAACTTTCAGATGAACGTAGCTACCTTCAATAACCATGGAGATGACTGCCATCCATTTTGCATATGCCATTCCGTGCACATGCATAAGATCTGCGTTGTTCCCAATACCGTTTTACTTTAAATACGATCATTCGTTCTTTTCCTGCACATTTTGCACGTTTCTGCTGAAATAATTTTGTTCCTTCACTTTGTAAGAGTCAAATTCGTATTTTATTTCAATTTTCTACTCGGTTCGTATTACAAATGCGTGCATTATTTAAATGACTTCTAGATTATGGACTAAATGTGACTGAATATAATGCTTTAAATATAGCATTATATGACACATAATGTGATAACCGCTAACCAGGTAATGAATTCAGAAATATTAATCATAATAAATATTGAATAATTAATTATCAATAAAATATTGTAACTGTTCGGTGTATTACGAACAATGTCTATATTCAAATAAATTCTATTATCAATAACAATAATGAATGAAATTATCAAATAGATAAATTTGCATATTATAAAGTCATAATCCTTAAGCTTTCATTTCTAAATTCTCCCGTTTAATAACATTATTTCATTTATTACTTTTATAAAAAAAGTGAATATATATTAAAATTTCGCAGAAAAGCACACACTCTTGAAAAGAGAAACATTTTCCAAATGTTAGTTCCGTATTCGTTCCTTTAAAATCTAACGTATTACAATGATATTCGTAGCGCGGAAGAACAATTTCGCTGTATAACAGCTTGATGGTAAAAGAATGGAAATTTGACGATTTTATTTGATATCGACACTATCTAAATTCAGAATTTATTTAAAAAAAGATAGAGGTTTTACACTTTTGAATTTTTACGAGTATCACTGAAAGAGTTAGATACCTTCCTAGGACCAAATCGTCGGGCGATCAAAAACCTGACGACTAAAAACCGGACAACCAAACTCGGTGACCAAACTTGACGATTCTAAAGTTATCAATATTTTAGAGATCGTCGACAAAATGGATGTCGTGAATTATGAAGTTGCTTTCAAAAGAAAAAGAAGGAGAACGAAATTATTGAGTAAATCCTCTATTATTACCAGAACAACGTATAAAAAGAATGTCTGCCATATTTTTTAATGACATTAGAAAATATGAAGATAAATTCTTTAACTTCATGAGAATGTCAGTTAAATCATTCGATCAGTTGTTAAGTGTAATAAGAATATCAATAACAGGCATGGGTACGAATATGAGATAGGGTATGCAGCTTTTCTAGCAAGAACCGTGATAACTAATAACGAAATGCAAAAGGTACAGTGAAAATGGATTTCAAAAATAGTACAATGATCTTGCCTATATCGTAAACTTGATCATTTACATCTAAAATTATGTCTGATCTGCGAGAACGTTGCTTGTCGTGTGAACACGTTAATTTGATTTAACGCATTTCACGACCGCCAGCGATTCGCTGGTTGCTGCGACCAAGTGCGTAAGAGCTCATATCCTTCCATGAACCCAGTCGACAATGCGTAACAGTGCTTAATACATACATATTTACATAGGTGATTTGCTTATTGAGCAAAACTTTTTGTAATTTAAAAAAGAAAAATTTTTTGAATACTAAATTAATTCTTGAATTATTTATAAACAAAGTGAAAATTTATGTGATTATAAAAGTTTAATCCACTTGATACATTAAACAAAAATTCAGATTATTTAATATCTTACTTGGGTTACTAATCTTATTACCGCCTTAGTTGTTGTTTTTTAAATTTTGTTACTCATACTTTTGATTCTTATTGGATTGGATTCCAATTTCAACGCCGAGTTATAAAACAAAATAATACCAGGGGAAGCTATTTGGTTCATTCCAAATCAAGATAATTCCGGCTGCACAAAGTAATTAAATTAAACTTACGTTTAAAGAAGCGTTCTATGCACTCTGATGCAGATTATAATTCTAAAGTTCCAGATCTTGCTGCGCATATTTAAAAAACCGAAATGTATAAACTAGCGTTTATCCAGTGTTTAACCGTAAAGTACTTTCCAATACTTAAGGAACCTAATGCATACGAGATTCGCGATAGGCAACAGAGCGCTGCTGCATATTGCAACGCACATCGTTGAATCGTTCATTGCCGATGCAGAACGCGACGATAAGAAGCGAACGTACATCGACAAATCCATACGAAACAAGGATAACATCTGCTTTGGATGTAGCGCACGCGTAGTACAACTTTCATGCGACCTACTAATTTCCGCCCTCGATCTTATGCGGTTTTGTCTCTGTTACTCATCATTCTCTTCCTTCGTTTTTCACGAAATTCCATCGGAAGGGATAAACGCGCCGTATACCATCCGCCCTGCATAAATCCAAAATTTTTCAAGTGCCACGCGGTTCGACGCATTTGTGTCATGTTTCCTGTTTATGTAAATACAAACGATAAATCGTATCCACTCATGAATTCGTTACTTCCGGCCGATTGCCTTTGGCACGTCTAGCTTTTCCTTAGCACCAGCCAAAAGTTGCCGGAAAAGTCAGGAAACTTTCTTGATATGTTAGCTCACACCTTTCGTCTCGTCACGAATATAAAACTGAGAAAATGCCGCCATCGCTTCAAACATCTTATTTATCGTAAATACAACGCTGTACGATCACAAATACTAAAGATATGCGCGAAATTGAGAGTTATATTCTTCTTTCAAATGCAATCTTTGAATAGGAGATAAGATTGCATCTTATCCGAGATCTTCCGATTTTATCAGGGCGAATATATGATAACGTCTGCATTGTATGACAGAATATAGTATTTCATTGTAATCGTCAATTAAAAGCATTTTATGACTTTTGCCATTGGGAATAAAAAAATATTTTTATGTTTTAGAAGTATAGAAAGAACGCCATTGAAAAGAATAACAATAAATTTGACGTATAAATACATTTAACTTTCGTGATAAAAATCAATAAAATTTGATTCCTTGCAATGAAAACAGTACTCGCTATACTCTTATCATCAAATAAAGGAATGTGTTTTTAAACTTTCTTGCATATCTATATTTACATAAATAATAATAAAGATGTAAATAATAATAAAGATAATAAAGATGTGTAAAATCAAATTAGATACTTGAAAAAATTGTGTAATTCTTATTCGATGTAAAAAAATTAATACATCGACTATTACTAATCCAAATTAAAAAAAAGCGCTCTTAAAAAACACTATAGTTAACAAATAAAGTGAGAAAGGAATGGGCTTTCTACTGAGTAAATTGAAAATAAATGATCACATCTAGAAATAAAATATTTCTATTTTCAATCTCTAAAGTCAACCGTAGCTGGAACAAGGTTGACAAATATACGTAGATATCTGCATTGGCTGTCGGCAGTATGCAAAATAAAATTTCTATCCGTCACAAATTTATAGATTTATTTTCAAAGTTTGTCGATACAAACACACATAGTGATACGATACATCGCGTTACAACAATTTCATCAGAGACAGTTCGAGGGTATGACGTTCAATATTGCGCTTCAACGAACTTATCGAAAAATGTCTTTGCAAAGAATTCATAAAAAATATTGAAATTCATCAATCGCGCGCAGAAAGCGCTTACTTTATGACTGGTGCAGCTCGTATGGACACGCTTCTCTTTTTACGATCAAATTTATTGGACGCGAAATCGAGGACTCATAGTTTCCACAGCGCTCCCTCCTCCCACTCTGCACTTTTTCAAGACTTTCCATATGGCTCACTTATCGCCGAGTCGAGGACTCACAATTTAGCATTGACTACGAAAAACTATAATTTTCCCTTTTCTGTGCGAGAAGTACAATATCTTTCTTACATACGATTTTCATCTTTTTATCTGGGAATTCTTTTTCGAACTGTTATACATTCTTTTAGAAATATTTAAGGTCGTAAAATATTATTTGTTTATGAAGATTTCCTTGTAGCAATCTCTCTCTTTCAACCTTATTCTATCTAACAACTTAATGCTAATAAATCGAAGAATTTATAAATATAATTGTGAGTAAATTTTATATAATGATATAAGTAGAAACAAAAGTAACGCTTCGTTTAACTATAGTATTCAATGGCTACTTTTATACCTTGTCCTTATACCTTTTATACTTGTCTTTCTATACTTACTACTTACGTACATACGTAGTCTAAAAAGTCTACATATACTGGCCGAATTATATATCTGACTTATTCACAGAAACTAGAAATGCACTTTGTGACAGAATTGCGTTCACTTACATATCAGCAGGAAATGATTTTAAATTTGCTCAGTGACTAACGGATTCCTAGAAGGAATTAAAAGAATTTAAAGCATTTGGCTCGCAAGACTTTCCGAGCAAAATTGCACTGGAAAGCACGAAATCATTGATTTTATTGCAAAAGATTGTAGGTCGTTACTGGTTCCTACAAAAGGCCTACAAGATATTAATATAATGTTAAATTTATCTGTTTTATGATTTCATGAGGATATGACAATACATATTTTTGTGCAATTTTATTGTGTATTTTTTACTTATTCCTTTTAATATGTGTAGGTAATAAATTGCGTTATTTTTTAAACATGTTTTTAAGTTCAAGTAACATAAAATTTTATAGCAAAAAATATTTCTGCAACAGGACGTATTTATTGTAATATTTCAAATTTAAGAGATGTATGTGATCCTTTTAAACTGATTGTATGTATAGATATATAAATATAATTGTAACATAAAAATATTATATATAACTCTAGCAGACCACATCCAAGGAAAAGAGATAGATTACATATCCATCATTTAAATAGATACTACATAAACATTTGTACAGTTTTGAAAAATAGTTTGGTGCTATTTGTTTGAAATATTTTTCATGTTTTACAACAGCACTCCGGAGATGGGTGCATAGCTTGCCTGAAGGATTGTCTACTGCCGACGAAAGCACCAGGAATAGTTTTGGTATCTACAACCTGTTCTATAAATATAAACCTACATTGCATAAATTTTTCAATTAAAATTTATTTTTTATTTATATAGAATTTTATTTTATTTGAACAACTTTTACTTATACTTAAATTCTGTTACATCACAATATATAAAAAAACCTTTTTTTCTAATTCACCAAAATGTACTAAAACGTCGATAACTTAACAGAATGATAATCAATTTTTAATTTTCTACAAAACTGCACTTGTATTTGACAGATTAAATTATATTCTATTCTCTCTCTACTTTTTTTTTTTTTTTTTTTTTTTTTGAGAACGATATAAACGAAATTCATCGCATTTATGTATAAATAACGTTTTAGAAATGCATCAAAAATTCTATTCAGAACTGCAATCTCCTTTCCGTTACCTTGCGTTCGTGATAAACGTCGGAATTAAATTCAGGTAATGCCGCAACACGGTGCAGCGTGTGAACACGAATTCGCGACTAGTTTTTTATATTCTACGTTCTGCCAATGACACGTAATTTCCGTATATCCGGAGAATTCCTGGTTTGATCCAGAGTTAGAAATACACGGTTGACAGGGAATTATTAATACAATAAAGCGTAGCTCGCGTTCTCGATTCGTATTTACTATCTTTACTGCAGATTATTTATTCCTTAAAATAAATAAATAGTCCATAGAACAAAATTTGCATGTAATACCATATTTATGATATAATCATATCATTTGTACAAAACTCAATTTTCAAAATGATTTTTTGCATTTATTAATAGAAAAATTATTAGACCTGCAAAATAATATCAGTAAATTTTGAAAAGCAATTTTTTCAAAAGCTAGGTCTTGAATAAAAGAATTTTATCCTGTATTTCTGTCTTATCTTTTCATAAAGTCTCGCCTTGCGCGCATATATATTATTCGGCCGCACCCTGTGTATATTTAAAAAGCTAAATAATTCTAAAGTGAAAAGTGTAAATGCCCTATTAAAGTTCATGACTATTGCGAAGCAAAGATTATTTTTACATAATATTTGTACATAAAATATAAATAGCGATCTCACAAATGAGGACAGAACGTACAAAAATCATTTATTAGTTCCTTTTGATTAAAAACAGATCTCATAGCAATACTTAATTGAATAAGAGAAAATAATATGACAATGTTCTTCAACAAAGTTAGTAAAAGACTCAGAATTAAACTACAGTCTATTATTACAATATAATTATCATAAAGGCAATATAAAAAACAATAAGTCAATAAAATGTTTAATGAGTTATTGAAAATATATTACATTATACAGAGCAAACTTCAAACGTCTGTGTAACATTTTTTGGAAATAGTCGCGTCAGATTCTTATTCTGTTGATTCAATGAATATAAATTAGCATTGAAATTTAGATTTTTATCTGGTGTCACGCTTCCGATTGAATATAACGTCCGTAATCTGTACGATGTACATTTTATGAAGCATTACAATTTAATCTGTGACTTATGCACTAAATTGGGTCTTTGCCAGATAAAGTTACTCACATTAATATTCGGATATAACAGTATCTCTGTATTCGTTGCATAAGAAAGGATGATTTAACTATCGTGTTGCTTACTCTACGAGAATATAAAGCATTTATTGTAGCTTGAAAATACATGAACAATTTCTACTTAATATATATTATTGATATATAATGATAATAATAAATTAAAATTATATGATAAATATTATATATTATTATATATTATATTATATTGTTAATATTATATAACAATATATAAATATAATAATAAATTAATTAAATAATATATAATTAATATTAATATATAAATAATAACATTTAGTTGTATTTACAATAGACTTTTAACAAAAAAGAGATTATAGATACTCTTTGCTGTTTAAATTCGATGCGGTGTTCTTCGTTATAGTTTCTAATAATATCTCTTGCTATTAATATTAATAATTGCGCAATTTCACGATAACTTTTATCATTTTCTATAATAATTGAAAAGTTGTCTTTAGTCAAAAATAATATTCTTTCCTTTTCGTGTTATTTCTTGGCGTATTATAAAAATATTAATGTCAGTATCTTCTGAGAAAAATTTTTAATTAATTTTGATTATAGATCTATGCTTTCTACTGCGTTTCTATTTAGTTAATTATACGATTTTAATTGCAGAAGAATTTAACTTGAATAATATTACCGAAAAATGCATTGAAACTAAAATAATATTTATTCTATTTTCTCTTAAGTTAATATTCTCCATTGATATGTATTTTAGTAGAATGTAATTTGCCTATATTACTTTCTAAGTGCGTCGCTAAAAGATATCAAGTGTACAATTTTTCATCGTGTGAGGGATGAAAAATTTCAATACTACTATAGGACTCACACACAAATCAATAAATTCAGGTGTATAGAATAACATGAATCTGAAAATGGAGTAAAATTTGTCTTTCTGCTATGAATCATGCATAATTTGTCGCGCTAGGTTTTCTATTAATTAAATTATTACTATTTTGTGTTTCTATTCATTGCGATTTCTAATGATGAGTCTGGAAATTATTGAAAGAAAACAGAAAACGCACATAAAAGTTCGTTATAAACTTAGAGAAAGTGGCACGGAAATGTTTCAAACGATCCAGATGGCGGCGTTTGTAAATGTTACTAAATCTGTTTGAAAGTAGACTTGGTTTCAAAGAAGACAAGTTCAAAAGGTATCTAACACTGATTGGAAACTACTCAAGAAAGATTTTCAATCGCGACTACTGACGGAACCAAAGAGGAAACCACAGTATCTACTTCGTGATGCTGCACTGAATGCAATGCTTTTTCAGCGTATAATCCAATGTTCATGTATATGCCTGAAGGAAAAAACCGCATTTGTAACAAACGAAACATGACTGCTACTTTACGATAATGAAGTCACGTTGCTGTCACAAGATCTGTGTGAATGCGAAGTGATTCTGATACACAGGTTTACGGAAATATTCCAACATTTGAAGAAATCTTTCATAAACACATTATCTGTATTATATGAAACATTTTGAAATTTCCTAATTAAATCCTATCCTAATTAAATTAGGAAACAAATCTGAAAATATATATATAGAAATTACAAGATACTGAGTATAAATATATATTTCGTAGATATCACTCAATTATTTATAACCCAATATTAAATCTCAATATTCATATGTAAGATACGATTGAACAATTCAAAGATTATAATCTTGTATTGATGCAAATGGCCGAGATTTCGAATATGCGTTATAATGAAAATAATAGAATGGACAAAATCAAATATCTCAGAAATAATACCTAAGTTTTCTCAACGTATGTATATTGGGCGCTTATTCCAGAACTTAAAAATCGACTATCATAGTCTCATCAAAGATTCTTCTAGAGCATGACACAGCGAATAGCATTCATGTCGGAGAATATAGTTATCCATTAAAGTTGGCACATACAGTAATGTGGGACTATTAAACGTGATAAAAGAACGAGCAAACAATTGGAGAAGATAAATGATAGAAGAAAATATGAAATTCTATAAGGGCAGTACGTTCACAATTAATGTAATGGAAAGTATAGAAGGTAATGATGTATTATGTGTATATATATACAGGGTGTTTCGTTGTGGAAAATACAGCACGGGCGAATTCTGAACACTGAAATGGATTTCACTTATTCCTTCCATACATCCTTCCATATTTATAATACCTGTCTTTTACTATTGTTCCTTAGTCAAATAATCGCTTATTTACTTAACCTATTCTACTCTATTACTACTTAATTCTATCTTTCCTATTCTTTTCTAATTTTCTCAGACAAGTTACTGTTTGCTCGCAATATCTTCCGTCCCCCACTTTTTCCAGGCTACCTTCCAGTCTACCTATTTCCCTACATTGCTTATACATAGTAATGCCTCACAGTTCCCTCTCCCTCTCCGTACAGTCTACACTTAGTTTTGTTTCTTTCTAACCAGAATCTGCACGTTTCCTCCTCTCGTTACTACATCTTGGCCTCGCTATCAAGTCCTGAGCTTTTTCCTCTTCCCTGCTTCTTCAGGTACTTGAGTATCACCGTACATCTAATATATTTATAATAATAATTATATATTGTTTTACATAATTGATATATACATATATGTCGGAGTGGGAATCGCTGCAAAAGTATATCATCACTCCAAAGCATCTTTATGATGTCGATGCCGATGCCGACACCGCCACGGTTGAGTCGTGGCCGGGGACGACAGTGTGTGCATGAATGTGGACCGTGCGACCAGCGCAAGACACTAAAAAAGTGTAAAAATACAGTCTTCAGTCGGCACGTGAGAACATATTTGTACTATACTGAAGTATTCATTCTATTATATTATCTTTAAAATTTTCTTTGCTTATTTCCTTCTTATTGAAATCTCGATTCTCTCCACATATATATATATAATCTTATGTCAATTTTCGATTACCGTTTCCAAATTATTTATCAAACGCCTCAGAATATCACTAACGCCATGGAATAAGACGGATTAGCGAACTTAACAATGAGTTCTTAAGGTCGAAGTTAAACTAGGAACTATAAAATATACGAAATTCACTTGAGGGCGGCAGAAACAAATTGGTTACTATCTTATACTATACAACTTTCTTAAAACGATTTAAAAAGGGGTAGTCACGTAATTTGTAGTTTAGCAGCATCCCTCAACGAGAAAACTTTCTTCAGTTGATTAATTTTCCTCTTTTAAACTTTATTACTGCCTAACCTAGTCTTAATTTATTAGCACGTCAAGATAGTCAAGAAATTAACATGCCAGTAGTTTAAAATATACGTAACAAGTTACAACTTTCAAAGATTTGTACATATACATTTTTTATTTAAAAGTGTCACTAGCGAGATAATTAAGGTCTTGAACATTTTTCAAAATGTTTTTATTATTAGATAACATAACAATTAGCATTTATGTTAGAACGAAAACCGTTTTAGACATGTAACGTTGACTAATAAAATGACGATTCATGTTTCATATAGACTACGAAGACTAAAAGAAAAATATAAATAGTTTAGTTAAGTGATAGTCATTTTTAGTCATGTGCGACATTTCCAAACGAGAAGGACCCATTTATGTAAAATTTCAATTAACTGCTATTCATTTATTACTTCCATTAGTACCGTGTGTAATATAATCTGTTTTTGATGTATTAAATATTCAATATATATAATTATTTACTACATATATAATGTATAACTTAGACTAAACAGCAAGCAGCAATTATTTACTATTTACATATGTACAGCTAATGGAAGAAAGTATATTTATACACTACATAGTATACGTATACTTTAATCTTTAAAATGGAAGGAAGAAATTATCCAACGCGGTATTTAAATTTGTGAATATTTCTATATAAAATATGCATTTAACAGATGCAAAAAAAAAATGGTGAATTTAAATAAAGTTATGCCTATATTACAATTCTGTTTTATACAATACATACATATAAATATACATATGTGTAACAAACATTAATTTCAATAAACATAAGAAAATGTTTATTCGAGCTAATATTTGTGGAACTTGTAGATAAAGCGTTGATACAGTGTTCTGTATATATGTCTATAATCACAAGCTAAGTCTACATCTATTTTGCTATACTTCACCTAACATAACGTCTTTAAAGGTTTACAGAGATTCTGAGTCTTGTATACAGAGTATCCTAAAGGGTACTTTCACTTGAGTATACGTTCTAACGCTATGTACCCTACCGAACAAACTAGAAGACTGATTACAAACATCGAGGAACGTTCTCTTTGGGATACGTTTTGACATATGACGTAGTGGAGCTAACGACGCTGCTTTCCCTTCGTAACTTTTGTATGCAACCAATTAAGGAACGATTTTAATGCGAGTTTCTGTAGGAAACTACCTTAATTTCGCTTTTCATCTTCTTGCTTGGCATCTCTCCAGGTCACGGCTCAATTAAATTAACAATATAGCATTACACGAAGATGTAATTCCGTAACCATCTATTACTATGTAATTATGCATATCTAATGTGTGATCCATGTTAGTGGATAGTAATAAGGCGAAGAAACATTATAACATTAGTAGAATAGAGAAAATTAACAAAAATGTATTGGGAGAGTTGTATTACAACCATTGTACTTAACAAACATATTATGCAAATAGCTTGAGTGTTTGTATTCAAACCTAATGATTCACAGCGGCTGCGTGTATTCTGCTCCTGTCCAAATCAGAAATTATACAAAACGGACCACCTCAAGAATCTTGTAGATGTTGAATTTTCTCAAGAACAAAATCTGAACACATAATTTTTTGAAAGGTAAAAAATAGTTATCCACTTTAATCCTCATTTTGACTGCGACACCAATTATGGCAGTGAAATACTTAAAAATATTAGAATTAATATTCGACAAAAGATTAATTTGGGCATACCATCTTAAAAATCTCAAAATCTATAGATATATATCATACAGAATCAATATTTTGACGCGAAAAATGTTCTTTTAACCATACATGAAACGCTGATCCACTTAAACTTCGATTATAGATCTATGATCTATGATTTAGATAATCGATAGCTATTAAATATATTAAATTTCTTGTTTAAGAATAATCTCCACATTCTACACTCCTTTATACAGCATTCTTAGTGAATTAAACGCATTGGACATTAAGTGTAAACTATTATGCTTATCACATGCTTTGCCTGTCGCAACTATACCTAAAAACCTGACGTCTATCTACGTTTGGACGAACTATCCAAACCTCCACAAATCTCAGTGATAAGAAAGAGGTAAGATCTAAAACTACTTTCCTCTAGAGTCAATAATTGTCTGTACAGAAACTCAATATGTCGCTTCCTAATATAAGAGAACATAATCCTTTTTGTACGTGAATGTATCCTCAATGGAATTCGTTTGAAATTCTTGCAGAATCAATTTGTAATAACTACAACAAAAAAGATACCAACTTTAAAAGATTTAAAATTGCATTCCAGGATTACGTCAGTCATACTAGCACTACTTTTATTTACAATGATATGTCTACATCTTCCGAGTCAGTTCGATATGCTTTTATAACAGACAATTATACCTCTACCTGTAGAGTATCCACTACTTCTTTGTTCTGTGATATACAAGTTATAAAAAATGCTTCAATAAATGCAAAACGTATATACACTAACACCAATAATTTCACAATTTTCACCGATTCAAAAACTACCATCGAAATCTTGAATAAAAGATCTCAAAATCAGTACTCTTCCATCCAATCTATACAAAATATTATCGTGGTCAGTCAGAGTCACATAAGACTCATCGGCAACGAAAGAAAGATGCTAGCAACTTATACGAAAAAATTAGTAGAAATAGAAATTTTCAAGATGCAAAATCAGTTATTAAAGGAACCGTTAGCAAATTCTATTTTTATTTAAAAGGGAGAAAGTGTTATATTGATGATTCGTCGCTGCTTCGAAAGAAAAGATTTTGTCATTAATTTTATTATTTTGACACTTGTTGCTACCTGAAAAGAATCACGGTTATTATCCATTGCGTGAAATAACCTGTGTAATTCTAGAAGTTCAATGCATAGCAGACTACGTACTTACATTGGTATGATAAATTTAATTATATTGCATCAAATAAAAATGTGAATTTATCTACTTGATTTTGAAAGTTTCGATTTTTAGCAAAAGATCATCCGATTAGTTTTCTATAATTTTGTTTACTTATGAAAGGGAATATTATACAATTAACTAGCAACTTTTATTTTAATTTTAAATCCAGAAATTTTCATACATGATCATAGTAACGGAATCGTTTACTTCTAGTATAATACTACATTGATAAGTGAAGAAGATAAAGTCTAGAAAAGGTAAATATATAAATAGATATATACTTTCTAAGTTGCATAGCGCTTCGTGGTATTAAGATCAATATGAATGAAATAAAACAGGTCTGGAAAGTTATAATCGGACTACATACATATTGTGTAAAGATGGCAAGATAAAAACTAGTCTTATCATAATGATGATCTGTGAAACTCATAATTGATACAGTACATTCAGTATTTGGAATTCTATCTTTAAAGCTGTAATGTATATAATGAATCAAATGGCAATAATAGAAAATTAGTCAAGATCATCTATACATTATCTGCTGCAATTAAATGCTCTTTTAGAGTCTATTAATATGGTACAGAACATTATTACGCAGAGTGTATTGATTTGTCTATTCAAATGCGAATTTCATCATATTCCTCGATTATATCACTCGATAGCAAATATTGCTACTAGCAGGTATCACGTGTACTTCATACAAATATATCAAAGTATACATAAAGTATTACATAGTATTACATGTAGTATTACATATATACTTACATACAGAGTATTTCTTCTTAATTTACTTATATAAGTATCTTGAAAATTATAGAAGATAGGGAAAAATTAAAACGAGATGCTTCGTGTATAACAAGTGCTAATAACGGTCATTTGACATTGAGTGATATAATGGAAGAACATGCTGAAATTCACATTTGAATAGACAAATCAATAAACTCTATGTAATTATGCTTCACATTATATTAATAGACTACGAACGAGCATTCCATTATAGAAGATAATTTATCGATGATCGTAATTAATTTTCTGTTTGGGACAAAAATTACAACACATTAGGAGCAACAGATTATATTGATACTTACTTTACTTTACGATAATGTTGAAAGGCACAGCAGAGACTAACTTCTAATTTATAAATAAAAAAATCAAACTTTTTATTGCGTGTTGTTATATCTGACATTGAAATGTTTTTATAACACAACTTGTGTCGTTCATACGACCTATTCTTGGAATATGAAGTTTCGAAATTGACATGTCGCTGATATTAGCATAATCCAAGGTACATATTTACACCAAAAAAATGTTACATGGTTGAACATGTATCTCGTGGGCGCATGCCTGTGTGCATGTGTTGTGTCACATAGTATTGATATATATTCCACTCTTTTAAACCTATATACTTAATAACTTGTCATATAGCTATAAAGGAGAGATGACACATTTTCTATATTATTATAATTCTGATTAAACTTAAGCTGCATTACTGCATGTCCGTTACTGTATATTCTATACTACTTGCATCATCATAAAGCATTACCAAACGACCTTACGACATTATTGTATTTGACACAGCTTTATTACTTAAAATATATTTAAAGGGAAATATGAAACAGTTTATATACGATATAAACACTTTAAAATGTGTACTTTATGAAATAATAAAAAGACATCGAGTCATTGTTAACTTAGCAACTCTTTTACTATTATTGAAAAAAAAACTTCTATAAAACTTATCTATCTACATCCACCTTAGTTTGCAGTTATGATTCTCCTTTGAATAGTTTTTAATAATAAACGAATAATTAAAAATTTAAATTTTTCACCGTAAATAAAGAATTAAATATAAATTTTGAACTTTAAAGGTGATATAAAGTAGGAAAAACTTAAGAATTTAAGGTAGAAATTAATGACTTAAGAGTTAATTAATCATTTTTATTGAAAAATAAATAATATATTATTTCTAAAATCTTTGGACATTTATGAAATATATTATTTTTTGACGAATTTAAGGCAAGTCAAACGTTGGTTTTTCATGTAAGTATTAAACTTTTAAAGCGATTTTACAAACAAAATTGCTTTATTTTTTATTATAAATATAAATTAAACGGTTAATGTAACAAATATTGTATTCGAGATGACACATCTTAATGACGATATCCTCAATACAAAAAGTGCGATTCAATTAGAAACATTATATTTCGCAAATAATTAGTTTACTCAATGACATTACTCGTATTTGACAATCTGTGTTTAAAATTTGCATTTCATTTCGAAATGGCTACTTATGGTTGGAGAGTGGCTAAACCGTTGGACATCTCTTCGCTGAAGTTGTGCCGCATGCATATCAGTTAATCTCAGTTCGAGTAGTACTTGAAACTTGTTCGGAACATGATTACAGGATACTAATGCGTCTCCATATTTACTATTTATAAATTTCAATGAGTTTAAGAAAAGTTTTAAACCCAAATATATAAAACGGCATTATGAAAATATTTTCAACATTAATTCGAATGTACAATTGTAATGTTTGCAATTTGTAAACTGTTTCGTGAAAACGGCAGTAATATTATATTACTTCGGAAGAATATTGACATTCTGTTAATATTGTTCGATATAACGTCAAAATGTTTTACATTTCCTCATGTTATGCGTATCTTAATGTATTAACAAAATATAGCTCGTACAGAATTATTATTTTCGTGTATCACAGCGTAATAATATTCTTGATTTTTAAATCATCTCCAATAATTTTACAGAAGTTTATGCATAGAATAATTAGTTTTTAGTCATCAACAAATAGTACTAATTAAGATCGTCGAGATATCTTTTTTATTGACAAAAAATATGTTATAAACGGAATCATATATTATTTAAATCATTAATCGATATTACTTGTTGTTTACTACAAAGAGATGTTAAGCTATTTACATAAAAATATCAACAGTTGTAGAGATATTATCGTAATTTAAATATTACGAAGACGTAGTAGCGTTAAAGCTGCTATCTTTATTTTCTTTGAACAAAATTTTATTATTTTTTGAAATTTATTAGTTAATACAGTACAAAAAATATATGATAGTTCCATTTAAGTTAATTAAGAAATCTATTTTTCTTCAGTAAAAAATATTTTAACAATTTTAATTAGTACTACCTATGTATTGCTGACTAAAAGTTAATTGACTTTGTATGTAAATATTTTTTCCAGATCATATGACCTAAACATCGTAAATATGTACATATTTATATCTGATGTATATGATATAAAACATAATTTAAGGATTAGGTATTAATTATGTAGCTGTGAAATTTTGAAGCATTATGATAAATTTTCGTGGTCAGAAGTCTCGAAAATTACAAATGGCTATGTCGGGAAATAAAGTTGTCGATAGATGAGCGAAAAGTATTATCCAGCTAACATTTGTCTCACGATTTACCTGAGAGGCACAGAAACGAGACACGGTCGAATGCCGCGTGTAAATCAAACTCCTAACTCGATAGTTGTACGTATCGCAAAACGTTTCGCGCGCCTGCACACCAGTCAACCAGCCAGGTCACCGATCGTGAACACCAGTGTGGTCAGCGCACTTGTTTAATGTGCAAAAGGCAGAATGCACTCGGGAGAAGTATTCCCATTATATTGGTTTGGTCGAACTGGCTCGGTTCTATCGCGAAATCGTGGTTTTATTGTACAATGCGGCTTGTCTCGACAGGAAAAGCATGATATGTGTAAAGCACGCTCACGCGTACCGGAGGCTTGAATACGTACAATTCAGGTGCATAGTACGCAACAGCAATATGCGCTTCGTTTATAGAGAGAAAGTGCTGGCAAAATAGAACGGAACAGAGACGGTCTGTGGATGCTGTTGAAGGGCTCACTCTATAAGCAAAGATGCGAGTCGGTCGAAAATGAGAGGTTGAGCTTGGTAGACGCTACAAGTATCTCTGCGGCTTAGTTTAGAAGGCAGTTTCACTTCTGTTTATACATGTGCGGTTGCTAACAGTTACAGAAGTGGATCCTCACTACTCACGCGGCTCCTTTGTATCGCTTTAGCCTGTTACCAACTGAGAGCCCTGGAGTTTCACTTTATGTCAGTTTATGTGTTATTGTAGGAAACTATAAAGTTGAGAAATGTTCTATGGTATTGGAAAGGTATTATGAAAAGGTAAGATATTATAGACTAAAAAGAAACACAAAAATTCCACGTTGTTTAAACATAATCTCGATATCGCTATATGACAGGCACTTTTATACCTTTAATAAAGCTTGTAATTTATATTATAATTCATATTTAATCATTCTTAAAGTGTTCGAACAACAATTGTAATGACCTCATTGAGCTAATTGTGAGAAAATTTATATTGACTCCATTTTTTGTGAAATTCTACTTATCGTACTTTAAAATTACCTATTGTTACTTCAATATATTTTTATGTATAACGATATTATATATATTAAACGAAACGGTATTTAGTTACTCATATTTTATGATAAAAGCACTCGGACACTTTTGTTAATTTTAAAACCGTGTTTTAAAAAATATTCTGTACAAATTTATTCTTCTGTTAATCTTATTATTTATTCGTTTCTACCGGAAATTGGAATTTCATGAATTCTAGAATCAAGTTCATTCTAATAAATTCAATAGGATTTATTAGGTCTGAAGATTGGGATGGCGAATGTAAAACGTTAAACATACACGATATAAACAGACTCAACAATTTGTGGAACATCACATATGTAATACATGAACACACACATACACACAAATTATGTGATTATGAAAAAAATATTTACAATACTGTGAAAACAAACTAATAGCTTCTTAAAAATAACTTCTTTTATAAGAAACATTATCGTTTCATTTTCATCTTTTTACTACTAAATGTTATAAATATGACTTTATGCTGCATTTGTATGGTTTGTGATATGGCAAGTTAGGTTCGGTAACTTGCTTGATAAATGCAAATCAGGTAGCCACAATTCTGTCGATGTAACTAGGTTCGTTATTTCCAAATGTGTGTAAACTTACCAGACATATACAAGTAATGGTATATGTACTTACTTCAGAACGAAATTGCTGATCCATCAGAGGGGTTTTCTAAACATACCTGAATCCAATTTGCTTTCCTTTGACTCATGCCAGATTTGTCGGCAACGAATAGGAAGCTCGAGTTAAACTAAGCTGCATGGTTTCGAATTCGAACCGATCATTTCTACCATGAGAATCGACGAACGTACACAGTCTTCAGCAAAAATACAGCATGCGTGTGCTATCGTCAAGGTTTCAGAGGTTTACACGGAATCCTCAAAATTGAAAGAATATATATATAATATTATAGTAAAGTATAGTATAGTATAGTAATATAAGTAAGTATAGTAGTAAGTATAGTATAGTATAGTATAGTATAGTATAGTATAGTATAGTATAGTATAGTATAGTAATATAATATTTAATTGTAAAGTGAAGTAAAACATGTAATATATGTGTAAGTTCAACGGAACAATAACACATTTTGCATTTTCCGAATTGAGACATTTATTTTCTAACAAACACTCCAAAATACTTTTCATCCCTAGTGGTGTGTGGGCCCTCCTTTATTTTCGATTATTTCGATTATATTATGCAATTAATAATATATATATCTGTGATAAGTTACTATATTCTTCATTAAGACACTTTGACAATTTCAAATTATCTAGTTTCTTCATAAACCATTTGAACAAAGTAGCTGAATTTTCCTCTATGATATTCAATTTGAAAGCTTACTAACCAATCCAAAAATGAAATATTTTCATACGAAAAATAATTTTTTACAAGTTGAACAGTATGAACTGCAAGAGGATCATTAAAAAGTAAAGTCATTGCCAGAAATATGTATTGCACACTTCTTTGTTCTCGTATTACATTATGGTAAATGATGTCATTTGTTTAATTTTGAATACCATTTTAATTTTCTTCTTGTAGCCAAAACATGCCAAGAACATGGCACAGCTTCCACCCATTTGATGCTACATTTTCATCATTTTCTTTTTTCATATGTGATGACAGTAATAATCGAATCGCTATCTAGAGCATCTAAATCAAATTTTTTCTTATGAATATATTTTGCTTTATTTGTCTATTAATAATACATTACTTTAATTTGCTGACAATATAATACTACTATTGTTTCACTCGGATTAAAATAAAAAGATTATATGATTATATACCTCACACTTTATTTCATTTCAAATGCTTTTTGTATTCTTTCACATTTTCTATATTATTCGTCTTCCCGGAAGTCAAATTAATATTTTGGTATGCTTCAATTGCACTGTGGCCTAATTTAATCTTCCGTAAATTAAGATTTTATATAGATTATATTGATTTAATATAAGATTGGTAAACAGATACGGCAAAGAGTTAAATAAATAGTTCACAATATTAACTTTGGGAACTTTTCTGAGGTTTTGTAGCGCACTAATCTAAAAATTAGAAAATTGCAACTGATTTCTCCGAATTGAAAAAAATCAATCAAAATAATATACAGAAATAATGCAGATGTTCTTTACTGTACACTATAAAATTTGTTCTAACATTAGTAAGTTCTTATCGGAAATACATGATATGATATGAAGATTTCCAGGTATGCATGTAAGTAACATTAGATAATTGCCAAACGTTAAGTTGATTAAATCAATGCAGGTCATAAGTAATAAAATTATAAAAAAATTAATAAAACCTGAATAGCTTAACTAGGAAAATAATAATCTAACAAAAAAAAAGATTTAAATTAGAGTTTCTATCTAATAAACTCTAATCGATAGATTGTACCTACATTCCTTCCGTGCGGTGTAATTTGACTTTTAAAATTTTGATGTTATTTGAAAATAAAAAGGCGAATTAAGTGAAACAAACAAAAGACCTAAATCTATAATTAATACAGGAACATGTTTGCACATTATGATTTTAGTTACATTTATTAATTACCCCTAAATGTAATTGCATAAAAGCACTTAAAATTAATATTGCTCTGAAAAGTTTCTCCGTTTCACAGAGTATACTATACATATATTTCAATTAATGAAAATATTTACTAATATAGACATCACAATAACACACATGGGCAATCATTAAATTTCTGTTATGCAAATTTAAATGAAAATATCCATGAAAGTTCAGCGATTTGAGTCAATATCGCCTAATTTTACATACATTATGAGTTTATAATAATGAATTATGACTTATGATAGCTTCTTGTGAACATCCAAAGTATAAAGGCCAACATTTGTAAATTTAATTTGAATTATTTGAGCGACTACGTGCGTATATAATTACAAATTACTTTTGAATATAATTTCGGATATATTAGAAACATTTGTTTAGGAGTTTATCAAGCAATCCGGGTTTTAAAATTATAAACAGTTCGAAATTTTAGATATTAAAGGATCTGAATTTTATGATAATGTTCTTAGTTTATACAAAAGAATCCTTCTATTTACAGGATTCTTCAATTCTACAGGTTTGAATTTATGTATATACAATTTATAAAGTTCCTATATGCCATTTATAACAAATGCTATATATGTATACATATTAGGTTGTCCCGAAAGCTTCTTTCGTTTTATAAGGAAATAATAGATGCACAACATTTTTTGTTTTATATTATTTTATTGAATTATGTATAATCCATGGTGTTTGATTGTTCTATTGGAACAAAATGGATCATACATAATTACATAATACATAAAAAATACGAAACATTTAGAACAACCTAATGAATACATGAATTCATTCGTACATCATATCAGTCATTAATTACAGGGTCGGAAGACACAATTTACAGAATCAATGAATCTATCAAGCTAAATAGAAAAGTGTACTATTTTAATTAAAATGTATCGTGTAGGGTATTAATATTGAAATTATCTATTACGGATATTATAAACAGAATAATTGTTTCAGTATAGACTTTTTACTTGTAATATTTATCATCTAAACTGCTTTATAAAAGAATACATTTACTTTCTTAAACATTGTTAAATGAGGAAGAAAAACACATGCCTGAGTTTTGAAAACCAATTTACTTTTTAGTGCGTTTATCCTACCAAACAGCATCATTTATTTATAAATTATATATACTAGTTGAAGATTGTTCACTGCTTGCAATCATTGGTTGTAGAATTGACCAATTAGAAGCCTAATTGCTCTTGATTCTACCTAACCAGAACATTAATTACTTGAGATTCTGATTAATTGTAAGCCTGATCACTTCTGAGTCCACCTAATATTGATTAATTACTAATTACTAGTATCATTAAGAAATTATTAAAACGATGACTGATTTTGGTGTCCATTAACATTTTACAGATCATATATTTGCATTCTATCCTTAAAAGTTGTATTTATTTTTGTTCGTCAAAAGCTTACGAAAGTCTCCCACCTATTCTGTAGAAATTAAGCCGGCTACAAAATTATCTTCAAACGGTGAAAACAAAAACATTGTTCTACCTACATAATATACATAATATATATATAGTCCGCCATTATCTCCTATTCGATTTCTTATACATTTCTTATACAGTACGTGTTGCTCCGCATTTCTATTTGGGTTTTACAAAGCTCTTGATCGTACAGCAACGTTCACATTGTTTCGCTCAATGAATTTGCATGTAAATTTCATTGCAAGATTGTGTAATCAATAAAATGATCACTATTTTCACACAGTCTGGATTGTCAAACAGTAAAGTTGACGACAACGAGCATGAATTTTAGCAGTTCAATAGCATTAAAATTTATGTACATTTATCATTTTGGGTTAATGTGTACCTATATAAATCAATTATATTCATTCAATTAACTGTTGCGATTGATACATTCTATTAGAATTATCAATTAACGTAATATTGGATACTGACGAAATTTCTATAATTTTGATAAGTATCACATATGCTATATAACAAAATACAAATATTATACGCTAATTTATCAAAAAATAAGCATACAATTCAAAAAATGCTCGCTAATACCATATATATTAAATATTATTCTTTTCCATCTATCAATTTTTCCATGTTATTTACAATTTGTGGATGTCTTATTGTTAGTGGTACGTTTTCAACATGTTTATATGTAGATACTATGTAATATTTTTGCGTAACAAAATAGAAAGATATTTACAATGATATTTTCAGAAATAATTTATCTATGTAGTTACGTTTTATTTGTTAAAGCAAATCATAAAATATAAAATATCGTAAAATATATAAATATCATGAAATATGCTGCTTGTATTTATTTGGCAACGTTTCTTTGTTGTGAAACGAATTGTTCAATTTACATATCGTTTATACATTGGTTCTTATTCACGCTGGCAATATACGATCGTTACATTTTTAATGAATTTTGCTTCGCTTGATTAAGTGGTAGTCGCTACAATGTGCGCTTGGTTTAATGCATTTAATTACATTCCCTGCTTTGACAAACACTTTGCTAAAGTACACACGCGAATTACGTAATGGACTGTTGATAGCTCCGATATATGTATCTATCAGATGCACTATCCACTCAATTTTAACATGCCTACTAATTTAGGACAATAATCGGATTCTTGGCCCGGTTCATTTTAATAATACTCCGTTTTAATAATCAGTTTGTATTTAAATGTCAAATTTTCTATTGAATATTCATCCAATATTTTTTTTCTGATACATTTTCCATTGTCATAAAAATCATTCGAAGAAAGTTATGTGGAACTTTGTTTAAACAAAGCGAATTAATCTATGAATATAATTTAATCAGATTTAACACGCGTTTGAAAGAATTTCTACACGCGTGAATAGAAATTTTCTTCATCTTAATCTGTAATATGATATTAAAACTTGAAACATCGTACTCGCGTATAAAGCAAAAGTTTAGTACATTAGATACGAATCACATCATTTCCTCGTGTTTAAGTGCGCAAGTTTTTAAAAAGCAACGTTCATAAAATTGCGAATACCTGTAGATAATCTTGTATACCAGGCCACGAAAACATAACGTATTTTATATTCACTTACTGGCATACTCAATTAAGACCATGAAAACCCGTCTCGAAGAATCTATTCCTTCCTGTCTGAAAACCGCCAAACTTGCTTCTGGATATTATCAAAGTTTTGCCACCCAACCCCTTTCGCGAGACAATAAAAATGGGTCCACCGAGTAAATGCATTCTCCATTGTGAGAATCGCTCGAAATGGTGTGCAATGTTCCCGTTTCTTCATCCACGGATCCCTCATCCCATGGAAATCCATTCTGACCCTATCTATCTCCAGCTGTTTTTTCCATTCGCATAGAAGCCCCGACGATTTCGCTCATTTATAAAATGATGCGAAGTAATGAATGCCTCCTATCTCAAAGTTCTTTCGTTAAATAAAGGAAGAAAGAAGAAAAGGGGAGAAGTTTCTGTGAAAACATTTAAATGTTTATAACATCAAATTCCATGTGCATCTGAAAGAATTTTGTATGCGATAATATATATGGTACATTTTATAGATACTACATAGTCGTTTTATGCGGCGTAGCTGCGGTATCGAATATGTAGTTTCTTTACCGAAAATCTTTTCGCTTATTCCGTTATATCTTGTAAACGGATTGTTTAATTGAAAATGAGTATTGTAAAAATTGGCCGGTTGTACTTAAATATTCATTTCGTTGAAGTAATGACGTTGACAAATGCTCGTTTCAGAAGAAATGAAGCGCGGTTTACGATGTTCGGCAATTTGCATATGTATGCAATTCTTGGTGAGTAGAGTTTCGAAGAATTGAGCATCGTAGCCATCCACAGATTGGTCAGAAGAAAGAGGGGAGAGATAACACTCGCCATGGTCATTGTAGGTGTAATACGGAAATAGAAAGAAGTCATTTGGAAAGAATGCGAGCCTGATTAGTTGTTTTTGACAGAGTCAATACAATCGTAAAGTTAAGTAGGCGTATTGGACGAAAGTATCACATGTACATACAAAACAATGTAACATCGCGTGACGGTAAGCGATAGAAACTTCTTTCCATCTCCGTTTCCGACGATTTCGTTTATTAACAAACTTTATGTAACATTTTTTCTTCCTTTTATTTATAGATTTAATCCCCGCAGTTTAGCCGCTTATATTTGAGACACCTTATATATAGTCAAAATAATAATAGTTATTAATTGTGTTATACATGTTATGAAATGTTTATGGAATATTTATGGAAACTCACATTTTCATAAAAATAATTGGAAGAATATAGGACCTAAGCAAAAATTTGTTTCATCTATTAAAGTTTTTAAGGAGTATCGTACTTTGGATATTCATATACCTACTCTGGTATATTGTATGCATTTTATTAAATTTATTAAATTTATTAAATTTCACATAAATACAAATCCTCAACGAGGATTTCCCAAATCTTTCCCAAAAGTCCTCAATTCGCATTCTTATTTATGTACCATATGAGTTGTACAAATTTGTTTAAATACACTTAATAAAAAATGAAATTACCGCCATAATAATACATTTTTACCGTGTCCAATTAAAACTGACATCATTGCGATATGTCCGAGTAATGAAACATGATGATTTCAATTAAATATCGTGAATTTTACACTATCTAAAACTAATGCTAAGGCAACTGCTTGTCCTATTCCAGTTCTGTGATGGAATAATGATTGTGAAAGGACAGTCAAAGAGATTTAAACATACTTTTAAGAAATATAAGAAAGATCGCACCGTAGAAAATCTAACTTTCTTCAAATGTAAATCTTTTTCCAAGTGGATTATCAAAAATCTAGTTTTCGTGATACATATTTTCGATCCTGATTATTATCGCTAATAATTGTGGAATTGTTCTTGTATTAGAATAAAGAAGTAAAGAGTTGTAGTAGTAGTTTTGATGTTAACGATAGTCGATAGAAGATGTGTGAGAGTGAGGGAATGATATATGAGAGAATGGTGTGTCGGCTACATGGCGGTAGAATATAATTATATAATTCTTCTTTAATTAGAAATATAAGATGTGGTGATGATATAAGTAGACGATATAATTGACAATTTATTTACTCTTTTCCTCCGTAATAGCCACATATTTTCAAATAATGCAACGCTAAAATCTATTTTAAAAAATTCTCATTTTCATTGGAATAATTCACGTATAGGACTGAAGGTGTGTAAACGTTCAAATAAGAAAGTAAAAGATCAAAATTAATGATGCAATTTAATTGGCTATTTTCCTAAAATTGTATGTGGATTTATGACCTTCAACCTTGCACTTCGTTATAGATAATAGGAAATCAAGCATCTGGGGAATCGTTATATTTTTGAATTACCAAAAGATATAAGATATATTATTAAAGGTCTGTGCTTTTACGAGTGCCATCTGTTATGATAACGTATTAAAGCAGATTACGATTATAATAATAGTGGAAAATGATATTAAAAGTAAATGTAGGTAGTAATAATTTTAAAAGGTGTACATTAAATCATTTATTAACTGTAGTAAAAGATGAATTTCTTTAATATAATCATTTTTAAAGTTCATCAAATTATATCGTATGTCATATATTTATATTATATTGTACATATACATTGTATATTTTATTATTGCGACAATCTGTTAGAAAATAATCACTACATAATATTTACTTCCAAATGCTCTAAAAGATGCTTATAGACACACATTGCGTATTATAAAATGTATTACGAATGTAAATGTTTAAACAGAATCATTTCTAAACATAGATATTTGTAAACATTTCAAGAGTTTGAATAGAAACTGAGAACAGTGGATTACGTGGTGTTAGCTTTTAAACACGTAGTTGTATTGTAAGAACTATACTGTACATATTAGACTTGTACATATTACGAAATAATCGTAAACTCACCTTAGAAACTCGTAATATCATGCCTAGTAATAAAAACTTCTTTTTACAAAGTGTAACAGTTATTTTAAGCGGCAAGTGATGATGCCATTGTACAAAGGCATCGTGTTCGCGTTTCTATCTCAAAGATGCAGAAAGAACCTTGCTTTATTCCTTTTTACGGTGACATTAACGACAGAAAAACCGACTGTTCTAAAGATAACGGTTACTTTCAGCTTGAGGTGGTACCCAGAAAGAAAGATTTAAATATGATAAAACGCGAATACTAAGCTGTTAGTATTGTATACAAGTTGAAATTTTTGATATTTGCAATTCTGATCACAATAATTATTATAACATGGTAATAAACAAATTGTATATTATTTAAGAAAGAGGGATAATTCATTAAAAAATGAGTTTGAAAATGTTGCATATTTGAATTTATCTTTGTTGATTTTCTGTTAATCGAACACATTTCTATCATTGGAACAAATATACCGAACGTTATCTTACAATTATATAGTTCAATTAACAATTTAGAGGATATAAGTGCCACTCTTCCACGAAGCTTACAAAAGTCAGATAAGAATAAGATAAAAAAGCTCAATATTAACACTATATTAGTTTTATCTAAAAAATTCAATATATGCATTATTCGCAGTAACTAAGTATCTACTTGCTTTATTATAGATTATCGTGACCAAAGTATCACGTGTCAGCAAAGATATCACAGATATAATAAATAATGAATAATGAATATTTAGTTCTAGAAATATCTGCTATTTCGCTTCACACATTTGATGTATTATACAAACAGGATTGAATATATTATAAATACGTATACTGTTACATTCGTGGTAGCTAGCACTTCCTTTGCTGAAAATAGGAATTACTTAATCTTGTTTTGGTTCATATAAAATACTTCAAAGATTAAACATGAAAAGACGTAGCAAACATAAGTACATACATAAAAATTGCGATAACTAGGTATTTAACTTTGATTCCATCTCCCGTATCGCTTTGATATACTTGCAATGGATTTTCAGTTTTGACTTGACAATTTCTAAAAACAAAAGATATTTAAAAAACAGAAAGACATCAGAAAGTCCTTTCAGTAATTTCTTCCTCTTAGAGAAGCTCAAGTTTTTACGTACATGCAATTCATTCTCTTGTAAGCAAAAGTGTATTGAACATTATAAAATTTGTATAAAGTAAGAATGACCTGTTAGTTTATAAAGTTACATATGTCCCTTAAGGAATGAAGGACTATTGAACGACCTGCGTGGATTTTCAAAGTCACTTAATATTTACCTTAATTTATATAGAAAATTTCTGTAAAATCATCTTCTAATGATATCAAAACTTCAGAGTTTGAAATTACGAAAAGCAACTGTTCTCTGATGCAGAATATGCTGTTGCGAGCTGTACCATGTTATCCTTCGTTCGAGGAAAGGCTTGCTTGATTCTAAGTTTACGTATATCTGAACCTTAGACCAAAAGAAAGTCTATTGTAACCCTATGTTATTGGGATCACAGGATGACACGGCGTAGAAGATAAATGACAGTACATATTCTGTTTCGTCCGTAAACCCAACTGTATAGTCTGACGATCCATGTTCAGCACAGGAAATAGTGCTTTGTCTACAGGCACAACACAGTAGTTACCTGTGCCAAAATATGTAGTGCATATTTCCTTTGTTTTATATATAAAAGCTTATGCTGCACTATCTTATTTTCCAAAATATTTTCATATGATCTTTGAAGAGATTAACAACACTGTAATATAAGAACAGATTTTCTTACACACCTGTATATCTGACAACTATAAAGATACGAGTTTAAAACTTCAATTAACTTTGGCTATATCCTTTATAGTACCTGTGACAATAACTATGGATTTATGACATGTTAGCTGCAATCGAGGTCACTGCAGCCATAAATGAAAGACAAGTTTAACTAGCAACGTTAAAAATCTTATATCTTGAACGACCATGATATAATTTTCTTGATTTTGTAGTGCTAACTAATAAATAACCATATATATACCTGTACTATTCTTTCCTATATTTATGTTCGGTATTTTAAAGCACTGTCAACATTAATAACATGAAAAGTAGTAAGATGATCTAAGTAATAAAATTTTCAAAAGCTTTTCAAATATCTTTTTACGCACTAATAGCAACATTATTCATCATCAGAAGCATGTATCTGACAAACGTAGATTATTTAAAAGTAATACTTTGGATTAATGAATTTAATTATTCTCAAATAAAGCTAGTTGCGCGTTAAATTTTTTGTAAGTAAATCTCTTCCTTTTTACGGTGAAAGTATTTCTTAGTAAAATAATAACATAAACAGTGTTATATCTCCTGGGATTGTAAGAATAAGATAGAAACTGGACGTTTGAAGGATTAGTTTCTTGAGATTTGTTTAATAATCGTTCTAATATTACCATTATATGAACCTATCATATAAATTTAAATTATGTAAACTATGTTTTTTATAATTTAATAAATAACAATATAAACTGTACTTCTGTATTTACAACCACGCTGTATATCCATTATGTTTTTTTAATTTTATGATATTTAGAGAGATACTAATAAGTTTATAATATTTAAAAGATATGCTCTTTCATTAAAAGAAAGAAAAGAAAAAGTAAATCAAATCTGAAATTACTAAAACAAAAAGTGTGAAAGCTGCAATATAATTTTTATTTTCAGAGAATCCACGTCAGAAACGTACCTAATTATTTTTTCTATTACTACTCAATATAAAAAATTTACAGACGACACTTTTCAAAAAAAAGTTGCACAAAAGCTGAGAACAATTACAATTACATTAAGAATTTTATCAATATTTCTATATGCGTTTACTAAGCATGTTAATAAAATATAGTTTGGAACATTACCACCTCATAATTAGCTTATGTAATGTAATTTTCTAGAAAATCTAAAGCATGCTTTCCGGTAATGATCTACAAAATGTGAACGGTGCAGAGAATCTTTGTTCATAAAAGCTTTGTCCTTAACTAGTTAATTTTTCAGCTACAGTGTGAAATTAAAATTTCCGCCGTTTTGAAAATCTTGTCGTTTCTGTGGCAGCTACACAGAGCTTCGACGAAAGTCGCTACAGACTGGCAAACGAGTACGCTTTGTAAATAGCAGCTTAATTATACAGACTCTCGTACTATGCAAAGCAAATCGGGAGCATGAACAAGGAGAGCTCTGGCCAAGCTTGAATTATCCCTATCTTCAGGTAGAAACGTAGAATACGCACATACTTTAACCGCACACGTATATTTATTCTTACATGTATATACAAATACCAAAATAAATGTATACGATGTTACGTGGTAACAGTGCATATGCATGGATAAATACGCACATACATGGGTGCATGATTCAAGAGAAATAAATATACAATAGAACCTCTTATAACATGGGAGATATGGAGATACGAGACCTACAGCACAAAAACTAAAATATATTTGTTTTTGAAATAACGCAACTAATTCTGTACGGAAATAATTGTCACGCAATACATAGTCTCCCTTATTCTACAGAAGTTAATGCACAATTATGATTTTCAAGTCAATTAAAAGCTTACACACGTTTGCATGTAACGTATGTGTAAAGCTTGCAACAAAGCATAGAAGGCAAGCACAGCAAATCAATTAAAAATACTGTTGTTATTCGTGTACCTTGCTTTAAGGCAATAATATACTTTCGCGCCTCTAAAATTTACTATCATGTGCACGTATACAAATTTTTTTTAAGCAATATTGGGATTACGTTATACGCGGGAGCAATTTTCTAGTTACATTATACGAATACTGCGTTATATGGGATACTATACATAAGCATATATATGTGTGTGTGTGTCTATACGTGCGTGCATTTTAACGAAATAAATACATATACGCATAGTAGTGAAATACCTGTCCGTCTGCATTTGTCTAACTAATCAGCTACGGAAGCTATGATAAATGTCTACATATATTGTCAGGCGGTTCTCGAAGATTATACCCGAGTTTCACTTCGAAGGCAAGATATTCTGGGAGTTCACCAGCTAACTATTAACTGCATCTAATTACAAGGGTTGATGCAACATAGATGTCTAATTAATAGCTTCGAGATTTATACAGGGATGCGCGTGAGAGTTTCGACCATATTGCATAAGACATCTCGATGATGAATGTCTTTCGTATTTCGTTTCTGGTCCCAACCACCGCTGACTGAATTTAGTCCAACACGTATCTAGGTCGTTGTCGCGGAACGCTGTAATGCCGGGTACAAGCAATGTTACTTTGTACATTGAATTAACACGATTGTAATTAAACGAACTGCTGCAACATTACGGAGCCATCGAATTAAATATTCCATGATTTGAGTTTTATCATCGCGAAATATTAACTTTTTAGCGTAAAAATTTTGATTCAATGAGGAAAACTTACATTGCAAATAAAAGTCTTAATACCCATATCTTTTTTCCTTTAATGCTGAATTCAGTGAATGACACGAAATATAATTGATGACACAAATTTTTTTTTAATTTCTAAAGGTATTCCTGCTTTGTTCCAAATATTTCGTAGAATTATATTATATCAAGGTATCATTTATTATAAATTTCTATATATAATGATAAATATACTGAATATAATTACGAGTTGAATAAAAGTTGTTAATATTTCAGTATTGAAGTAAATTCAATGTTTTAGGTACATGAATTTCGATATAGGTAGTTTCTAAGATATTGTACAGTGAAGTCCTGATTATTCAAGTCCCATTTAACCGAAGTTTACTGATATTTGCTAAATAGACATCTGTAGTTATATACATATATACAATAATAACTGGAGCTAGAAATAAAAGTTCCTTTCCCAATTTATCGTATAAGTAGTATCGTCTACAATCGTATAAAAATCTATCCTTTCTTCCTTTCGGCAATTCCTTTTCTAATTTATTTGCATTCTGTATAGTCGATTGGAATTTCAATTATCAATTACCAATTAAAATTATCAATAGTAGAAGAATTGAATAAATATGAATTTAAATACAGCTTTGTCATTAATAAAATTACCATTTTGTACAACGATTATTGTTACCTGTTGTTCAATGTATAAATCCCATTTCTATTTCGTCTCTTTAGAAGAATAAGTCCATGCTTTTACAAGAAACTGTAATCTTAAAATCAGTCTAATTTTATGGAAATCTTTCCTTTCAAATTTTATCAGAGAATTAGAAAAGCATTTATCATTTGCGTTTTATGTTCCCGGAACCGAATTTGTATAAATCAGGAAAATGATCAATATATAAGTGGGTTAAAACCATTGATCACTTAATGGAGTGTGAGAATTTTTTAACTTCAAAAAATTTCCTTTCCACAAAGTTTCCTTCAATCCTCGTTAAAAAGTCACTTTCCATAACTGAAAAACAAGCAAAGTAACTCAATCCTGAACCATTAATCCATCTTAACTTCCACTTGAAACATGTCGTTCTATTAAAATCTATCGTTGATCTTAAAACGTTATTTGAATTCTACTTCGTTAGTTTTAAATAATTTAACTTACAATGAACGAAGAGAACGAAATTAATTTGATAACGCAAATTTCTATTACTTACATAACAAAAAGAATGATAAATATATGATGGATAAGAGTTTTGTATTTAACGTCATAAAAATTAAACAATTAAGCACGAATGAATCTTTTATTAAACTTAGTAATTACTTTTATACGAACAAGCATCTATAAATGTAAAACCTTGCATTATATCGAAATTTTATATCAAGTTAATTTTATTAATCTACATTCTAACATAATGATCAATTATCATGCATCTTTCTCAAACATTTTTTTTGAATCTCTAATAAGCCGTTTATTAATATTAATTCAATACTTAATTATTTTTATTTATTGCTGTTTAATTAATCAAAACTCATTACAATACGTTCTATAATCAAATTTTTATGTAAGTTATGTTGTTAGGACCTACTTGTACTTCTTCTGTTACGAAGTCCTAAGATAAAATAAAATTATGAGATCAGATTATCCTCATCTTTAGTATTTCACTGACCTAGTTTCTGCTAACTTTTCTCTTTCCTTAAACTGAAATTAAAGTTGGTTTGCGTCTATCTCTTAAAATAAATTCACTTTTAAAACTTTTGGAAAACATATTAGTAGAGCAAACACGCGCGCAATGTATTCTATAGAGAAGGAAATCCTTATCAAGGTACAAGTATGATGAATAATATGCGGCAATTCCCAGTTCTATTAGAATTAATATTATTTCTATTGTTTACTAATACCATATTAATTGATCAATAGTTCTGAGACATTTTACAGAGTTCAATTCAATTCATCTTCAATCTCATACTGAATACATGGCGGCTAGAACGTACAGTATGCAATGTTGTGTAGAATGAAAGCTAGTTTCACACGTAACAAGAGACATTGAATAATATATAGTTTTATTATTTATATTCATAACTGATACGTAAAATTCGTTATGATGCGAGTTTGCTGGGAGAAAATCGGACAAGAAACAAAATACTTCAAAATGAAATGTTTATCTGTACAATTTTCAATTAAATGGGCATTGACTTGCTCTTTCCATGCACAGGTTATCGTGTTATCGGGTTCTGCGCTGTAATTGGGATTTCGACTTATTATTCGAGTTCAATAACTTATTACATATTTTAGATTTAAGATTAATTTGGTTTATTTCAACGTTGCTGTTTAATGATTCTACGTTACATATTTGCAAATCAAAGCAAATAATGATGAATTATAATGTTATAGACTTGAACACCTATTCATTTTATGACGTCCTTCGTTTTAATTTATAATCATTAAAATCCACCCTATGGCTGGAAGCAAAGCATTGAAAACATAAACTGTTGCTACGCATAAATACGTAATTTAGAAAATGCAAGTGTGGATGAAATACACGTAAACTTAGTATAATAATTTTCTCTTCATCAATAATTTACATATTTGTTTGGCTTTATACTACTATGTCAATTACGCTTAGGTATTGAAGAACTAAATCAAGAAGCAATTCTGAAATTTCTGTCGTGCTGCAAATTATTTGCTAATTATAGGTATGTGCGTATATCGATATGCCAGTTACTGAACGGACAGACGTATATTTTTATAACATAGAAATTGTATCCATAAAACGTGGAAACCTTCGCTTTTATTATATACATATATATATACACGAGACATGATGTCAAACAAAACATATATCATTTATACCTACTTTATGTTTGGCATAGTACGCAATTGTACGAGACTATTATACAAAAATTCCATTTTTTTATATCGTAGCAATTGAAATCTTCATATAAAGATTACATGTTCTGCACTACAGATATCGAATAAACTAAACAGTTACAATTAGAATAAATTATTTGTTTATACTACTAGCTTACAAATTATAGGAAACGAATAAATAAAATAAATTAAATAAAAATAAAAATATAGTATACCGCTACAATAGGTTTGTAAAATAAAACACTGAATGATGATGGAAAAACAGCTCGAACTGATGATCGAACCATGGAAGCTATCAGACTAGAAATTCACTATAATTTTTGTTCTAACAACGGCAATCGTCGATTTTCTCAGAAACTAGATCACTGCAAGTAGATTGTTTCCTCATATGTCTGTCTTATTGAATAAAGGATAGATTGAATCATCGTATCTTGTTAAGAAGAGCAGACTTTCTTAGAAAATAAAAAGAAGAAAAAGAAAATCGTGAAAGCAATCTTCGGGAATTTTTGTTATATAATTCAGTTGGGCACCAAAAATTAAAATTAAAAACTTTCTAGTTAACGAGATTCCTTTTATAAGTTTAGTTTAAAGAATACGGAAGATCAAGAAGAAGCTTAACTAGGTGCTTGAATGTCCTGACAATATAAATATTAAGGATTGAAAATTATTTCAAACTTTGTTACAAGTTCGACTATGACTTTACAGTGGAAGTACGAGTTTCCGAGTTACAAAATAAAATCGAAGAGTTACTGAATTGTCAGAAGTTCATTATAACCCATTAGAATGAATTTCGATAGAAGAATCTTATATCCATATACCATATCCAGATATGCTCTGCACATCTCTAAAATTCCATAATTTTCTAAATTTCCTCGATGGAGAACTTCCTTTAAAAATACAACTATCGTTCCATTTTATTACTGATCATTTCTGATCAAACTTGTTTCCTTTTGAGAGATTGAATTGCGTGTGTGAGTAACTAGTTTCACAAATGTAGTGTTCTTCTAATATATCTTCGCATTTTTCTTGTCTGTCAAAAAATGTAGTAGCTAATAATTAAAGAAACTGAAATTTTAACTATTCTCGTGGATCTATTGTATAACTAAAATTATTATCTCCCGCTCAGGTATGCTCACACATAATAAAGTAAAACATTTATAAATCCTAACAAACCTATCTTTTTCATTTCTATGAATATATTTGACGAATAAAATATTCAAATAACAGAATAAAAAATTTCCTAGATATAGCAATTCCACTTTCAATAAATATTAATCGAAATATATCTGTCTTTCTTTCTAAATAACTGCCTGTTATTTAAAAATTTGTTTGGTAGCAAAACAGTAGGTAAATATATGCGTGTATACAAGCAAATATACATCGAGAAATGGAATGCTCCATTGAGTTGCTTTTACTTGAAAATAAATAATCCTTGATGAAATAATATTGTCTATTGCGAAAAATATTTCTTTAGTCGAGAACAGTGATTTCCATGTATTGAATTCCATTACAGTTTCTAAAAGTTATATTATTCAAAACAAAAACTAAACAAAAAATATTTTACTTAAAATATACAGAGCGGGATATTACTTTGAATTATTTCGCCTACATTATTATTTTTATTGCATCGTAACCACTAGTGGAATTAACAATTAGCATTTAACATAAATTTCAGTCATAAAAAATTTAATTTCGTTAATATTTGTTCCCTAATCTTAATTAGATGCATACGTGTATCATTTCAAATTGTTTTTTTGGTAACCTTCGAAATACGTATACCGATTTATTGTCATTTCCGTTTTAAATTGCTTAAATATTTCACTGAACCGAATAAACCGCAGACCTGGCGGCTACATGCGATTTACGTTAATTCATTAGTCTAAAACCGATAACGCGGAGTATAAACGTTGAAAGAGATTGGAGGAGAGAGAGAGGAAAGGAAATTCATAAAACCAAGCATAATCACTTACTGTGGTTACTTTATCGATGGGCTGTATTTAGAAATTCCATCATACACTTATAACCAAATATTTTGAATGCACACTGGAATCAGAGCAAGAAATTGGTATTAAGCGTTAAAATGTGATATGGTATTACCATAATAAATGAATACTGAAGTTTAATTCAGTTTTGAAATTTATTAAAACTAGTTTACAACGAACTTTAAAATAAAACTTAATATATATTTATATATTTATATATATATAAACCACTTTAAGCAAAATTATAGCAATAATATACACATACTTTTTACGATTATTATAAATTGTTATTGAATAAATTGTGAAATAATGTATATAGTATTAAACATAAATTGTTTTATAACTTGAAAAGTAAAGCCGATCGGCGGTTATATGTATAGGAATGAATTGCTCAGAATGCGGACCTTGACAACATATTTCAAGTTCATTGAAGTTGGTGAGGTTATCTCTATTCTCAATAACTACCGTTAAATGTTATAGAAATACATACATATTTATAACACACGAAAACGTATTATTGCAATAGAACTAAAATATTATTTTAAGCTACTACAGTACAAGATTGCATAGCTGTATTCATTCCATAGTGTTCTCTAGTTGTTTCATTTGGGTTTTTCTTAGTTATTGTATTATCTCTATGTATGCCACAATCTATTGGATACGGTTATGAAATTGTATTATTTTAGATATTTAATTCACTAGCGAAAATATTTTTATTTCTATATTTCAATGACATGAAATACTATTATATTGTAGGCACTTAAAGTTTTCTCAACAATCGGAATAAAAAGAAAAATGAGAAAGAGTAAAGTTTGTATTGTAATGATTCACTTATACCATAAGAGTATATGTATAGAATATTCTTTCTACTTGTAATTATTTATACAATATATTATATAATTGGCGTAACATGTAATATGCAAGTATAATATATTATATAAAATGTATAATGCTATCCTCATCATTGGCCGTTTCTACATCCTGCATATGGACTATTATGGAAGAACTCGCCAACATTTGCCAAGCTTTATGATACCACGGACTTCAGTTTTATAGCAACCTTTCAATAGCAGCGACATTAGCGATTCAAATTGTGTTCCACGTTTACGAGCCATTTTCACGGGGCGTTGTTTTACCGTTTTCCCATCGGAAACCCTGTTGTCCTATACGAACTTGTTATGTGAAGGAGACCAACGTTCGGACAACGAGAAAATAGACCGATCTTAACGACCTCACAGGGCCTTTTTCTTTCAACGATCACATTCTTTGTGACTACAAATCCTGGATCGACTTTATTCCCTGCGAAATGGGTCTGTAGAAATGTCTCCACTTCTTTTCAAATGCATGTTAAAATACTTGAGACTTTTCCTTCTATCTAAATGATAAGTGGAAAGTATTTCGTAGATCTTTCAAAACATTCAAATTCGTGAACAATTTCTTCAATCTTTCATTGAAAATTTTGAAACACATTTATTCATTTCACGAATTATAAAAGACATTATTTGTGTATTTCATTATATTATACATTATTATATTATATTATATTATATTACATTATAGTTATATTTGTAAAAATATTATTTATATTATTTTTCTTTTTATCAATTTAACCTCGTACAAAAAGATTCAGGATTGCTAATACAAGTACAGCAGAAATATTAGCTTATACCAATTAACAAGGCAGTTCAGCAATTTCGTATCCGAGGAATATATCACGAAGAAGTTCTCCAATACTAAACCCTTTACTATACATATAACAATGAAGTATAGCAATATGATTTTATCTGAAGCATGTGATCGATAGTCTCTTTGAACCGTATGCAACCAAATTCATGACTTTGAGACAATCAATCGGTTTCCCTGCAGATGTATACGTACATACAGCTGAAATAACGAAGCCAATAACTTTTATACCTAAAGCCTCTAATATATTCAATATATTTCACAAATTATACACAATATATAGACAAGTTATTTTGCGTCAATTATTCTCCTACTACGAAGTCTGTGTATTGACTCAGAATATTCATTACTATCAATTTACGGTGCCTCTGTATGATAAATAACTACATATATTTGAATATATCTAATAATATAAAAAATATTTCTCTACTTATTTCTTTTCAATTTCAAGAATAGTTTCTTTTTCCTATCACTGTATTTAAGTTTCATAGGATTTAAATTTTTAGAGAAATATGTTATTATTTAATATTTAATATGCAGCAACAATTTTCAACAATTTTACTAATCTATAGTAATATATAATGTCAATAAATAGGTAAATCAAGTTGAACTTTCGCATTATATGTACATTCCATTTATTATTTATTTACCGTATAAACTTCTAATCTTTTTCTTTTGCGTATCAGCTTACTTTAATAATACATCTGATAACATAGACAGCAATAGATGTTAAGATAATCCACCGATTATAAGGCTACAGAAAATATCTTAGAGCAGGAGACGAAACTTGGTACGTTTCATTTAAAGTAAGCGCCAGAGGTTTAAGAAGGATTTCGCGGCAGAAGGAGAAGTGAATTAGTTGCAACGCTAAGCCAATTTGATGCATGCCAATGGGCACGCTAGGATGAAGAAACCTTACAGATTTGCATTGCGAATGATGATTTGTTAATATGAATATTTATGCTAAAGATTTTTAAAAGTTACTAACAAGGTGAAAACCTACGGAAATCTATTCTAATCTGAATAAAATTAAAAGACATCTAGCTAGAAAAGACAGAATTAAGAATTTATGACATAATTAGAGAGCCAATTAGCCTTAATTACCTAGGATGATTACACTTTTGGCGAAAAGAATTTTAAAAAGAAGGTGTTTCAAAATATATGTCGTAAAACTCAAATGCACAATTAAGAAACCTATTTTAAAATTAAAGAATTTGGGAAATATATAATATTTCTACCTATCTTATTTTTATATGCACATAATATATTTCAGATAAGAAACAACTTTTTACCATATTTTCTACTAAACTGATATAAATGCAAATGGCTTTTATACACGAAGAAGAATGTTTTAATAGTGTTATAAAATTGTTTGTACATAGTAGTTTCTGTAGACTATTTTATAAAAATGAATTCGTTTCCAACATACTTCGTAACATAAAGAGAGATTACTATTTTATTAAATAAATTAAATGTCATCTAATAATTAAAACTATGTACAAATTGATAAAAATAAATCATATAATAATAAGTACTAAACTATAATAAAGGTTAATTACAATTAAATACACGCATCAAAAAAATAATTGTAATTATTGTTTCGTATAATGAAAATAGATACATAGATATGTTTCAAAAGCGCAATCATGACTTACTGTTAAGTCTCATTAATTGCTTTGAATTAACTTGATTGAAATCTAATTATGTTTTCATTCTTTTAAGTATACAGATCCAATACAAAAATATTGTTTTGTCTTAATTGAGATGAACTACTTAAAGCATAATAAAATGTGATGTCATAGTATTTCAATTGGAAAGAAAAATGTGCGACTCTTTTATGGAACCATCACTGAAAATTATTTTCCACTTTGTCAAAAGTGAAGCAGCAACACCGTAACTGTGCCTACGTAGAAATAAATATCAAGAAGCACGTCGTGAAACACAGGGTACAAGGCAGGAAGGAAATAAAATACGAGTGCTGCCAAGAGTGCGATGAACCGTACGAGGATTCGCCCGTTGGAAGACCAAATTTACTGTGGCACACGTGAAAAGTGGGTTCAAGAGAGATGCAAGCGTTACCATAATCGTGAATCATTCACGTATAATCTATATACTCCAGTAGGTCAATGACTTATATTAATTTTAACAGTTTACAAAACGCAATACAACAAAAATTTACAAATTAACGTCATTCCAAGCACGCAGATGCTATCACAATTACTCTGCCCAATATAGACAAGAATGTTAACATCGAAAGACACAAAAGAAGAAATAAAATCATAATAATCTTATTTATATAATAAGAAATGTGGACGTAATGATAATTCTGATGTTCCATGAAATACTTTAAATAACAACGTTTATTCATGGAATTCAGGAAGTGATTTTAGTGGAAATATACAATAAGTATTTCGTGTTTGCAAGTACATCGCCATTAGCATTCATGCGTACATTAGTTGTAGAAGATGGTAGCACTTTCTAGCGAAATCCATTCTGCTAGATGTGATTCACACAATATTATATACTCGAAAATTTTTATGATTTATAGTGAGAATACGTATGTATGCACCTGTGACATATGACATATAAACTTCCAGAGCCTTTTTACTCCATCGAGTTGAATACATGGGAGTTAAATAAAAAGTTAATATCTGACAATAACAATGTAATTTTATTTTATGTATCTCTAACAGTACAAAAGCATTGTACATGATTAATCCGTATAATTAGATATTTAATCTTTTTTAACAATATTAATTAAATATCATAATGTGTTTTCAGATTTTATTTTTACTAATGTGTACGCTAATGTTTAATTTGTCAGTACTACAGACAACATACAGGGTGGTTCAGGCAACTTGCGTACTTAGAAGTTACTTAGTCCTATTTAGTTACTAGTACTTAGAAAGTTGCATGTTACGTGGATCATTCTGTATAATTTATCTTCGTAATTCATAATAGTCTAAATGTTGTATATTGATGATAGTACCATGTAATATAATGTAATGAAATGTATCAGTACATATTAAATTTGTTCAAGTACAATATGATATATGTAAGAATATTAACTTAAATTATGTTAACTTAATTATTATTAGAATATTAACTTAATTATTATCTAATCTTATTCTAATCAACGATTAGAAGCCTGAAGCACTCCTTTGATTATTCCTGACAAATAGAATGCACGTAATAGCACAGTAACGTTATCAGTAACAGTAACTCTTTGAGACACTTGATTTACCAACGGCAAGGTCTGTACTGGAACATAATATCAAATTAACTGCTACAAAATTATATTACGTACGTACAGCTATACTTAATGAAATTTATGCTAATTAAATAAGCACGTAAAATTATTTAAATTTATTTACGTTTATTTATCAATCTTTATATTTCTCATATTTTTAATCAGCTACTCCAAAATTATTCGCACCTTTTTATTTAAGTAACATTTGTTAAATAGGATGATGTTTACGGTAAAGAGACAAGTGCACAGTTTATTTTCTTGAAACTGAATGAGAGAAAATATTTGTCATGGAAGGGAATTATTTTATTATTTATCGACAACACAATGTGTTAACAGCAACAAAATGCAAATATATGGAAGTAAGATTATACGAAATAGTTGTTTTAGTGCGTTTTCTCTGTATAGGTACCTCTTAATAAATGAGACATAATAGTGTATTTTCATTTCTTATTTAATCTATTTTTACTGGATCCAATAGAATTATTTTGTACATTTCGTCAAACATACACGTTCAACTCAATCAACTTCCAATAAACCAATCTTTAGTAAACATCCCGCTGTCAATACCGTTTGCTTGTTAGAACACTATTGCAAATATATGTAGTTTGTTTTGGAAAAGTCAAACTCTTGATATTCCTTATATTTTCTACGAGTCACAAAGTATTATATTCAACCCGATGACATAGAAAATTGGTATAATGGTCCGACAAAAGAGTACTTACAAGCCTTGTGCATCTTTTCAAGGAACATTTTAATGTCGTTCGCTAGCCGGGTAATATATAAGTGTTTACTTAATGTTATCTTTCATTCTAAGGATGAGAAAAGAATACCGTTACTTTGAAAGATATCAGATTGCTAATGGTAAAAGATGCTTCTTCAAAGATACACAAATAGATATGAATTCTTTTCCTTCGTGATACCTACATAGACAAAATGAAAACGATATCTTTATTCTTAAAACTGCACAATAACTCCACGCATTTTAATAATTATATAAGTAAAAATAATAATTTTTATTTGATTTATGTTATTAAATGTTTTTCTACAATCCCTTTGTAAAGCATTACTTCAGCAATTATACGTTTGAGTGGATCGTTTATTGTATCAGACACGTGACGCATAAGAGAAACACAACAGTGATTAATCGTTATCTGGCATTCTAATGGATTATGTATATCTCGAGCGTAGCATATATTGTACGTTTCATTTAATTACTTCTTCCACGATCATCGAGAACTTGTTTCGTGTATCATCAGATTTCGGCCAATAACAGATACCTACACGCGTTCACGAATTTCCCTCAGTTTTACTTTTATTTTTACGCTCGAGTTGCTGCCGAAATAGTCTCTCCCTAGTCAGCGACAAACCAACGAAAAAAAAATAAATAAATCAAACGAATTCGAACTGCCGGATGAAAAGTTCCCAAATAACGGAGAGTGGACACTTTAATTCTTCCATTACAATGACTGTCAATCTTGTAGACTGTAGACGCGTTTTTATTTTACCGTATTTTCCATACCGAAGAGTAAATCTGTACTATTTTTTGTGACATACGTTCCTATCGACATGTTACGCTACAATATAGTTTTAGATAAATCATCGTAATATCGCAAATTAGTAAATAGTACTACAAGCTTTCTTCTGTAAAATTTGTGTTTATTAATTTGCTTAACGATTAATTATATAAAAATGTACAGGTACATTTGGTTTCATAAATTATTACTGTCGGTACATATTTTCTATGCAACTTTGTGATTTACTCTCCACTTATTGACGATATTTCATTAACAAAATTAATTCCTGGATTAATACTTCTGTATAGAATTACTAAATGTCAAGAAATTATATTAAAATATTTTGATATAATTGTAAATTATTGCTTCAATAATTCAAAGATATGTATTTAAGAATATTGAAACGTAAAAAACTGCTTTTATGTGTATGTATTATATATATGAATTAGTTTCTTTTACCTTTTTAATAGGATATATGTCTAACTTGTTTATATTTCTTACTATAATAAGTTCATTTTATTTTGTTTTGCTTTCTTTCTTTTTCTTCTTTTTGGTTTCATCATATTCAAGAATTTATACTTTACTAATATAAGCATATTTAGCAACGTATATTTATTTTATACGTATATTTTATCAATATTCATCAATATTTTTATTAATCACATGTGCACTCATAGCACTTACAAAAACATTATTGCATTATTGAAACATAATTTGTCGATTGTAATAAATTATTTTGAAATTAGTTCTAAAGTATTCATAATAAAATACTAACACTAGTACAAGTAACGTGTGTAAACAGTTAATTATTGATATTAATTTATTCGCGCAATGTAAATGTTAAAATTTATAATTACAATAGTTAATTTTAAACGTTTCAGCATAAGGAACAAAGAGCAGAAACTAAAGTGATATTTGAAACATCAGATTAAAATTATAAATGAAATGGATTTTTATCCCTTCTATTTCTATTCAATTCTGTGTTTCGTTTGCAAGATAATTTTTCCAAATAGTCGTAGAGCGCAAAACAATAATAAATTATTCTCATCGTTAATTTGGCATGTTTGTTTGTGTTTGTTTACCCTAAGGGTCAGTACGCCGATGATCTTGATTATTACATATGTTGGTAAGGATATGATTCTGTATATAACTTTTCCTAATAGCTAGACTATGGATTTTTATGCATTTGTAGGAAATTTGAAAGTGCAAAATTGCACAAAATGCACAAACTATAAAGAAAAATATATATATATATATTTTTAATATATATATTTTATATATATATACATAAAAATATCCGAAGTATAGTGCTTTTATAACACTTAGTGAAATAATTTTCTACCGAGACTCTACTTTAACTATATTCTTAAAAATATGAATTTACATAAAAATCCGCAGTCTATTAATGACCGGTGATCTTTTACAGTTTCCGAGAACAATTGCTACTATTATATTGAATGTTGCCTACACGTGCAGGCACGTGGCAACGTATGCATTAGTAATGTCAGCATGCTATGACTATTTACCTATTGTTTCTATAAACACATCTCGACTGCAAACAATCTCTATAAAACCTGCCTGCCGGCGACCCCTATTAAAATCTACATCAACCCATACCTCATTCCAGGAAAATGAAAATATTGATTATCCGTATTGGGATTCGATTAGTTCTTTCAATTCAATTCAATTTTTAATATACAAAATAATATTAACTGTCGGATGATATCCAGCTTGCATAGACGCGACGTGCGTTGGCCGGATTGATCAGTGTTTTCATCTTCCTGAGATGAGGTTTGGGCTAATGTAGTCCTTAACAGCGTCCGTCGTTAGACTCTTAACATATGTGAAAATCAAGGTCATCGGCGTGATGTCCCTTTAGGTAAATAATTACAGTTAATTTTAACTAGTATAATCGATTTAATATTTTTGTATAACAGGGATAATGTTTTATCGAAAGTTCTTCCATCCTTCAGAAATAAAAAAATTTTAATATCGTATTTATTTCACACACCTAATACTTCATTTAGGAAATAAATATCACTATTTAAAATAAAATATTGAAGTAAAATATAATACCAATTTATTCTTTTTTAATAACAATATGTATTTCGAGTAAATGCTTTGACTGATTCTTCGAAATTTGCTTTGCGGAATTGCTATTAAAGTATGTACATAAATTCTCGTATAGCATCCGAATATCAGAATCCAAGGCAGGCGATTAACGAGAGAGGAGTCGATCCTAAGTACATATATATGTATAGATACGGATTACCTGTTTGTTGAATTTGGAAAAAAACAACACGAATGGAAGAGGAATAGATCCGAAAATCGACTTCGTAAAAAAAAAAAAAAAGTAAAAAGAAACATATCGGAAAGACAATATTGATGCAACGATGAAACTTTTTTATTTCTAATTTTTCTTGAATAGAACTTGTAAGAATTTAACTGTGAGCTTTTTCTGATTAAAACAAGACCAAACACAATAAATATAATTTGGAGTACATGCATTTGCTTATTTAGTGATATTAATTTATTTTCTTTCGTTTATTAAATACGCATATAAATGTGATTTAAACTACATCGTCTTTAGCTTTCTTTTAATCAGAAAAATTTCACAAATATGTTAGTAGAAGTTTAATTTAGAAAAAGTCAAGAGTAAAATAGTTTTGTCATTGAATTAGTAATATATTACGGACAATTAAATTTGGATCATATTGCACTACTCATTGTCAACCGTCGAACCTCGCGATGTATCAAACGGAACACTAAGAATCTTTGCAGAGAACTGCCCCAGTTAGTAGTGATGAACGAGAAAATTTTTCCGGATGTTGAACGTGGATATTTTCTCGGATACTATACGAAAGTTTGCTGTAAATTCTGTTTTCATTTATCTGCCATATATTTTGTGTTTTAACAAGCATGATTTTTGAAGAGATCTTTTTGACAAAAACGTACTACGGAAACATGAAAATTTACTTAGCAGAGGGATATACCAGCACTACATGTAAAATTTAACAAATAAAAATGCCTTGCGTTAGTCAAAACGAATAACAAAGCAACTACGTGCATGTGAATTCTTTTTCAGATATGTATTTCTTTAAGCGAACAAATGGCGGGATATTTTTTATTACACCCGTGAGCGTACCTTCTGGGATTTACTTGTTCAAGCAATTTTAACAAGATCATCTAAAGATTACTAAGCATAAAAGAATGAAAAATGTGACCTACACTAGCCATGAAATAAATGTGGGTTAAATGCGGCAGAAAATATCGCAGTTATTTAGTCGAACTGACTACTGACTTGATGCGAAACAAAGAGAAAAACACAAAACTATATTCTGAAGTAATAGTTGTCAATACAATAACAGTTGCCAATTGTTCATTTCTGCTGCGTATTTAATGCTTTAGTTCTTTAACCAAAAATAAACACGAAATTCGAGGAGGTTCAGATTTGATTTCAACTTTCAAATTTCTGAATTGTAAGGCTCATTTAAAGGATAAAAAATCAATACAAAGACTACTATATAAAACAGATCAAACTGTATAACAATCTATAAAAAGATAATAAAATCGATAAATATTAAAGAAAAAGTTATAGAATCAAACAACAATTTATGCTCTGAATTACCCATTCATATTTAGTATTTAATCATTACGCAAGATAAACCAAGATTAATATTCATGTAAATAGAATGTAGAAATAATCACAAAATCGTATTCCAAAACAACGATTATTAAATACAGTAAAATTGTTGAATTAGATGTGCATTTGATTAAGTAAAATGCAAAGTACCTATATAGATGTACGATTTTATTATACACAATTATATAGAGCTTTATAGGTTTTAACGTAGATAATAGTAGAGTATGGAGATTAGATTATTTTCCATAAGAAATGTTCATGTACATTATATTTATAGTTCGAATACTTCATCCGTCGCTCTAACTTTTAGTCAAATTTTATGTTATAGGGCGTAACCGGAAAGTTTTCCCATTTGTCGTAGGTACTTGAAAGAAAGTAAAATGAATGTCTTATACGAGGCAGTCCATGTAACTCAAACAAATTATACCTTCTTTCTAATTGTAATTAGAAAGAAATTTTGAAAGAAAAATGTGAATAGCTCAAAAAGAATTACACTTTCAGGATTATATTTCTTTCACAAGTACATACTCACGTTGCACTTCCATCATTTTTTTAAATGAAGAGATATATTCTTTGCATAAATCAAGTACTCTTTTCACGTCACAAGAAACAGTGTCAATATAAAATGATAAAATTAATAGTTCGTAAGATATAAATAAATATTTTTAATAAAAAAGATACTCAAATTCTGGTTATTGCTATTGTTATTAAATATTTAAATCTTTCACAGTTAAATACATGTAAACATAGGCATGTTATTTTTTAGGTTCAAATAATGGTGCGAAATACATCTTTACAAAATCGTAGAACGTAAGGTTCTGTAATATAAATATCTATCTTAAATGTTTTACAAGTTAATCGTTTTTCTTCAGTAATAGACACAGCACAAGAGTTAACAACCACCAAAACCCTCTAGTCACTCTATTACTTGACACGACGGACCAGATCCGCAGGCTAAAAAAACACTACCCCCTAGATTTAAGCAGTAGATTCAATTGAATCAAACATCCATTAAACTCTTTAAACCCACGACATTGTAACACGACAGCTGAATTACTGAAAATTCTGTAAAGAATTGATTGTAAATACACCCAAATAAATAAAAAAAAAAAGTTAATCGTTTTTCGAATATTTTGTTATAACCAATACTTTTTTCGTAAAATTAGAAAGGGGCTTGATATATGTAGGTACATAAAAAAGTTATATGCATTACTACACTTATAAAAAGTATAGCGATAAATATATAGTTTTCTCTGAATTATAACTTTCTATTTTTTGCTATTTACAATAAGAAATTAAGAATTCCGCATTCCATTTAAGTAAACCATTTATATTAAAATATGATGATATTTGGGGAGATAGTAATCTAGTTCTACGAAAAATAAGAATTTCGTCAAAATTAAATTAAAAAATATAAAGTGCAAAAAGGTGTGTGAATTTGTACATTATCAAACATCTTAAACAGTTTGTGATTTTTTGGTGTAACAAAGATTCCGCTTGATAATTTATGTTGAATGGAATTTATATATACTGAAATATTTTGCAAAATTCGCACATAAAATGTCTTTCCTTTCTTGCCTCCTATAAATTTTCAAACAAAGCTGCGTACAGTAGTTTTTATGTATATTTTGGATTGGAAACGAATAATCTAGTATAACACTCAACATTATTTAGTAATCGAAGCATATACCATTTCCATTTCCTATCGATTTTCTCTATCCATATGCAAACTGTGTTTTCGAAAATTCGCAAGAACACAGCAATTGTACCCGTAAAGCCGAGGATTATCGCAAGATCTCCATAATCGCAGGAGTTTCGGATTTGATCCCTCTTCTTTATACGTATCTCGTATCTCTATTCTATCTCGATCCATTTCCCTGATCTTTACTTATCTATTTCTAACTCATGCTTGAGCAGAGACAGTTCGTTTCTATTCCGATTCGTTTTCTCAATCTCCGCTTATCTACAGTTAACTTTTACCTTAACGTCTCCACGCAATTTGACTAGCTGAAACGAACAAATTAATGCATTTTTCGAGGCTGCCTTTCAATTCTACTTAAAAATACAGATTGCACATTAATATAACCACTTATATGACATTATTTAAAAAAGCACATTCTTACTTCTAATAATCCGAAGTATTTTAATTCCTTTCTGATTGTATTACAAATCAGTCACATAAAGTAAAAGAAATATATGTATTACTAATTACCATTTGCAAGAGAAGTCAAAGATGTAAATAGTGAAAGTTATATCAAAAATATTGTAATATAACGAGAATATATTTTGAATGAAAATAAAATGTAAATAATAAATAAATAAAATGATAAAATGTAATGTCCTAGTAATGTCTGTTATTTTTCAAATAAACGCAGTCTTAAGCACAGTATCTATACTTAGATCATACATTGTTAACATTAACTGGAAACCACAAGAAACGACCATGACAACTCACATCTCCACTTTTCATAAGAAAACAATGTCGAAATTCTGTCATGGTACCAAACGATACTAAAAATTGTCAATTTGATTTTAGGATTAAGTATATGTTTCTGCTAACCTTTTGAGTATTTCAAAGATACTGATTGTTACAAATTTGCGTTTATAATATTATACCAATTACAGATATTATTAATTATTCGAAAAAGTTTGTGCATTTGGACCTAATTATCTACATCTCGACTATCTCATATGAAAATACATCCCTCTAGTCACCAAGTGGTATAAAAATCAAAAAGCTTAAACAAATAAACTTACGTTTTTTCCGTGGGTTTCATAAAAAATGCCCAGACGTATGGCTATTGTCCCTTCCATAATTGTTTCAAACGTACATAGACGTATAGTAAGTGTTATCGCGAGCTCAGAAAATTTAGTATCAGCTATTAGGAATGTCCTATATACAGACATGTGCCGTGTAAAACTGCTTCAGTTATCATTTCAATCATTCAATATATATGTAAAAACATATTTCGTTTTACAATAGTTTCTAAATTTGATATATTAACATATTTAATATGAATAGCGAAAAGTAAAATTAAAACATGGATATCAAAATAAAAATTTTTCTACGATACAAAGTAACAAGTTATAGCTGCATTGTGAATTACGTCTCGTAGCTAATCTTGATAAAAAAAAAGCTATCAATGTTTCTATAATCTCGCATTGAAGGATACATCAAAATATTATATTGTTTATTTTTATATTTATGTTTTACTCTGGCTTAGTTTTGCGTCTACGTTGTTTTACTCATGTTAACACATATAAGCAGCGGTGCATGTAATATTTTGACTTATCTTCCTAATCCGCGTATTTCTTTGGAATAAGTACCACATGCCACCATTTCTCACAAGCGATTACATCTTCATATTTTCTCTATAACTACATGTAGCACAAACTACATATTACATAGTGTTCGACCGCTTCGCGGGGAGACGCGTTCGCGACGAGTCGTGTCAACGAGAGGTGTAAATTCCCGTTACGATCTGATGATCGACGCCACGAAGTGAGTCTATCCCCTATTTCGGTTAGGATAATAGAGGTAGTTCAATAAGTATACCACTGTGTTAACAGATTAGATATACTATGTATTTCCAATAACTCTTCTCACGGAATGTACAAATGTTCATAGAAACTCGCGTGGTATGTTACGATGTCGCGATAAGTATAACATCGCTTACAACAAGATTTATACGTATGACTCGAGTAGGTGTGACTCGCACTAACAATTTGTAGCTGGGCAACCGTGTGCCATGTAACTGAGAAGTAAGACGAAGATCGAAGAAATAAGAATTGAGACTTAGATTGAAGACGAATGAATGACTACTGACGAATTAAGAAGAGAGACTTAGACTTAGAAGTAAGAGATAAGACTGACTTTCGACTTCGTGTTCGTACGGAGGAAAGCTCGCGAAAGGTGTGTCTTGAGCACGAGGAAAGCGGATTCGTTGATTGCGCTGTTCGTAGGACAAAGTAAGGGTAAAGTCATGAGATGCCAATTGGTTTAGAAAAAATCGCTATTCGAAGATCGGTGGAGGAAATCCTCCTATCAAACGTGCATCGTGGGTGGCATTGCTCATGGGAAAAACCTGCTTTCTCTGTGTTTTCTCGAAACGAACAATAAGCCCAAGGAGTGTTTTAAGGGCCATTTTTAGACCCAAAGACACTTACGGGACTCGTGGTCCTAATTGTTAAAAATAGAGAGATTTATGATACCTCCTTGGGTTTATTGTTTGTCCTGTTTATTGTTTGGGTTTATTGTGAAGGTAGATCGGCATCTGGCGACCACTCTCAAGGAGGGATGGCGCACGGTTATGTCACGCGACGTAACACACATTTAAAAAGAAATATTTATAATTCTCATTTGAATTATATTGTATATTGTACATTTTTATATTGTATATTGCACAATAGATCATGTATGTATTCTATGTATACATCGCGCGGCTTAAGTATCTTTAAATGACATCTATGAATATAACTTTCAGCTTATAATAATACATTGCGTAGGCCTTTGTACGTAAATATGATATAAAAATTTTAAATACAATATAAACACTTTCAACAATTTCTATCAGACTTAGACACATTTTGTTTGAAATAGAAATAACAAATAAAAGGGGAAAATAATTACTTCAACTAAAATAACAAATAAGTATATATATGTGAATAAGTATGTACGCAGATAAATTCCAAAATATTGTTTTAGGAAATAAATTATTTTCAAATAATTTATCTGTGAAATATTCGATTATTTCAAATAATAACAGAAAATGAAAGGTGGCATATACTATAATAGTCTCTATGTGTAACAAATATAACTGACATGGAATATTCGCCATCGAAGCAACTCAATTTTAAAACATTTCATTAGATCAAGAAGTACTAAAAGAAAACTAATTTAATATTTTCTACATTTTATTATATTATGTCTTATAATATTATGTTATAAATGTTAACACATCTTATTGAGCTTTTTAAATTCTTCATATTTTTGAAATGTAAACAATGATTCTGGGATATTGCGACAAATTATGCTATTTACCATACGGATAGTAAGCAATTAATTAAGAAAATCATACTGCATGGTTTAAGTTCAGTTGATTTTCTGTGTAACAGAACACCGCGCACTCCAATTACAGTAGGCTTGCCTGAAATGCAGAGTTTTGCTTCTTTTTCTGGCGTTTACTGCGAGTGCATACACTGAACACTACCGCGTTTTCTCTCGCCGGTACTTTGTTAGGAACTTGGTTTAGAATCAGACCAATTAGCCATCACTTTCTTGCTTTCGCTCATTACGACCGATTCATTGTTCTTGTGTTGATACAAGGATGGTGAACCTTTTCGTGTGCGTTTGTTAAAAATGAACAAATAATGATATTTGAGTTGCTAGTAGATGATATCGAGTTACTGGCGTGTCGGGAAGTTTTTAATAAAGGACAAAATATACAGAAAATTAATTTTTGCACAATTTTATTGAGTTATTTTATGAGTTATGTTATTTAACATCAAATACATGTGTTTTCAAGTTCCAAATAAAATTGAGATTTTTTCAACTGTCCCGTGATTTGAAAGGAACAGCAGTTGCTATGTAACATAATGTTATTACGAGTTTCGCACTGAGTGACTATTTTGTTTGAAGAAACAAAAGTCATGAGGATTTTCGTAAGTAATTTATGACATTCGCTTTCACGATCAAGAGACTATTTTAGAGTACATGATTTTAACAGCTAAAACAATTTCTTTCAATATTCATAGTAGCGTTTTTAATTGTCCATGCCCAACATAGTTTTTATAGCCGAGTAAGTCATAAATGCAAATTTTTTCGAAGAGTAATTAGACGGATTGTAACGACCCGATCGGTCAAACGCTGTCTGGACCAAGTATGGCGATCCTTAATATTAACATTGAAGTCTCATTCTCTTCTAGCTATGGCTTACCTGCTTCCCGCTAAAAATCATCCGCGCTTCGAGCGCACGGAAAAACAATGGGTGACGCCTTGCGAGCGAGTATGCTGATTGAATATTTTCTGGCGTTTAGTGGAAATTAGTATGCGTATTTCGGAACCTACGTTTCGGGTTTTGTTGGATGCTCGGTCGAGTCCAACATGGTATCGTCAATCTCGTTTGAATCGTTCAATCGTGAATAGGATTCGGAGATTAGTTCAATCTTAACTTCGAATTGTGAACATCTCCGCCAGACGTAAAGATATCGGAAGAGTATCTTCACACAATCTTTCTTTTACAATAACATTTTCTTCACCAAACGCAGAGTCCCTCTAGTCACTCAATTACTTGACACGACGGACCAGATCCGCAGGCTAAAAAAACACTACCCCCTAGATTTAAGCACTAGATTCAATTGAATCAAACATCCATTAAACGCTTAAAATCCACGACATTGTAACACGACAGCCGAATTACTGAAAATTCTGAACAGAATTGATTGTAATTTTAAAATAAATAAATTAAAAAAAAAAAACGCAGAGTAAAGAACAGTTTCAATCTTTCAGCATTCGGAGAGCAGTCCCATCTACATTTGTTGACTCATAAACATCTGCAATCATAGGTGGAGATAGAATTGTCCATCAGTCGAAACAATCAGTTGACAGTTCTGTGCGATCTTCAACTGTAAACAGTATCTTCAAGCATTCGTGAAGTGAAGTATTGTCTTAACAAGACAGTGAACGATCAATAAAGTGAAGTGTCATCTTAATCAGTGAACGATCAGTGAACAGCTTGGGGCGAGTCTTTCAATTGCAAAAAACATACACACGCGATAGCGAAAGACTGTATCGTTAACCACTCGTAACATACATATTATAGAATAGTAATACAGTTGTATTATATTGCATAATCATTCATATTTAAACATTCATAAATGTCGTCTCATCAATCGGAGACAATTCGAAACCTATTCGACGATCGGAGAAGGACAACACTTGGTGTCGTTGATTGTTCATCGCGCATTCAACCATTATTCTCTCTCATGAATCATTTAGCTAAGGTTAATTCGGCGGGTAGCAAGTTACAGCGCATTGTCATCGATATCGGCCACATACGCACGTAAGACGCGCACAAACATAACGTGACTGATTTAAGCGATATTTTATGGAATATCACATAATCACTAGGTAAAATTCATAATGTACGAAGAAACAAGAAATTCCTTTCATTTACAACAAACTTACAACAAATATATGCATAGTAGGTCCCTGTAGAACGCGGTACTCGAATAACGCAATTTTAATATTGTTTAAAAAGATTCTATATACCTGTATGTGGAAATAGATTTTAGAGGCGTAAAGACATATCATTGCCCTAAATAAGTTAAGCAGACATAAGTTAAGCAGTGTTTTTAATTAATTTATTGCGCTTGTCTTTTGTGCTTTGTAGGCCTAATACATTTGTGACATGCAACTGTAGTAGTTATACATTAACTTCTGCACGATAGGGAGGAGTTTATGTATTGTTTGCCACTTATTTCTATACATAATTAGTAGTGTTGCTCCTTTTTAGTTCTTGCGTTACAAGACCCGTATAATACGGAGTTAATAAGTATACAATGGAATGTTCCTTCCAGGTTATAGGGACCCAATTATATTAATTCCATATTTAAATAATCATATATTAAGGTTTACAGACAGATATCCATGCACTAGATATAGATAAAACATAGAAACACATGTACACTAATCACTAAACACATGTACATATACACTAATCTATGCGTACAGGTTAACAAGACCTTAATATAATGGTGTTAACAGTAACCTTTACAACATAAACAACATAAACAATAATACCGGTTGCGTCAGTGATAGTAGCAAGAGTAATAGTAATTATGTTCTGTGAAACATTGGGTGTATATAACAATTATCTACGTTCTAGCAATGTACCACCATTTTCGGAGGAGGTGACCATATGTATGTAACTACATGCGGATGGCAAATATGGTTAAGTAGAATTTCCTTTAGCATATGCTATGGTTAGTCAATTAGATTTTACATCCTAATTAAAATTACAGTACAGTCTATTTCCAGTTGTAAATTTGAACTAATAATTTTTTTCAAAATATTTTTATACTAGATATTTTCCCTTAACAAGTTTCTTTTTATTAAAGAAAGTTCATTTCGGAAAACATTTCACAGTTTCAGTCATTGCATTATCTGTTAGATATTATGAAACCATCTATAAAAATAAAGTTTATTTGTTTGTTTCATTTTTATAAATTAAACTTTCGACATTTTCTTTCTCTTATAGTAAAAACAAACTAAAAAAAATCTAAATTCCAATTCTGCGTAATTTATATTCTTCACAATATATCAACATCACTTGATTTTATGTTCCACATTCATAATCTCAGCATAAGCGTCATACTGAAAATATTACTGTATTTTATTCTTGTACATATTTCCGAGTTGCTATTTGACAATGTCCTCTAGAAAGAAATATAATAAAAGAATCGAGTGATACGCACTAGTTTTCGTTTTCCTCCTTTTCCAGGACGGCGTATCTAGAGGAAACCCTTCATATTTAAGCTCAATGAACTGTGCTAATAGAAATCCTGTGTGACATATTCCCCTAACATAATAGAAAAACTGAATTCGTCGATCTAACTCCACCGCTCGTATTTCAGACAAAGGCATCTCAACACACTTTTTCTGATATTTCATCCATAAAATACTAATTTCTATTGTATCAGATTCGTTGTATGTATTCAATACTATTATAGTGTCGTACAATTGTTTGATAAGAATTTAATTTTTGCGATCTTATATGTTATTTACTAGATCATCTGGTTTTCTAAAAATTAGACATAGGATAAAAAGTTGAATTTTTTAAAAATATTATTAAATTGGTCTATTCCTTAATATGTATAAAAAATCGTTTTTGAAAGCATATACTTTCTCTAGATTCGATTATCAAATATCGTAAAATTACTTGTATATTTATGATTAACTTAAGTACCAATAACGAAGCTTATTGTCTAAGGAAGTTATTAAGAAGGAGCAACTTCTACGCAACAACTTAAAAGAAGCAACTTTATTGCATTTCTTTCAATGCCACTTACAATGCTGGATAAAAAAATTTATTTTGCGATTTAAAAAAGTGCAGGTACTTAAAAACAATCTTTCTTGTTGAGAAGGGTTTTATGGTATTTTTTTATATTGCAATCTGTTGTCAATTCTGTATGAATTAACTTTTGCTCAGAATGTTTCTTTTTTTCCCATCATTGTAAGAGTTTAGAAAATGAAGACGATAATTACGATGATTATCCTACAAATACATATCGCTAATTAACTGCAACAATGACATAACTCAAAAATTTTAATTTTAGGGAAAACTAGTTTGAACGTTCTGGATCGTTATAATTTTGTAAGAACTACGTATTAAAATGCCAAATTGGTATACTTGTATGTCGAGCTTACACAAAAATATTATAATATTCTTACTTTATTCGATAAATGCACATTTAGTCTTATAGCTACATCCATTCCGAGTTATGACACTATCGATGGGAAATTGATTCTGCGATTAAGACTTCTTTAATATCACATCGTTGTTGTTCAAAAGATTTCAACAAGACCCATGGATATTATTTCATCGATAAAGTCATAAGTTGAAATAATACGTTATTAATGATTTAAAAAAATGAAAGGAGCTATCATTATCTTTATAGCAATATAGTTGTAGCACAAAATGTGACACCATTTTTGAAATTTCAATGAACTTCGGGCTTCTGTTGTAATGATGCAAAGGTTAATGGTTCTGAAACTGTCGAGAAACTGACTTTGAAGAAGAAAAGATGGTCTTTGTATAAAATGAAATAAGCGTCTTCTTATTCGCGTTGCCAAACCAGAATAATAATAAATATAATAAAAAAATAAAATACTTTGGACATATGATCAATAGATTATTACAATTTTGTAAAATAACCATTTCAAAGTATTCACAACGAATTAATTTTTCTCCCTGAAAATTTTACTGGATTTTCATGGGAAATAATATGGAGAGAAATGTGATAGAAAATTTAAAGCTACAAGATCGATATGTTAGCTTTGATGCTTAAAGATAGAACCTTCTGTATCAAGTTTATAGCCTTCTTAAAAGCCTTCGATATATGTATGTACATTTATTGACTTTAAAAACGGAAGACGTTTAAGAACCATTCTTCCTACTTATTTCAGTGCAGATTTGCTAAAGGGAAAATGTTCGAACGTTAAATTCTTTTCATCATTTATTAATATAGATATTATTATCTTATAAATGATAAATTTTAATATATCATTTGAAATAACATGCATTACGTGCATGTAGCTTAACACGTAATGTTTCAAAATCTTTTGTAATAATGCTACCAAGGTCACTTTCCTTATGAATTAAGAAGAAGATTAAAGCCATAAAAGAAACTCTTATGGTCTGTATTCCCTTTAACAAATGGTATTTGTTTATTATCACTATTCAAGCAAACATTCTTACATTGAATTAAATTATTACATTGAAAGAAGCTATAACTTTATTTTCAATAATCCCAATTGCATTGCATATATTGTAATTTTCATTCCATATAGAATTCGTATTTGGTATTTGAGCCAAAAGGAAAAACGTGGTTAACCTTATGTCAAGTGAATAATAAAAGATGGGTCGAAAATGTGGTAGTGTGTTATATGTATTCTGTATGTTTTTCGGCCCTGCCCTTTTTTCCCATATAATGTAATATGCCAAACAATATCGTATGAAAAATAATCAATAACAAAGATAACTTAAAACGTGTAATAGCAGTTGTCTGATATTTATCTTTATATTATCTTTATCTTTTGATGTTTATAAAGTATACAATTTTAATTCTAAGTAAAAAAACCGTATTTAAGTTTATAAAAATTGCTGATATTAAAATTATGAGTATTAGCTTCATAAACACATGCAAATCGTATGATGCAGATACAATTATGAAAAAATAATATAAACATTCCTATAGAATCATGAATATTCGGCAAATTAAAAAGCATAAATGCATAGCAAAATATAGAATATAATATATGTAACATTTAAAGTATCAAATACTTCAATAATAAATATGCTGGTGTACTCAGAAATATATTACTTTTATGGTTTTATGATTTTACACGTTTCATCTATTCTTATTTGTCAGCGCAGCGTTTTTTCAAATGAAATATTGTGCTGGAAAAAAAAGTAATTACAAAATCTGTAAATATCACATAAAATGTGAACGTGCCAAGTATTAAAAAGTGTTTCTATGTGAATAAACTTTCATTATCAAAGCATGTAATTTCGAAAAAATGGTAGAAAAAATATATCATTGTTGGTTACTGTACTTTAATGATACCAAATGATACCAATGCGAATAATTGCGCTCCTATTGTTTTTTCTGAATGTAACAGAACACATTAAAATATTATTTTTAATATAAAAATTTGTTTGTACTATAATTTTATTTAAATCTAGTTATATTACTTTTGTCCTCTCCTAGGTTTCTAAATACCTAATATAAAAGTATGTTTAAGTTTTAGTGTCCTTTCCTAGGTTTCTAAATACCTAATACAAAAGTATGTTTAAGTTTCAAATCGATACCACCATAACTAATCTATCTATAAGATATTTGTTAATCAATGATATGAAACGATAATAAGTGCTTCTTTTAAAATTACTTACCTACTTATATGTGAAGATAGATAATTAGGTATTATATTGAAATAAATGGTATCTCGTATTTACAAACACCGAAGTTTTCTATACATTTAAACAAGTAATAAGTAAAATAAAAATAGATTTCAGTACTCATTTAGTATGTTACCAGATAAGATTTTTTAAATATCATTGAAATTTTAACATACATAGTGTTTTGTTGTTTTGTTTTGTGGCAGTTTCCTTTGAGTTGAGTTTTCAGAGATGTCTCGTGCGCGCTTTCGGCTACTTCTATTAAAACGTACCGTGAATCGTCGATACGATCCGTTCGAGTTTTCCTTTTCGAAACTTCTTTATACGTTTTCTTCCCTGAAAGTTCTTAACTGTGCCGATCTCAGTTCTTTTTGGTATACTGGTAAGGTTTCTCCGTCATTCCTTCTTCCGAAGTCGTTTTCTGCCATTTGCCTCTTCTAGTATTCTGACAGCGACTCAAGTGTTTCCTTAATTTGTCACGCGAAACGGATGTTAGTCGTCCCTTGAAAATCGTACCGTTTATTTCTACCCATTCCATCAACACTTTTCGTTTCTTTCAATAGCAATTATCTCGAGCTTTTATGCGAGTGAGAAATTTTATAATTTTTTCACATATATAAAATAACTATCCCAATAAAAGTTTTATCGCTTTTATTTAACTTTTCGAGTAAATTTATGGAAAATATATTTCTTTGTATTTACCTAAAATAATTAGTAGATTCTAATACTACATATACTTATTTCATATAATTTTATTACAGCAATTTGGAAGAAACCCATACAATACTTTCTTGGATAAAAGCGTTTAATATCTTATAACAGGTGACATCTTGAATTAATAGAAGAATAATTTTTTATTTGAAAAATGTTTAGATTTAACTAATACTATTTTAACAAAAATACCTGTAAATTTACAGTATTTATCATCATTATTGGTAAATGTTAGCTCAACAAGTTTTTAGAAATTTACAAAATTTCTATCTCCATTTCTCTGAAGTATTTACTAGTACGAAAAGTTTCAGTTGATATATTTATTTAATATATTTATAATCTTGGTACTATGTAAACATCAAACGAATTAAGAGAAATATGATTCGTTTTCATTAGGTACTAAAAATTAGAATTTGTTACAGCGAGAATGTAGGAGACTGAAATGAAAAAAGTCGAACTAAGCTAAAAGAACAAATGCACATTGTGAAGTTTATTAAGAAATTTCATTTGAAGAAATGAAATTTTCTGACTGTGGGTTTAATACCCGCTCCCAACGCTTACACCGCATAATTCTGTCTAAAGAACTTAAAGTTCACATGCAGCTACTAGCTACAACCAACGCACATTTCTCTTCACTGAAGGAGATTCTTTTAGAGTTGGATTCAAGATCCTTACGCTGTTGTTTCTTCCCTTTCCTGCATCGTTAAAATTGAATTTTCCCCTCCCTAAAGTAACAAGAAGTTTCTTGATAGGTTATAGGCAAAGCTTACTGTTAAAACACATTAAATAACCTGAGTAACATTGCGAATACTAATCTAAATGGAAAGTATTCAACATTTGTAGTATCTTCAAATGCTTGTCTATGTTCTCAAATATGTTAATTGTTTTTCGTAAGCCGCAATTTGAGTACGTTAAAAGGATTAAATAAATAAATCTGACCCAAATCATATGTTGACAATTTATTTATATTGCAAAGTTTTCTATAAAGAAGCTAAGAGCAGAATAATATTCCATATTTTGGTGCTAATAAATCAAATTTGACTTTTTACACTTATTTGAATCACTGCGATGAAGAAATGAATTAATAAGAGGAAACAAGAGTATAAAAATACCTCTGTTAATAAAATTATGTAAAATATTCTTTCTTAGGATGTTGCTTAATACTATATAGTATTATAGGAAACTAACAGAAACATTTAATTTGATTAAACAGAAAATAGGTATTCTAAATTCTTTGTGAATGGAGATTGGTATGCGCACATTTACATCGCATTATTCAACTTATTCTGATTAATACTTGTTTATTGAATAACAAACGTTTTCGAATATACATAATAATAATAAAATATTTATACATAGCTACGTCCAACATAACACTTGTCGATATTATTTACACATATCTAAAAGACGTGTTCAATATCGTGATATACATTTATCATAATTTTTCTAAAATATGTAAGAGCAGTATTAAAGGGTTTACTAGATATCATTAAAACGAAATAAACTTTATATTTTCAACATAACATCAATTTTTCATTGTTCCATATGTAGTCAGAATAATTATAAAGTGAAAAATACTGTTAATTCTATTACCAGACAAAAATAAATAATTTCATTTATGTTTTCCATTTGCACGAAAAAAGTTAAGGTTTACAATTTTCTTAATTGCATTCTGCAAATAATAATGTTTTAGTAGCGTGTATATCCTATAGGTGTAGTACTTTTATCGTCCTATTAAAAAGTTTTATCGCAACTGTGTTACTCGTTTTCGATGAAGGGAAGGGTCGACAAGTGAGAGAAACAACGTTTTCCGGCTGGTGACGACGGAAGTTTCGTCGCTAACCGCACGAAATTCTGCTTCGCGTCGCGATTCATAAATCCCCTCTCTCTTGTAACATTTATTATGTTGCATGTCCATATCCTCTGTATTGTTTCATTGCATACACATACACACAACCATTTTTATTACTAGTTGCTTTCTTTGATTTCATGGTATAATGATCCATGCAATATTTCAAACTTTCAATCCAAATATTATGTTAAGATATATATGTATATATATTTGATTCTAATATATTTGCAGAAAGCTAAATACATATAGGAAGAAATTATTTGAAATATGTATGACATTCAAAATCCACTGAAATCTATCGTAGTTTGTGATTTATTAAAACGTTCTTCTTTCTAGTGGCACTAATAATACTTAATAAATATATAATAAAAGTTGTTATAATAATAAATATAATAAATAATAATAAAAGTAGTTAGAAATAATTTAAGAATTTACATATACAGTGTCCCAGTATGATGTCGATAAACTTGCCTATCATATTTGACAATGCATACATACATATATATGTATTAACATGAAACGATCTATGTACTGGGTAAACTAAAAAGTAAGTGTTGCGACCACTATTGCGTGAACACTCTGAATCATATAATTACATAAGTATCGATGTTAAATTTTCTATAGTCCTCCTCTGTATCTTAATACATACCACTCCAATGCCGGTTTTGTCGTAAATAATTGATGTACGTAAAAGGATATACATTTTTACCTTAAAAAATGCATGTGTATTTTTTAGATGCATCGTTAATGTAAAAAAATAGTTCATCTATTTTTCACCGTCATCTATCTATCACAATATACAAATCAATAAATTCTTTTCACCCAAAGACTTCATAATAGTCTTAATTTTCACATGAAGGGTTGAAAAATTCTCGTTTGAACACTGCGTATCGTTCCATGGTTTACCATGCTTTACCATGATTTGACCGTATACCGCTAATTAAATCGGTTTTATCGGACGGTCTCATTACTAATGAATTGCATGCATACTAGGTGTGATGCAGTATGCAATTCAACTCGAGCGGAGTAAAGCTGACCTGTCACACAACCTAGGTACATCGACCACGTCTTGTTTTACCTGTTGCAAAGTTTGCAACAACATCGCGCAACGTATAAAATGATCGTTGCTTTAGTGAAACAGGCCTGCTTGCTTAATGGATGTTTCGAATTAATTTCTAATTGACGATTCTGATGTTCGCAGTTTACCGGTGTAATATCTAAGGGAGGCGGATATCTGAAAATAACTTTCACAACAGAAACATAACTGTAGTATGCTTCCTTTGATAACTTATAGTTCGCATTACCAAATTTCTGAAGGCTTTCTCATATAGTAACTATTAGTTAAGAATGTATCAAGGGAGCATATTTCATAAAATATTATATTGTTTTTAACGTGTAAGGTTTAAATGATTAAATATTAAACATTTAAAACGTAATCAAACAATGATTTGACTTTTATTACAATACAATATAAGAGAAAGATGAACGGACTAATAGGAAATTAATTTTTATTTTTAAGTAAAATTTCAAAAATTTTAATCTGTTCTAGTTGCCCTTATGATTGTTAAAATATATAATATGCGCACGAACAGTTTCTACTTTTTAAACCGGAAAGAAACATATTATTAGGTATATAATTTGACGGAGTGATGTACAAACTTTATTAACTATGTACATACAATGGTTTATGAAAATTCTCGAATTTACTCCAGCCCATTTTTACAAACACGATTGTCAGATACATATTGTTTAGATTTGAAAACAATCTCAAGACATGTATATATAGAAATTACACGATATTTACTGCAAATAAGTATTTAGTAAAAAAATTAGTATCTGAATAGTATCTATATAGTAATCTGAATAGCCATCTTACGTATACATATAATAAATGTGTTTAATTTTTTATATACTTTTGTAATCTCTGCGAAATATGTGTTATAAATCTTTCAATGTTTGATTTTGTCTCAAGATGTTCTACTAACAATACTCATGAACAATGTAAATGAATTTAAATCGTTGTTTTGGAAACGATTATTAAAACATATAAAGTTGATTCAGTCACTCCAGGAAATAGTAATGCATTCAATTTTGAAGAAGAAAAATGTTGTACCGTGAAAGACAATATGCAGTTTGAACATGTATTAAAATAAAGAGTTGTCTTTTTAGTTTTATTCTTTATTGAAAAATTATAATCATTCCCAAAGTAGGATCCGTGTTTATATTTATACTGAAAATCAGAATAATTATGAGTCGCAATGATACGTATTGCTACTTACTACTAGTAATAGGTACTATTTTCATCGCTGTTAATTTGGTATGAACTTTCTTCTTAAATTTATTTTAATGTCCTCTACTCTGATGTATGATAGAACAAGTATTATAAGTTTTTATTTGAAAAATCAAAATGAGTTTGAGTTCAGTACGAAAAAAAGCATTTTCGAAATGTTTACTATGTATCCTTTTACGTCGTTCACGCAATGGAGAAAAATTTCAATTAACAAGTTTTTGTTATTACATCATCGCAAACAATTGAACGATTGTGCCGTACATTGCAATGAATACATATGTATATGTATAACACAATCTTATACTATTCTGACTATTCTACTGTGCATTGAGCATAATTTTGTATCAGATATTACAGTTCAGTATATAAAGCAAGTATTTGTCCCAGCTGATCAAAATCTAAATAACTGTCTACATTTCGATGAGCTGTACTTGCATATATAACTTGCAGTTAAACGATAATTCAACCAGTTGATTTTCGATCAACAACATGTATATTATTACAAATATTACATATTACAAATGAAAATACTTTATTCGCCATTACAAAAATATTTCATAGGTTACTGTTACTAAAAGAGTACGATTCAGAGTATAAAATCTACCATTTAAAAATCTTTTAAAGCTTAGGAAACTCTGAAAACTTCGCCAAAGAGTCTGCATAAAAAAATTCCTTTAAAGTCTAGTAAAAAATCCTATTTGAAAGTATAGCAACAGTTCTGTTAAAGAGTTCTGAGAAACAAAATACTTTTCTCTGGCTGTCTTGCCTTTCAAGTATGTTCTTGTTAATATTTTGAACGCAGTAAAGGAACGTACTGTGATGTTCCTCGGATTTTGTAACGTTTTTTGCTAATCCATAGTGTTCCAACATAAAGTTACTTATAGTGTCCCCAGTACAATAGTCTTTTCGTCAGAAGCATACATATAATATACTAAATAAGTAAAGCAAGGTATTTTGTGTATATGTATACATTTGATACTAATATACTGATATCATAAACCATTTTAGATAATTTTATTACTATTGCTTATTACCCAGACCGGTTTGTACAGAGTGTAAAAAGATTATTTGTTATGGCTTTGGCAGGTGACGCTACAGCTCTGAATCGGTGGAGATCTGCAAAAAAGTAGCCGCAAAATTAACTTTTACCTTGAATTTCAAGGACGAATCTTTTTTATTGCATCGCATAGTAGTTAATCGCCACAAGTGTAAAAAATCTCAAAGGAAACATGGAACCGCAACTCAGTTTTTTTAGAGGTGTACAATCACATGTCAAAATCATGACAAATTATCTTTTTACACTCTTTACATTATACATTTAGAGCCAATATATAGTTACCTACACGCTTAACTTTTTCGACAGTAGTGGTATAATAAATTACAAGATAACTTCTAGAACGATTGCTGAGATGTTAAAATTTTTCTGGTATCATTTAGATTCATTGGAACATTTTAGGAACCCATTGTAAATGGTATTACATATGTCATCATAAAAATTATATTTAATCTATTATTTTCATTTGAGTGCGCTATAGTCCGTATTATTATATTATCATATTCATTACTAAGAGAAAAATCCATCTCTAGAGAGTTAAAGAAATTACATGCCTTCATGTACACTATCGTAAAAATTTTGACTCTTAAATCATTTCTTAGCAGGATTTTACTAACTGGTAACGTAATTATATTTTTTAATGTAACAGTTGTACTTACTGCAGCGTGCATTCGAATGTATTCATACTATTGACGATAAAACATCGACGTAAACGAATAAATATAGAGTATCGACAAATAAACTATTTTTCATTTAATTGTAAATAAATTGATAATCTCCGAAAGGTGTATTATATTTGGAATGATGATGTATTTAAAAATTAATCATCTAAAGAAATTAACAAAAGTTATGGATTAATTTATTTCTTCTATAGCATTATTTCAAACATTAAATAAACATCGTTTGTTTAACTATTTCGAGACAAATTGTCGAACGGCGGCTCAGAATAATCTCATGGATGTATCCCTTACGCGGATTTCCTTCGTATACTATAGTACTTCGCGTGGAATATTTGTTACCACGTATTTGTTCTATATAATAATATTGAACAATTCAGCGTTACTGCATGTATGCGCAAGTTGAATTAAACTGTATAACTACACAAACGACCAATGTTTTAGTTACACGATGTATTATACATTAACAGAATTTATATACATATATTCTGAATAGATAGGATATAGAGTACGTACATATTGAAACATATGTGCACATATATATAAATATGAAAGAATTAATTACAAAATAATTACATGATAAAAATAAAAATATAATCAATAGATAAGAAACTATACGAAACAATCAAATCAATAAGAACTATTATACATATTTTCATATAAATGCATCTTTTATTTCTTATAAAATAATAGACATTACTGGTTACCTATCCCATTTATATGAATTGTAACTTAGCGGATGACAATTAGATATTCGGTGTAGGTCGATGAGATTATGAAAGACATTAACTGAAAGGTTGACGTGTCATATATACATAGATACAATTATATTCCTGTCTCTTTGCCTGCAGATTTCCTTCAACGCAATAGCAATTCGACATTAGAGCGCGAGAACACGTAGTATTTGCATTTGACAGCAAACTGAAGTACGACTATGAGATGTGTTCGAGATTCATCTAGGTTTGACTAAGAGGATTATCATGAAAATGTTTCAATTGCTGCTTTGACCAACATTCCGAGGTTGCCAAAATCACCTTCATGTATATGAAGAATTAGAATCACAATTCCATCAAGATCCCTAGCTACTAGTTCATCAAAAATTATGTAATTCATTATCTTTTACATCAAGTACTTCAACGCCATAGTTACGTTAACGTTTATTTGGTGAACAAAAATATTGAAGTTGCTGTTACGTTACACGTTGTTATAGTAATACATTAATTTTTAAACTTTTATTATTAATGATAAAAGTAAATAAGTTCTAACTCCCCTTTTCACTATCAATTCTGATATAATGTTTAAAACGGAAGTGACTAAATTATAAAATGATAATTATTAAAAGTTTTAACAATTAAGAACTAAATAAAGACCACTGTAGGTACTTGTGAATGGAATGGTTTATAAACATAAACACGAATATAAATAACTTTCAATTTTAAATTTTAAACATTTAGTACTCATTAACTTTTGTCGATTCTTTTTTAGAATTGATTGTAATTTTCTCTAAATAAAATAAAAAAAAAATTAACTTTTGTAATAATATTTGTATATAATTATTTATATAATATTATACATTTAGTAAGTATATTTAATTATATATTTATATAATATTATATATTAAGTAACAGTATTTTTATGTAACACATATCTAATTAATGATGTATATACATCATTTTGTTTTACCTCTATCTCCCGTTTCTTTACTAATCTACCTATTCTTTCACAATAAAACCTTTTATGTGTTTTGTTTAAAAAATCGAACACCGGCATTGTTACCTCTTCTGTGTTTTTGACAAATTTTCCACTAATGGAATTTCGTAATGCTCGAAATAACTAAAAATCGGATCTTGAATATGAAATAATTAGGTGAATATGGTGGGTGGAGTAATAGGCACTCCTTTAGGTCGTTTTAACAAAGAATCACATTTTAAAACAGGGCCCAGCAAATTCTTCCTTGTTAACTCGTCCAAAATCTAAACATCATAACTTATTTGTCATTTTAAGTTTCTTTAAATGTAATGAAATATTTAAAATGTTAGCAATAACTAGTTGAGTATCTTAGATTTTGTTCGATCAGTGTTGTTATTTCATCAATATCAATCTTCATTGGTCTGCTACTTCGTTCTTTATCTTTCAAGTTGAAATCTCCGCTACTACATATTTCACCACTATATGAATACACATCACAAAATTTTTTCTTGTTTCTTCCACATTGTTATCGCAGTGATTTATTTTTGCATTAAATGCCGAAGATGATTATTGCGTACACTTATATCTAGAAGGACTAATGCTACAGATGAAACACTCTTAGATGGTCCATCACAGCTAGTACTAATAGTAATAATTTGACATTATACTTGAGTCCAGTCGAATTATACATTTGCAAGAGAACAAATTGATAGTAAAAATGCTTTTGTATATTACTTGCCACGATATTTAGAACAAAATAAGCGATGTTGAAACAATTTTCTTCCAGTGCTTCATAAACAGAATATCGCTTGAACGAGGAAAACAGGAACTTTCTTTTGTATTTCTTTTTATATCTTAGAAACTACTCATTCTACGTAACAAAACTTAATTAGAAACTCGTAGAAATTAAATTATTGATAAAATGCGATCTATTGTGTTATGATAAGCCCAATTTTTAGGTTGCAAATTATTAAAAAATATGAAAAAGTGCATTTTTTAAAAATTGTTTATACTTTTAATTAAAATTGTTATACAATATCGATGTTCTGTGGTAAGTACTATTCATTCAAATATAGGGTATAAAATTTGGAACTGATCATTTTGTTAGTGTTTGGAAAATGGAAGTTTTAAGTTCGCAAGAGGAATGTTTGAGCTTATCTTACAATGAGTTTATTCTCCGACGTTATTTAGTAGACCCATGTTTTAATGTACAATTGTAAAAAATTTTTTATTTGAACGCGTGGCTAAAGTACAGTTGATAATCATTTTTAGGTATTGTAAAATGCAATAACTTTTGCCATAGTAGAGCCTGTTTCCATCAATTGCTCGAACCATTCCACGTAATTTCAAAACAAACTTTTCCTTAGGACCAATTGGTTCTAAGATAGACCTTTTCTTCAAAAAATCGCCTATGTTAAACCGTTAAACATTAAGAGATGCAACAAGCATCATTTTATAGTATGTTACTTTTATTATGTGTGGATTTCTTGTGTTTGATCTTAATGTATGTATGTATGTTTGTTTATTTTGGCCCTTGTAAATTAAAAACGGCTTACTCAATTCCAACTTTAGAGGTCTCAATCGATTCCTGTCTGTCATGTGTCCGTCAGAAAAGAAAAGAAAATGAAGGAAAATATAGGTTGCAATAAACGTTTATGTATCTAAATGGCTGAATTCAGAAAGGCAATGCATCTCTATCCTTTTTTATTACACCGCATTTACCTATATATATAATATAGATATTATACATACTTTTATACAAACAATTTAACGATCTTATAGCAATATTCGCTCAGATTGATGGACAGATATTTTGTAAAGATTTTAAAGTTCCATAATTATTATTATCTGTTGAGCCATTTTCCTTTACTCTTCCAACAAGTATAATTATTATTATTTCGCGTATAATTCGACAAATAGTTTCCAATAGTCGACGATCGACTGTGAGATTTCGCTTACTGGAAATTGTTACTTTTCAAATTTCAGTTAAAAGATTTCCGACATCAAGCTCATATTATATTAGAAAATGATCAATTGTAAGACAATTTTCAACTTAACAAGTTTCTCCATATCAACCGTTCAATTATTATTGTAACATTTTCATTTTTGTTTATTATACTTAAAATATTTTTGCTTCATTATAATATATGTACTTTCTGATTAATATGCAATTTTTTATTTTATTTTATTTCTAAAGCCTAAGTTGACAGTAGTTTTTCTTTTTACAACATACTTAAGTTTCAATATTTTAATATTAAATCTTGAACTTTGCTGGGTATAATCAAACTTTTATTCTACGAGATACCATAATTCTTTAATATAATAACAGAACAGTAAAAAAAATGTGCCCTTCAGGTCTATAGAAAGAGAAAATATCAAGAACGACAAAATGATTTGAATAATTCTATATAGCTAGTGATAGCCGGACGTATACTGAAAACGTTGATTTCAAGTATTAATAATTTATACAGTTTTATATTTAATCAGGAGGTGAAGTACGCGTTTAAATTTTGTTATATAAAAATAGTCTAGATATAATAGTTATATAAAAATAGTCCAATAGTCTAGAATGGACATTAACTGATATAAAATTTAAGCTACTAAGAGTCATAACCGCAGGCAGTGCAAGAAGATCTCACGGAAATCAGGGAACTGGAAATATTCAGGAAGAGGACGAATCTGATGCGTTACCAGGGAACTTCTAGGAATAGAATCACGTGCGGACGAACCTGATGCCTTATCAGGGAGCCACAGGAGGATGAAACTTTGTGAACCAACCCGATGCGAAATTGGGGTATCACCAGGATGAAAATTTTCAGATGAATTCGACGTATAGTCGACGAGCTGTTAGGAAGTTGGAAAATACGTAGATGAATCTAACGCAAGTTGAGAAACTGCTTTGAGATTGTGAAACATACGGGCAATCCTGGCGCAAAAATCAGGGAATCGTTAAAAGCGGACAAACCTGTTTAAATAGCAAGGTGCCTTAGGAGATTTAAATTTTTATAAACGGGTTCGATGTAAAATCGGAAGATGACAGGGAATATTTACTTCCTCGAGCGAATAAGTCATAACGTCTGAGAACGTTCATTTGTGATTAGAAGGAAGCCTATCTTCTCAATAGGAACATCACATATTTTGTACACTATAAAGTGATTTTCCAGGACAGCTCACATATATTAGGTTCTCTCAAAAGTTTCTTTCGTTTTATAAGGAAATAATAGATACACGACATTTTTTGTTCTATATTATTTTACTAAATTATGTATGAACCATTTTGGTTCATTTGTATATTGTGCATCTATTATTTCCTTATAAAATGAAAGAAATTTTCGTGAGAACCTAATACATACCTACTTTAATTGTCTCTAGAATATTCGTTACAATATTCATTGCTCGATGAAAGCTGGGTTCAAGCAAAAGGACTTAGAAAAGTGATCTATAAAATTTTATGAGTTAATTAGAGTCATTGTAGGTAGAAAATAATATTTAATAAGCATATACGTACTCCTTTGTGCATTGTAGTAAGAATTGTACCAATGGTAATAAAAAATGTACTGGGAATTTAAGTCCAATATGTACAAATCAAATTATTTCAAAAAGGATCGTTAATGATTGTTATGAATTAACAATTCACGATACTAAAATGATATTACAGAAAACTATATATGAATTTGCTGACAGACAAAATTGATCGATATATAGCAAATTTAATTATTGAGAAAATACGTGAATATGAAATCTCAGTACGTTATTTGCTTTCGAGCAATGAAATAAATAAAAAGAAATTATGCAAGTATTGCTTATTTTGTGAATATTAATATACGTACACAGTGCTGAATAAAGGGTATTACACATCATAATGAAAAATGTAGCCGAGTATCTTACACGTATGATAAAATACTGCTAAGAAATAGAAAATATTCTGCCTGAATTCATTTAACTTATACAATATACTTATTGAAAAAGATTGCAAATAAATTTGTCTCCTTTTTCCATTAGTGAATAATTTGATATCTTCTAGTAAAAAAATATTTGTGAAAGCGCCACTCTACGTTGGTACATTCCATTTCCATCTAACCCGATTCTAACCAAGACGTGGCTTGAAGCTACTATATTTTATGCCATGAATTCAGAAGATATAAAGGAAGTAATTGAATCCTTAAATGCGAATGATTCAGCCGCAATTAAATTAACATGGAACGTGCTTCAAAAGGAAAAGGTGATCTAAAATTTGGTAGTCATAAAGATCTGTTTTGAAATTCTATCACTTATTATGACAAAATTAGAGGCAAATAGGAAGTTAATAATTGTTTCAATACAATTATTAATTGACATCGAAAAGATCTACGAAACATATCAGGAAATGATTGAACACTGCTACTGGAATAAACTTAAATATACCCCAAGTATATAAAGCAACGTCGAATGTATATTTTCTGCTTGCAAATTAACCTTTACTGATAAACGTTATAATAAACTACTGCTAGCGTAAAGAACATGTTTATGGTTTATCGTCATTTGAATTATAATCATAATGATTGAGTAGTAAATAGTTCGTTATTATCGCATACTCTCATATAATAATATGTAATAACGCATATAATAATAATATATAATATATATGTACTATACAATTTTTATTCTACATATTTTTTGTACATGTTATACTTCTGTATGTATTTGTATTGCATGTATGAAACAGCAAGCTTGAAATATTTTCCTCTCAGCTAACGGCTAATTATAAATTTTTGAAAGTCCATTTTCATTTCGTTATCTCGTTATTTTGTGTAGTACCTATTTTTAATACCTTGATTTGGATTCCGTTGATAGAGAAAACGTTATTTTCCATAATGTTATTAATCTGAATGATTAAATAACTTCTTTTTTCATGAAGCTTACAACAAGTTGTGTGATGTATATACCTGCCAGTAAAGTTTTCATTAAAATTATATATTGTATAGCGGCGTATTATTTACTGTTTCTATGTATTTATTGAAATATTCTAGATAACTATTTATTTTGTTCTAGGTTAGATTTTTATTGCTTGATATAGTTATTCCACAAAAATTGTCTGAATACGGGCAAGTTTTTTTGAAGTTCTCGAGAGAGAAAGCAAGAAGAATATAATTTTCCGCAAGTATCGTAGGAAATATAAGGAGGTTATTATTGTTAATTGAGTTATTTTATGAAGAATTCCTGATAGGCTTTCATCGAGAAGACAGTACAATCAGTTACATAAGTTTACATTCACTTGCCTAATTTTATGTATCCAATTTATTGGATGAAATTCATATTACATATAGTACAAAATACATATCAGTACAAAATGACTTCGAATTTGCTTGGTATATTAACAGGCTTAAATCTAAATAATTTGAAATCGTGGAGTAAAAGTCTTTTTGTTTTTCATGAAACAAGAATTTTTCGAAATACATGTTCAGTGGTCTAGATTGCTATATTAGTAATAAGATTAATATTTGTCGTTTAATAAAGACAGAATAATTTATTGTTGCACATCGTTGAATTCGTCTCAACAACTCTATTTTAAGAAATAGAGAAATTTAATATGAGTATTCATCGCGAGTAACGAATAGTAAGCTTCGGGTGTTAGAGATGAGTGAAAGAAACGAATGCTCGGGACTAGAGTGAAAAATTATATACATGGCAATACGATTGCCGGTCAAAGCTTACTCACTGAAGTTATTTTTGTTTCTCTCTATTTTCAATGGGCTGCCCAAATACTTGGAATCATGAATCCTCCCAAAATATACTAAAAATCGCAGATTTCCAAGTACACAATAACGTCACTTAGTCATACAATGTAGCCACAAAACTTTAGTACGTTAAATATTTTTTTCTAAAATTGTGCATCTTAACAATCCCCTGCCTAAATGATTTTATGCGGATTCTGTTGAGGCTAAAGAATGTAACTACATTTACACGGTGTAGCTTTAATATTATATCTCGACAGTTACACATTTGTCGCACTTTAATGGAATAAACATCTTGATTGATCGATAAAATAGATAAGCGCACGGTAGACAGACATGATCAGACGATACTAAGTCCGATATGTTGCGAAGATCGCAACAGCTTAAATCCGCGTGACAATCGGTCATCATCCCGGACAGTGACACTGTCGGTATTACTTGAGGCAATTATAAACAGAACGGGAGAATTGATATCCCAACAGAGTCTGTCATTCTAAATAAAATTTAGATGGACACGATCACATGCGTTCTTAGAATGTGTTCATAATTTATTTAGACTAAGTGAAGAAAAGTTTGAGATAGAGAAAAGAAGCATTTAAAATCGTAGGGTATACATTTCTTATGCAAGATGTGCATCTGAAATAGTTGTTACATAATAATCATTCAATAGCCACGTAATATTAATTTTTGTGCGCCCATTTAATTTAATAAATGCTGTCATAAATATCCATACTACCATATACCATGCGTAATGTTTTTTACTAAAACCAATTTCAAATTAAAAATTGTTAATTAAAGGGATAACTCCCAAAAAGGGAAAATTCATTTTTTAAACAAATCGAGCAACCGACTAAAATTTGTTTAAATTTTAAATCAATTTTAGAATGCGTGAAAAATTTGATAAGCATGGCGTACATATACGTTTGTACGAATTAAATTCCGATTAATAACACTCCGCACCAACTTGAATTTGTGAAATTGCCGATAGCTGAATCAGACTGATGGGCTCTCTCATTTTGCATGCACGCTTCTACTATACAACGTGCGACGTTGGCCCACAAATGGGTTTGTAGCACGCTAGGAATAACTGCCAACCAAATAATTTCGTTGTCATCCATATAATAGTAGTATCGTGCACCTCATACAGCCATTATAATATATTGCTTACTAGGCACACAGTTTAGGCTTCATTGAGCTTGATTCTCTTCTTTCCTGAATTGCAATTTAGCCAACACGCAAAATTATACACACAATTATGAAATTCCAAAATTTTTGCCAGGCCTGGATATTATTAGACCTAGAAGATTTAAGTTATAATAATCTCGTAAAACCAATCATCCAAATTTACGAATTATCAAACTAATAGTATTTCTTTAAATTATTTTAAACTAATTACATTTAATTTCTAATCGCCTAAAATGGAATAGGCTTAGTCGTATAAAATAATCCATAAAAATAGAGTATACCGTCTTAATTTAAAATCTAATTATGCACAGCACAGGAAAAAAGGTTAAACTTTCGGCAATTTATTACATACTTATTACTTAACTACTACTGATGGGAATAAATAATATTTAATTCATACGAAAACATATCCTCGTATAAGATTTAAGTACCTAGTAAACTAAACTTAAAACATATCCTAAGTGTGCGAAAGAAAAGATAGGAAAAGTAAATATTACAAACCCTGTCGATTTATCTTCAGTAAAATGGAAATGCTCGGAGAGTAAATGCTGGTTGTAAATCAGTCTGTATTTTCTTCAGTCATGTGCAAAGAAAGTGTGCATGTGATGTATGCACAATTTGCATATAACTCGTTTCTGCTTATGTTGTTCGTGCGACGGTAAATAGTACATTTTGAATAAAACATTGATAAACTTAACTGATGAAATATTGATAAACTACATTAATTTTTTTAGCTCAATATATCATTATTAAAACTCATTTTCAAAATATACATAAATATATGATAAAATATATTTCTAATGGAAATTAAAGACTGAATTTAAAATGGAGAAATACAGCTTCAGTTTATCTCCAAGTAACAACAAACAAATATAAAATATATAGATAAATATAAAATATGATAATAAATTGATAAATTCCATATGAAAATTATAAATTTAAGAAACCAATATGTACATTACATTAAATAAAATATCATACGACATAGTTCACGTAGTTCTTTTGTGAAATTATCAAACTTAGTTCGTGTCATTTATACTTTATAAAAAGCAATTCCGAGCTATGTCCAAATGAACTGTAACGAAATCAGAGTATTAACATTAATTTAATTTTTAGTTATTCAACTTTTACTGAAAATGATTATTCGAAAATATTGGGGATTTTATCAGTCATATCCTGCTTTTTTATTTAAGATTAGTTTATGTTAATACCTTCTTTTACAATTAATCGGTTATTGATGATATTACTTGCAGTTTGAGATATAAGAATTGATAAATAAGAATTAATATTACCGCATTTATTTTCTCGTGTTCTTTATGAAATAAATAAAACGTTTCATTCGATATAAAAAGATATACCTAAAACTGTCACGAATCAAAAAAAAAATTTACGCCGAATAAGAAAAGTATTCGTCTTTGTGCTACTGGAACAAGAATTTAATGAACCACAACTACTAAAACTTTATCGATCTCTTTACTTCTTTGAATTATAGAATTTTACTTAAATTATAATATTTATTTAACTCATAAGGTTCATCTGCAGTCTTTAGCGGATATTAATTAATGAAGCTAATAGGATAGATTTAAGTATATATACACTAATAATACTGATATCTATAATACGAATATCATGATTATATTTACAATCACGTTTCACCATTTATTTAAAAATTATAACAAAACCATAATCAAAATTATTTTATGCATGGATTTGTTATAATATACATATATTATTCTATCATTTCATTATAGTTTCATCTCAAATTTAGCGAAATTCATAACACGGTTGAATTTGTGCGTTTTGCGATCGTATTAATCGTTATAAAATAATAAATACAGTTTGAATCGATAGATAATAATAGAAATGTCTTTGTTTTGTCCATGCCGATTACTGCATGAATTTCAAAGGCAATTTGTTAATGAAATATTTGTACTATACAAAGTTATAAATACAAAACTACTACTCCCTTGTTTTCAGTGCGATAAATTTTACAATATTGAAGCTAAAATATTTTCTAAACTAATCGTTTTCAGATATAAAAGTCGCAGAGATATTTTATACAGAATAAAATAGAGCATCGGTTGGTATATATAAAGTATATATATACTTCCATTTAAGAACTTGTCGATAACCTTGAATACTCGAGAAGTATGATCTTTCAGAAAAAAGGTCATGATCATACTATTAGTCTTTCTAAATCAGTAACTTTGTCTTTACACAATTTCTTCTATTGATAAAAGTAACTAGTATTCAATAATGCGAAATAAAGGAGACACTTGTATGCATATTATAATTACCAGATTGTAAATTTATAGTGATAAGAACACTAGTCTAGTTTCTATATATTTTGAGCTTTATCTGTTTTGAAACAAGGTTATACAAACATTAAACGTTTGTCGGAAACGATAATTACTTTATTATCACGCTTAATCTTTGTTCGTCTAATGCATTTTCAGTGCATCGTGAATACTCGATGTAAAGTGAGGTTCCAATAATTTTAGGAACTAATTGTCAATGCAATTCTCATGAAGCCGCAAAGTGGCATCAATCTTCCGAGAAAATGTTTTGAAATGTCGGGTAATCTTTACACGAAACAGGACGATTTTCTGAGGGGAAATCTCCTCATCATACTCGTTTTGTTACAAACGATGAGATGCTACGATAATAGGATTTTCATGTGAATTCGTCGATATATTATACATATGATTCGACTGGTCACGAATGTATTTGGACACTCACCACCAAAAAATGTTGTAAATACGAGTATTATATTATGTACGTTATACGAAACTTTTCGATATTTTATTAATATCGTAATCATGATAATATTGGTCTTTGAAATCAATCTGAAAATATATATAAAATGGTCGACTGCAAACATACATTTAGTAAATAATTAATATGCACCATGAACAGCAATATCAGACATATAACAAGCGTTAAAGAGAATACCACTTAATATCGGAGCTTATTAATATAATGGATAATTGAATCTTTCTACACTTTTCTTATGCCTGTGAAATATATGTATATTTGTATTAAATAACTTGTTTCAAACTTTCCACTATAATTATAATCATCAGGTCTCGTTATAATAGATATGAATGAAATTTCAAAATATTTCGTATAACACGCATAATGTATTCATAATACATTTCTATAAGTGTTCGAGTCTAACTTTCATAACCAACTATACGTTATGTACATCGGATCGTCCCGCTGCGGTAAACATGGAATATTTATTGAAAGTATACACAAAATATTATATCTATAAAGCTAACAAACGTTGATTACTCGTGTTAAAAATACCGTTGTTTATATACTATGATTCATCAGACCACATAATCCTATTTAAAATATTTGAATCTTGCTGCTACAGAGTAATGGATCATGTAATAAATTTTAAGCGTTATTCTACCTTTGGTGCACGTAGATGTTGGAAAAAAGTGAATTTAAATAGTGATATATCTACATATGTTATATACATACATATGATATATATTTCAACATTCCTTACAAATTTATTATAAAATTAGATAGGTAAAAATTTATCACGCTATTGCGTGTTAGAAAAAAATTGAATGTAGCTAACAAAAAAGATGGATAATGTACGTGTGTCGAACAAAATTGATTTTAAATATAATAATAATTTAGCAATGCAATTGGCTATTTTGAATAAAATATAACGTCAATATCTTAATTTATGGTAGAAATGTAAAATATGAAAAGTAAATATGTACACAACCACATTTGTAAAATATTGGTAACAGAAGTCACTTTTATAAAAGTGCAATTTCTGGCTTAACGTCTATGAATTGCCTGTAGTTTACTGTAAGGAAGAATGGCGGAAATCTTTTATTTCTCTGGCAATATTATTGTCGACCTAAAAGATGCACTGATCCTAAGCTTATTTCTATTTGCTTTTGGTACCTTTAGCAATAGAATTCGTGATTCGTCTTAAATATTGAACGAGTACTAGCATAACTGGTGCGTCAAATACTTTTCGCCCTCATACTTATAGTGTACGAATATTTTCATTACGTTCAAGAATAAAAACAAAACTAATGAGAAACTCGCACATTGTTAATCAACCTTAATGTTACTTATTTCCTATGTAGTCTTGATGGGAATGTAACCATGTTTGTAATAATATTTATCAAATTTAATTTATAACTTTAAAATAATTTTTAAGGAGTAGTATCGAAAGTTAAGTTCTTTTATAATTTACTTACATGTTATTTAATAATGTAAGAGATATTAAATTTAAATTTAAGTGACCATTACACATATTAACTAATCACTAATTTGAAATTAAAAAACATTCGATAATATTCAAAATTCCAAATTCTTGCAATACCTTCAAAGTGGACAATCCAGAATGCAAACTTTTTCATAAATTCGAAATCCAGTAGGTGGTCACTTGAATTACGTATTTAGATTACCGAATAAGTGTAAAAGCAGAAATAAAATAAAACTTATTGCTGTCCCGTTGTTTATGTGTTCTTTTTGGCAATTAAATATTGTAAATGAAAAAATCGTTTAATTGACTTACACGTTTCCAATTGAATCGAGTCGATATTAAATCGAGATTCAGCATAAAACTGAGGTCTCAAAGAATCCAGAGAAGTACTCTAAGTGTATGAAATTCTCCGAAGCCCATTGTTAGCAGCAAACCGGTGAGCAACTTTGAACAACGATAACTGCTTTCAAACTTGTTAAATGGTTAAAACAATTCAGTTTTAACGAATGAAAAAGTAGCGTAGCCCATTGTATCGTGCAACAGCATCAGATAATCATTATTGTATAAAAGTTAGGTGACCTAATCATCTATCGCAGACGACCGCAAACTGTAATGTTGTCATTAACGTTGATTACAGCAACCTGAAATATTATTATAAAACTCCAAATTAAAAAGTGATTAGTTTTGAAGAAACTTATAAAATTAAGTCTCCATTAGATTATAGCGCAATCAAGATATTCGAACAAGGATATAACAAATATAACAGACTATCTTACGGTCAAGTATTTAAAAATGTTAATTTTAGCTAAGATAATTATTAAGCTAATTTATATAACATATTATTTTTTAAATTTATCACAGTTAATATTGAAATTATTTTTTACAGTCAAAAGTAAAGCACATTACAATATATAAAATATCATAATTGCAGATAAGTAACATAAATAACATTGAATTGATATTATAGATACCTATTGCGAAACTAAATAATGATATAATATATTTATTTATAAATTTTCTTGTAGGTAATATTAGAGGCCAAAGTTAAATGTTAGATTCTGAATTATGGCTGAAGAAGAATTCTACATTGTAGAATAATATTGACAATATGAAATACAGATCTATTAATTGTTATTTTTGATCAACATTCAAATTTTTCCAAAATCAGAGCCAGTTAAGAAATGTTTCTTTATATATAAATGTCATTTCTGGTAAAGAGCTTATGAATCAAATCGGATTCAGAAACGATATTTTAGTTGAAATGTAAATAAAACAAATATCTATACGAACTGATAAAAGCGAAAATAAATAATGACAAAAAACAGAATACAATCATAGTAGAAACAAGTAACGCATCTTGCGAGTAGCGAGCCATATCCAGCGGGAACACGGATATAAATGTAATCGAGCTAATGCTATACACAACAATTTCTACACGCCGTGTATGTACGTGATTCTACCCGAAGTCTGCGAAAATGCACGTGATTGTATTCACCGATAACAGTGTGAAACTGCGTTTCTACTTGCTACAACATACGTATGGTATCACAAGTTAGATACATGAAATAACTTTGGACAGTAATGATGGCAGCCACAGGATTGAAACTGAATACAGATATCTTGCAAGCATCATTAATGAGAATTTAATGCTGCGTCCTGGTGAATCTAACCCCGATCAATTGTTCACGTTACATAGCGATTTAAGCACATAAAACACGTTTCAAAATCACATACGACAACGTATTTATAATAACGATTGTTAATGATTATTTATTCAAAACATTAATTATAACCGCCACTACTATTTATACGTTAACTTCTGTAAATTTAGATAACCGCAGATTATTAAAATGCAACAACGTTTATAAACATTTAATTATAGGCACATAGATCTTAACATTTCATACTTTGTTTGATAGCCGTTTCAATTTATCGAATGGTAATAGTAATTGAAATCGAATTTAGGATTTATATCTTCGTTTACTGTGGAAGTTACTTAATATATGGTTGTGTGCAATTTGAAATACCGTGTCATGTTTAGCCAGACAAATAGTTCTTCCACTGATAAGATATTAATTTTCTCATACCATAGAAATTCACTATAGGGCAATGAAAGATTTGTAATTTTATGAGAGTTGTATATAAATGTTATCAATATATTTCTATATCATATTTCAAGTGCTATATTAGTGGACCTTTGAAAGAATAAGGTGAAAATGGGTATTCATTTAATTAATCAAGTTTTACTTTGTATATAAATAATGAATGTGAAAAAAGGGCATTTCAAATATTTCACAATTGTATTATATTACAATTGTGAAATCCTTATTACATAGTAGACAAGCAATTTTCAATGACACGGCGGTAGATACGCAAAGTATACCGAGCATATGATGTGTTCTGTAAAATGACTACATGTGCTGTTTCTTACTCTTCAAGCATCTGACTAACTTTTATTATGTTTGCCTTTTATAATTACAAGTTTGATAAACCAGCACGCTTATTGGAAATACTTTGCAAGACTCGCTTTAGGGATTGAAGTCAACTACAGAGTCTGCCCGTGATATATCAAGAAACAATATAAAACGAACAGTAGTGACGAATTATGAATTGTAGAGATGCAAAGCGTACAAATCACCATTTTAATAGATGTCACCAAAATCTCACTGGGAAACATTTACATTTTAACGTTGTTTCAACACATTCACTGCGCTATGTAATTCCGTTTCAAGAATCACTATCACGTTGACACGTAAAATGCCAAATCTGAACTTTTCTTGTAGAATTCCAGGACGGTAGACGGAAGTCCCCCTGAAATGTCATCGGTGGTGGCGACAGGCAACGGAACTCGTTAGATTTTCGCACACAGCTAATACACGTGTACGAGTTGCGAGACGTTGACAGAACGAACAGAAGCGTGTTCACAAACTTTGCTTAAACGTTGTTTCGATGTTTGCCGCCACCAAGAGCCGAGCGCCGAACGTGTTCCACGAGTTTAGCCATAGATTAGTAAGTATGCACTCACCGGAACCGGTGGAATTATCCGTCCAAACACTTGCTGCGAACGTCGAAAGCAGGAAAACCGTGGTGAAGAACCGCGAGCGGTTCCCAATGGTCTCTAAAACACGCTTCACACGTTCACTGAACATCACGGTATGAAATGGAGGAGAGGGTACGCGGCCGGCATCCCGACTGAGGGATCGCGCTTTGCGAACCCCAAGAGCGTGTTTCTCTTTCCCCTCTCCCTTCTACTTGCTTTCGCGCCCTCTATTCTCCCTACCACATTTCCTTTCCCGCCACGCGCAGACGCTTCAACGTTCTAGGCTTCCTAACTCTTGTGCTTACCCATTTTCCCACTCTGTCTCTCTCTTAATCCCACTCACTTATCTCTTATCAATAGGTGACGATTAATTATCGCTATAACTCCCTGAGTTGGTGCCAACGTTCTGCTTACTTGTGAAAAGATAGAATCACCTGTAGAATGTTCTTTGGACTGCCCTATCCCTGTATTTAGCACTATCGGATTTTGGTTTTCGAAATATGTATCAAAGAATTATTTAGTTAATCAAATATCAGGAGATCAGTATCTATTATCACCTATATGTCAACAATAACAAAACCACGTTAGAGGCTTCTGAAATGATCAAGTTTGAAAACTTGTTAAGTACGTAATGCAAATTTAGCCAATTTCCAATTAAACAAGAGTAGACAATTAACTGGAGGTGATTCCACATGCGAAAATAAGTCAAAAATATTGAAAAAAATATTTTCATTTAAGATTTCATTTTGAAGAAAATAGTCTTTGAACGTGTCTAGCCAAGAAGTAGCCCAATATATGTGCATTCGATAAATTTTCAAATCCAGTTTCTTCGGAAACGAAACTTTCAGTGAAAAAATTTTATTTTAAACGACGTTTCACATTTATTTAGATGAGATCTAACAAATTATAGCTGTACGAATATTATTACTTATTCATTGTCAGTTTCTGCTATTTCATAAAGTAGAGTACATTTTTACATTAGACACATATTTGCAATTTATAATAAAATATATTTACATATCCACAACACGAATATTTATCTTCTCTTCGTTTGATATTTCTCTTAGAAGCTGCAGAGAAGAGATACGTGTATATAGCATATTTATTTCAGAAATATTGGCTAATAAATGTAATAATACAATGTTTTAACTGTAATCAATCATTCTATGAATACTCTCTACACCTATTTCATATAGGAAAAATGTATAGCCTAGGATATATTACACTTAATTATACAGCAGACATTGATAATATGCTGGCTCCGTATCTTTAATACTTGTTGGAACTTCTTGGTAGATAATATCCTTTAGTATCTATACATGTATCACAGAAAACAAAATATAAAAGAAGATAAAAAATGCGAATGGAGTGATCTTACAAAGTTAATTCTGTTGCTTGATCGAAAGTATGGATTTGAATAAAATCGATTTAATTGGCTTCCTGATATTAATGGTATAATAAATAGGAAGTACGTTATAGTATTTTTGGATCATTTGTCGCACATTGACAAGAATCTACCCATATCAAATCAAGTTAATACTTCAATGAAATCAGTATTTTTGGTGTGACTATTCAGGTTTAAGACGCAAATTCATAAACTCGTCATTAAATTTCTTTTAGTATCGGTTACAAAACTATATAGAAATATGCTACGCTCGGTTACAAGAAAGATCAAAATGACCTCGAAATATTAGAAAAAGACCTATAAAAAATCAATTTAAAATTAATTTCAAATCAATGTAAGAAAGTCAAATACACATAACTTCTTGAAATTCTTTCTGTTTTGTTGTTGTAATAATACTCAAACTATTATTGCAAATAATTAATTAATACCTATATTAATTTAAATAGATTAAAAATTTGAACACATGTGAATTGTAAATGTACTCATATTTACGATTCTTCAAAAAATATTAAATAACATTAAGCAATAGATTAAAAAGTGTAATTTTGTATCATAACTTCACACTATATATTGGAGTCAAAATATACAAAAATATAATTGGTTTTCCTCTTTTATCAAAAGTTGATTAATTTATTTGTAGTCTGTAATTTAGCTATTTTATTTATTTTGTAACTAGCTATTTCTCTCTCTCTCTCTCTCTCTCTCTCTCTCTCTCTCTCTCTCTCTCTCTCTCTCTCTCTTTCTCCCTCATCCTCACTATCTATCCATCTTTCTATTAGTGGCTTCTCATTCAAAGTATCTCCCAACACCTTCAATTCGAAGCAGTAGGTAAATAAGTTGTGAGAGCATTTCGTGATCACTATTGTATTTCTCATTATCATATAAACTGTCTTAAAGAAGTTCACATTTTGGGTACATTTTCATAAATGTTTACCGCAGCTATGAACATAATTATGTATTTATATACTGATTAATATTTAGTATAACAATATAAAATTTAATTTATAAAAATGAAGACAGGTATATATATGTATTCATTAAATCTCAACCTCATGGCCTAGAATGTGAACTTGGTTTACAAAAAATATCTTAAATTAAACGTAAATAATATGCACTTTGGTTAAGTGATTAAAATATTTTAATGCACGGAATATTCATCAGTTGACGAGGAATGTCGATTATTCAATCAACGGAAACCACAGTACACTTAATGACTAAGATTAGGGATCATCGAAGCTGCTTCTATTGTGATTACGATGGACCGTTAAGCGATATTAATCATCTACCTGAACTGAATAGACCTATAAACGTGAAACGATGGGTATTATATATTGAACACTTGTGTTAAATAATCGTAAATCTCCTGTATCGTATAAAGTTACAAAATACTGTGCATATAAATTCAATTTCAATAAATTCGCTAATATATATTTATATGTACAATTTATGCTAACAATTCTTTAAAATTTTATATTTTGTTTAATATAATTTCCTACACAAAATTAAATTAATGTTATGAAAGCATGATCGTGATTAAGTCTTTGACAACTATTGAAATCATGTAAATGACAAATTTGAAAATTAAATGTTAAAGATATTTCGTCCAATAAAGTTTTCACAATAACGATAGTCCGACAAATATTTTTTTAATTGAATTTTAAAACGCATATTTTTAAATTCTATGTAGTTCATGTGAAAATAGATCAGGTGGTATGGAAAAAGTTTCTACGGAAAAATTACCATATAATAGTCTTTCGTTGAAGTATTCTATGGAAAAATAGTTATCACAAGTAAAAATAATAAACAGTAAATAAGCGTAACGAAAGCATAAGCGTGAAATCAACACGCATAAAAGACATAATTTAGGTAAATAATATGAAGAATTATTTTTTAAATTAAAGTTATTATTTTATCGTAGAACTTTTATACTAAATGCAAAATTGTAAATTTCTAATAAATAACTACAATGTTGCTTTTTCTTCGAAGTACAAATAGGCAAAGAAATTGAAGCAAAAATGTATAACATTGTGCAAAAGTTGTACTTTGTGCAAAAAAATTGTTAACCCGACGCGTAGAATTTACCTAGGAATAACATGTAACTATCCTTGTTGTCGATGTTTCCATTCCTACACGTAGCAAGATGTCTGGGAGTGAATAATGATTATGTAAAGGTGTGGATTACAAAATCGTGGCATATGGAAGAACGGTATGTGGAGAATAAGTTCTTGCAGATGCCCATGCTAGAAGGCGTGTCTGAGAGACTCGAAGGCGCCAGAAGACACACTGCCATTGTAGCTTCCAACTTCTGACGATGCTGGTCTTCCTTTCTTCTTCTCTTTCGTTTCCTCTTCTCTTTACCCCCTGCCAGTAACCCTACCTACAGCTCGGCCTCGGCTTTTCTCTCCTCTCTTGCTAACGTTTGCGCACTCCTTGCTGCACAACTATCGCCTGCCAGTATCACGCTAGTCCTTGAATTCTAGAGTACGAGTGAAATTTCTCCTCCCGCCCCTTTTTCCTTTTGACCATACTGAAGTCAATCGACCATACTCAACGACAACTCGCCCCCAAAATAGTTTGCATTTTCTCATTGAACCATTCAATTGCTCTTTCTGCTTTCTTGTATCTACAAAAGTTACCCATGCAGGGCATACACCTGTTCCAAGGCTTGAAATATTCCTGCCTTGTAATTTAGATATCAATTTGACGATCAAAATAGTTGAAATAGAAAGCTTTTATGAATGCATTATGCCTACTATATAAAACTTCTTGAAATTTCATTAGCGTTGAAGTGGGATACGATAACTATTATTTAAGTATTGACATTATAATTTAATACATTTTTTAGAAAATAAAAATGTTTAAGCAGTTCATTGTAAATACCAATAAGTCTAAGGTGATTATTTCTGCTAAAAAATGTCTTAATTAGACTATTATAGCAAAAATAATTGAGATGATGCTAAATGGTCCATTTTGTAGAATAAAACCTCTTCATGTTGGATGTCATTACCGAGAAAATCGAGTTTAGATTTTCGTTAAGTACGTGTACACGTAACCAACCGCAATCTGCTGAGTTCATCCAAATTGGCCAACCATTGGTATTTCTGTTTGCGTTTATAAACTATGTATACAACCGTGATAACTATGTTTATAACTCAGAAGTCAGTATAATTTTAAATTATTCGATAAACATTTCAATTATTTATTTATCCTGATAATTTTCAAAGTGCAGATCTGTTGCTCTTGATGTCACTAATAGATCCTCAGTAAATGAAATTAAATAGCTCAGTAAATTAAAAAGCGTGAACTAGCTACTGCATCATTTTTTTATTTTTTACGATTTGGATTATTTATAGCAATTATTTCTTTCGTATGATCCTACAGATAAAAAGACAATGTTACATTTCTATAATTCTTCGAAAGACCGAATCTGTCTGTGACATCAAGAGCATTTTCTGCATTTTCTACATATAACGAAGATCCTTAAAATTGTAAATTCTTATTGGATTATTAGAAATTGTATCAAATATTGACTGACATTGTTTATAAATACAACAGCACTAGCTAGTCAAACGAATTCATACACCTATTTAACGAATATTCAGTTTATCTTGAAAACGGAGCATGATATGGCAAGATTATTCCATATAATTTCAACTAATTTTTACATAAAATATTACCTCCTTTCCGGTTATATGTTGATTTCGGAAATATCCTATATATTCTTTTCTGTACTATTTTTATAGCTCATATCATCTTTTGTACTCATTCAAAATGCTTACTCCATAATTAATTAGGGACATGATATGTAAATACATACATAGAAGTGTATACAATCTCATGTTTGAAATCGTTTTATACATATATGCAGGTATTCGTAAGAGATAATTCCTGAACCTTATGCCACCCCAGTTAAACAAAGGTTTATAATGTGATTTCCATTCTAACCAAAACACTTTGGAAGAGCATGAGCACGCATCTTCGTGTTAGTAAACAAGGATGCAGAGGACATGACGCTTGGTTACTTCGAAAGCAACAACCGATGCTCTCTACCGAGGATGCAACGACAGGTACGATGCCGATGTATTTAGGAACGCAGCAAAGGCAGGCACGCTCCCTTCTGTCTACCTGTATACTGTATAGTCACAAAGTTACATCTCGCAAATTGCGTTTGTCAACAACGGCTAATTGCCACTAGAAATGTTACTTAACTATGAAGAGACTCATAATTAGGATGATGGAACCTCGGAGAATTCAATTATTTGTCTTAAATAAACGTAAGGAAATTGAAGTCGTCATTGATCCCAAAAATCATGGATCTAAAAATATCTGATAATTAGCTGTTTATAAATTATTTCTTCGTACATTGGTAATAATATAATCTCACTTTCTTATACTACTACACATTTGTGAAAATAGCAAGTATGTTGATATTTTACTATCAATCGAGCAACAATTTACTGATTATGGACAATAATGGACACAAGTATTTACTAAAATGTATTGTAAATTAGTATTAAATATTATAAAACTGTTGATGTTGTTACAAACTTCCATATTCATTAACGAGTTCAGTACGGTGCAAAATGTTAGTAACAAGAAAAGGTTGCGATAAAACATTACTTTCCTATAGTGTAATGTCAGAGTTCCATTGGCGCTTGCATTGACATCACACACAATATGAATACATTTCGCAATCAGATAAAAAACAAATAACGTAATATTAATGAGGGAAAATATTCCATGTAACGAAGTATGTAACTTCACGATTTCAAATTATTACATAATTACATACAATGTTACGAGCCGGAGTTTCGAGCAGCGCGAGAGGTCGACGAGGAATACGGTTGCAGCACTGATACGTATATATCAGTGATTTGCAGTGTGTCAGCAGGTATGTGCATGAACCTGACGCGAGGTCGGGGAGCTGCTAGAATTATTATTTACAAGGACGAACCTGATGCAAAATCAAGGAGCCTCTAGGATAGAGACATGTGCGGACGAAGCTGGCGCTAGGTTACAGCGCAGCAGAAGGTTGAAACTTCGTGAACGAATCCGATGCGAACTTGTAGAGTCACTAGACAAACTCAATGCGAAATCGAGGAACTGCTCGGAAGTTAGAAAATAGCACAGACCAATTTCGATGCGAAGTCAGGAAGCTGTTAGGGGACTAGAGAAAATATAGACGAAGCTGGCGTGAAATCAGGGAGCTGAATGATGCGAACGAAACTAATGCAAAATCAGAGAATCACAGGAGGGGTTTAGCTTTGGTAAACGAACTCGATGCAAAATCGGGAAACCAGTATATTGGAAAGATTTCTTTTGGGTGTTGAGACGTACGAACGAACCTGATGGGAAATCAGGGAGTCGTGTAGCAGGCAATATTAGTATAGGCCTCGTAATTTTGATCAATAAAAGTCGAAACGATTCGAGTGATAAAATCGTGTCGTGTGGAAATGTTCAGCTAGATTGTATGGATTGCTGGCTTGAATATTAGGGTTTAAGATAGCTGGACTCGAATTTACACGAGAACACAAATATTTATATTGTAATAAACAATTGGTACATACGTACACTACAAGTGTACAAGTGTATGTAATACTACCTACGTGGGTGGTTGGTTTTAACGCATTAGCAATGCGAAGACTAAAAGCAGTGTCGAAGTAATGTCGAACAGAATTTAGTTGAACTCGAGGATTCCGTAGGGTTGATTCAAGAAGGAACTTTAGCCCAATCGCACTATATTACTTTCTAACGAACGCAACGCGAAGTTATACAGAGACCTTTCGTGATATTCTATCTGAGAAGCATGATTCCTCGGCTGCTTATATACCATGAAATCACGAAATTTTATGGCGAGATAAGTCCTCAATTTATCATTTACCATATTCGTTTGCATGTTGCACCGTCCAAAATTTCTCAGAAACGATTCTCCTCGGACGTTCTTACGTTGCGGCGGTCGACTCAATCGCAGCTTTAGATCAATCTACCGCTTTAGATGAGGAATGTTTAAGTTAAAAGACGCTTCCATTTCTTGAGTATTTTTTTGAAGAAGTTTCGATTAACTTAAATACTTAAAGGTAATAATACGATGCATCGATTAATGCATAAAATAATGCTATTCTACGAACAAAGACATAGTTAACCTTCATATATCCTCTACGCGTTCACTTGGAGAAAAATTAATACATAGTATTAAATCGTGTCCTCTTCGATGTGTCTTTGAAAGATTGTTCATACAATAAGCAGTTTTGGAATAATTTGAAATCATGATGTTAACTACTTCATTCTATTTGAGGTGCTCTATCTCACGTGCTAACGAGTAATTTGCTTTTTTCTCACTAACGTTAGGTTATTTACTATCTGCTTAACTGTGAAATGTAAACATATTGTAAATGTTAGTGTAGAAGTCAGGGAACTGTAATATCAGTTTTCTAAAGAACGGTTGAGTTGTGGCCTCCAGTTTCTTTGACTTTGATCTTCGTAATGAATAGAATACGGTGCAAGCAGAAAAAGATCTTTGACTTACAAAATGTTGCATTGCCAAGTCAAGCTCAATATCGTTGCAACTTTTTAAAAAATCTCAAAAAATGCAAATATATAGAATCCTGTTGCGGTAGAGATCGTGATAACTATTTTTCACGCACCCTGTGCATGTAACTATTCTATTTATACGTATGACTAGATTACGAAATTTATTTATAGCTCAAACATCCAAAGTCTCCTGTTGTTGACAAGCTTTTTCGTATCCTAAATTTCCAATCCATCAAATAGGTCCTGAATGTAGTACAGACCGTTAACAGAGGTCCTACTTGTCAACAATAAATGATCCTATAACTTCCTATAGACATGGAAGCGGTAATCTCGATTCCGGAAACGTGCTTCCCCATAGTATACGCGATCTAGCGGTTAAGTTGAGTGGGTGACATAACGAGGTTACCAAGGAATGCAAGGACATGCTTTCAACGGAATAGTGCCTATACCGGGTGCTACTAGCCTCGTCCTTCTGCTACTCTACCTCTTCCTCCTTCTACATCACTGCCTCCATCCTACTCGACCCTTGCCCCGTCTATCCTTCTGTTTCCAGTAGCGTTTCTCCTGTTTTAGCTTCAACACCCTCTACAATCTCGTACAAACCTGTCTTTGTGGTACGATGACCTGACCTATAGTACTATCCAACCAAACTACAATCATCCTATTCCCTCAAAGTAGGGACAAACATATCTATGTTTTGCGCATGTATACGATCTTCATGATGCTCCTTCTTTCAACGTTTTTTAATCCAATAACGACCAACGACGGCGTTAACGCAATATTTCGTTTGTAATTTCTTTTTTTTTCAATTCATATTGAATTTTATTAAGTTCGAATAACATGTGCAGATATGTTATTCGAAGTTAAATTTTACTTTAAACTACTCTTTATTTTCTTTAAATTAATATTTCTGCGGTATCGTTCATTTAATTTATTTTAAGAAAACGGGAAAAAGAGAATATACTGTGAACAGGTTAATTTACGTAGTGTTAGATGAAATATTTGATTGCGTTATTAAAATATTGTTTATGTGTGCGAATTTTTATATGTACCGATATTATGTGACGTAATCATTATGGATACGTTATAGTAATTAAATTGTATTTTGGTCTTCACCCATGTCAGAGTTAATAATGTAACATCAAACTTAATGCAAATGCAGTGTTATATTCTTGACGTTTGCTTTTAATTATGGGTGCAATATTGCTAAAAGGACAAGTAAATAGTTCGACGGAGAATATTTTACGATGATAACATTTCTTTCACAATTAACAGAAATTCAAGCTGCGTCCTTTCAACTATAGAATAATAGATAAATAGAGAGAAATTATCATACGTACTTTACATTAAAATCTTTTTGCTACTTGAATGTAAATAATAAAATACAATAAAAATTATTGTAATTTATAATAAAGATTAGAAAAAGAATATTTTACAATAAATTCAAAATAAACTCTTCAATCTTATGTTACATCAACAGACATAAGATAAAAATTAAAAAATTCTCATATTGCATCTCAATCAGATATATTAAGATTAGAGTTTTAAATATACAATAAACGATGTGTTTTATATTTAAATAAATTACTTTTATAAAAATTCTATTGAATATATGCGACATTCCTGTAAATATGATAGCAACTGAGAATGCAACAAAATTTTGCTCCATATTTTAACGTCGATAAATTTTAAAACAGATCATAAGGCGTTAAAGGGGAAAGATAGAGTAAAGGGGCCGTCAAGCTTTTGTACAGAGATAGTTCGTTTTAGAAATACGCCTGAATAGCTGTCAGTAGTGTTTCACAAATGGGGAATCATTTAAACGCTTATGAGCACTCGACGCCGATAGGAAAGTCAAATGCACTCTTCCCCCTTACATCCCCCTATCATCCTCTACTCCTTCTCCAGTTTTCTTCGTTGACTGACGCTCCTTCCTCGACACAAAACGCTTTAGCAAATCGCTCTTTGAGGATGTCAAACTTTCTTATCTTTTTATGCAGAAAATGTGAATATATTTTAGTATTTACATTTATCATTCATATGGATGTGAAAATGTAGATTTTGATAATAATAATCCATTTCGCATCTATGTTACTGTATTTTTAAGTTATAGATATGTAAAATAATAGTCTTCTTCATTAGAAAATTACATTTTATTTAATCAGTCACTACCTAATATGATAAATATCGCAATTTTTTAATCTCACTTTCTTGAAATTATAGTAAGTAAGACTAAAAAACCGCCTACAATCCGCTGTTTCTTGTCGTTTCTTGTCTTTTATGTCTCTCGAAAGATTGAAAGAAATTATTAATTTGTTAGTATTACATCGAATAATACTGCATAAAACAAAAACTCTTAAACCGTGTAATATGATACATATAATTTTACATAACTATCAATATTATAATATGGAAATAAAACACAGTTGAATGCAGGACGTAGTGCACCTTCGACAAGAATTTCAGCGCGATCCATTTTATTCTATTGATTATATCAGACAATAAAGTGTAGTTAGTGTTGTGCTGTCAAATGACGAGCCTTAAACCAATTGGATTCTTACAGCTAACGCTAATCAAATTAATGTTTTTAGAATTCTCATAAGACATTACTATTTTATTATTTGATCAGTTTTATCACTCGATATCATAAATATAAAAATGCAGCACAACATCTGCACAGCTGCATAGGTAAATACATACATAAAACTAGTTAATGTTTAAAAATATTCCATTCTCACTAACGCAATTAATTAGTTGAGGATCTTCGTTAGCAAATTTATAGAATAATAGACGAAGTGAAAGCGATTATTTTTGATTGACACGCTGCCAAGAATACAATTTATTATGATAATATGTTTACAGGTTTTTATAAAACTAATAACATGTATATCATATCGAGTTATGAAAAACATCGCATTTTCCGAAATTTAAGTTGAATATTGTTTCCCTAACGATATCCCCCCCCCCCCCTTCTGCTTTTGCGAATAGCTGGTGAGAAATAAACGCGTTGACCCTTCGAAAATATTTACGCGTGTAGCTGATCGCAAACACATAAAATAATATGACATATTCGAGAACACCACAAATGCGGCGCGGCGCATGGTTGCGTCCCGGCGTTGCAGTTTTGTTTATTTCATTTTGTTTGTCTGACGACACGGTACCTCCAATTTCCAGATTCAATATCATCGTTAATATTGATCTCCAACACGGACTAAAATGGAATAACGATACTGAGCAACGTTGTTATAATTGTAACGTATATTACACGAGATACCTCTTTGTGCATGTACTTGACACGAACATGTTATGCGTACAAACAGAGATTAACCTTTGTAGGTAAACTTACAGATAATGCATGATGATTTCAGAAGTAAAATTATCTGTAAGAGTTATATACGCAAATGATATGCGTAAGGGTTGTTTTATATATAATTATATATACAAACTATAAAATATCATTCTTCGTGTGCTCAATATCAATTGAGAGTTTATAAATTATTACATTATAAGATAAATGTAATTAATATTATTATTAAATCGTGTAACTCTTCTGATATACAGCGTGGAATAAAATGATAGGATATTTTACATACTGATATATTTCATGTAATTTAAAAAAAATAAATGTTCACTCTAAATAAGCTATATGTTGCATCCTTGTGTGTGTGCGTGTGTATGTGTGTGTGTGCGCGCGCGCGCGCGTGTGTGTATGTAAGAGTTTTGCAAGAGTAATACATGTTCTGCAAGTCTTGCAGTCTTCTAACGAGTTCTAATAAGCAGACTACAGAGTTGTATACAATTCTAACGAGTTCTTAAACGATTTTTCAAGTTTTGATGAAAATGCGATGATTAAGGGTTTTTGAAACCTCGTATCGTTCCTTTCATTATGCATTGTATCTTTGGAAGAGGGACAGAGGCTTAGTGCTATGTGGAAGTGTATAGGAAGGTGGTACTATAGACATCCGTGAATATTCTAGAGTCCAGAAGGAACAACTTTTGTCGCAGGAACCATTAGGTTGGCCATCGCATGACCATTTGAAAACTCTAAAGAAACAGAGTCTTGACTATTGAGTTCCGAAAAGAGTAACGTAAAAAAATTAAAACTACTCATGTAACATCTGAGTGTTGACACCCAGGTGCTTGAAATACTAAAGTTCTATTTCTCAAAAATAGAAACTGTTCTTGACATAAACAGGGCCTAATGAACTCTCTGAACTTTACGTTGTTAAATTTGTTTCGCCTCAACCAATTTGCTCGCTCCCATGCACGCACTTCCTCAACTGATGGTTATTAAGAAATTTGTTATTGTGGTTAGACAAAAAAGATACACCATGCACCTTTATTATTTAAATTAACTATCCGAGATTCTTAATTTAAATTAAATATAAATTAATCTAAATTAACTGTTAATCCGTAGTTTATCTTATAATATCATGTTGCTGGATCGCGATGTCATTCATTCATCATGTGCGGATAAACAAGATCTACCGTCCTAGATGCGATTTTATGTAATAATAGTCAACCTTACGCATCGTCACAGATATTTCAAAACGATAAACATAACGCTGCCGAAACCCATAGTCCGGTCCACTCGTATCAAAGCAGCCGCAGAACCGTTGCACATGACCAACCCATCAGTCTGAGACACAACATAACCAAACAGTCTTATCAGTCTAAGATTTTAAAACACCATTAAACTGTACATTTGGATAAAATTGCGTAATACTGCACGCTTCTACTACTTGCTAAATACTGACAGATAATTTCAGAAACAAAAACATTCCACGCGTCTTATCATTTTGTTCGACTAACATCAACTCACGTTTACATTTTAACTTTCTTGTTGTATATCATATAAACGTGAAATTCAGTGTATTCATTCCGACGATGGATGAAGAAAAAGGATTCAATATATAAGATATGCAAAATATGTATTTTTTTCTGCTTTTCATTATATGAAATACACAAATATGAGAAATGTATCATTTTATCCCGTAATATGATTGTAAAATAAGGACTTTACCGGAAAAATTTCCACATAGATTCAGTCAATGTATAATAATTTCTTATATATTATTTATTCGTGATTAAACAGAGTACCCTCGATACCATGTTAATTGTCAAAGTCATAAATGATCTACCGAAAAAGTATAAATGTTTCAGATAGTCTTACAGAATTTCAGCTATGACTTGAATAGCAGATTTGGATGCCTTGCGTCATACAGTATGTCATAAAGCTTTAATCAGAAATCTAATATTATAACGGCTAATTGACATCAATGTTGCAAATGGAGCGTTAATGATAGAGTTAATGATAAACAAATAATTAATATAATTATTATAATTATTAATTGAAAGGAATTTCTAGTACAAAAAAGAACTAGTCAATGCTTTATGTTTATCTTGTTCGAAAGATAATTGTTTTAGTCCAAGATCAGAAAAATGATTTGATGAGAATAGAAAGAAAAGGAGAAACAATTCTAATTGACAATCGAAGTAAAAATACGCAATTCATCTAACACAAGTAGTTTCAATTATTAAGAATCATAACTTATAAAAAAAGGATCAATTATTCAGTCGTCATTAAACAGATGAGGCAACTGGCTTGGGACAGGGACAATACAGTGAGGCAGAGGTTACGTTTATTAGTGAGAAAAGTGGAAGGCAACTCCTTGACTCTTTACCAAGATTTCTGAATCTAGATATTATAGAAAATGACTAGGAAAACCTTATAAGAGCCATATACATAAACTTTGAGTCCTGAGCACATTTTATTTGTGTAAAAATAATAAATCATGCGATTAAAGTGTTTATTTTCTGTAATTATCTTTCCGTGAGCTTCCATTTCAATCATTTGCTTGCGAGTATGTACTCTGTTGCTTTACTCGTAGTATGGAACGTGATTGGTTGTGTTTTGACCTCAGCTTTTTAATGCTAAGAAAGATAAAACATTCCGTTTAAAAAAATGACACTATTGGCAAAATCTCAGAAGGATATGACCTTGCGGTGATCTTCACTCCCATAGCCTAATTCCCCTGTAAAATACAATAACTTTTTCTTAAAACATTTCTTTGTATCGTAATAAATAAGAAAGTAATAAAAGATTGCAGAGTTAGGTGGAATACCCTGTATGTATATGTATATATGTATTGTAAAATTGGAAATGATCTATTCCGCACATTAAAAAATGTTTTACAAATAAATGTAAAAATATTAATACCTTATGGTACACATTTTTTTAAATCGTTTATTTCATGAACGTAATGAAAAGTAAATAATGTTTATTATTCTATTGGGATTTATGAATGTAAAATTTACACGATAATATTTTCATTTTAAACATCTGTTTTCTTGTAAACCGATGGTATATACATCTATTTGAGTTTGACATAATCGTGTGTGTAATTTATATTTTCTACAAATTAAATGTTTCAGTATCGGAGTAAAATATAAAATCGCATTTCATAAAAAAACCTTTACTTCGATTTTTCTTCGCCAATATGCTGTTCTATAAAAAGGCTAAAAATGCAATTTAAAAGGGTGTAAGTTCGGCGTATGTTTTTTTGAAATTTTATAATACAATTGTTTACATGTACAAAACGGATGCACTTTTAAGTGTTGCCTTCAAAACATTTAGTGTGCTTTAAAAAAATTTGATGAATACGTTTTCAGGTACAAAAAGAAGGAACAGTTATAAGGACGTAGATTATAATTAAATGAAGACAATCATATAATTGCATATTCGTTGGGTACGACGTAATCCATAATGGTAAACAAAAGAAGTTATCAAAAGCCTGAAGCTCGGTAAAAGAATTTCGTTCATGGCGTTTTCAAGCTTTAACCGTGATCCGTTACAGACGCTTATTCCTTTCATGTGTAAAAATAATGCACGTGACCGTATGAATATATTGCACCCATACCTGGCGGCACCCCTTTATTGTCGAAACAGACAAGGGTTGCTACAGTTGAGTAAACGCTTCTTTTGTTTCCCTTGATTGATTGTTATCGGATGCACATGAACTTCTCCCTTGGGAGTAACAATTTTTATATGTTCCATCAAAAACATAAAATGTTTTGCGATTATATATGTATGTATATGGAGAAAGTGAGAGAGAGGGAAAGTAGAGTTTTTTAAATAAAAATGTTATAATAAAAGTAAATTTTGAAGTTACTGGAAGTAAATATTTTTAATTCATAATTAATAACACATTTTTAATTAATAGCTAGTATGGGAAATTTCACATTGAGATAAAGTTCTAAGGAAAAATATATATTTATAGCATTTCTTTTATCCTAATGTCGACAATGTTGTTACTAATATTATCACTAATACTATTTTTGCGAAAATATTTAAATTAGTATGTCTTCTTGCGTATATGAAACTTCTAAGGGAAAGTTAATTGCATATAAAAGAATAAAGAAGTCATAAAAATCTATTATACACATGACATACCATATACCTACATGTATTTATAGGACATAACAATTTTCTTACTTGAAAAGTAAGAAATATTCTTTTTATTGCATTGTAAAAGCATAATTCTCTGAATCTTTTAAATTTCTGTACAAAGATAAGCAACATAATTAACTCAGAACGTTTTTAATTTCAGCCTCCGTCTTGCAGGAATCGCCCGCAGCTACACACTGTATAGCTTACTTACAGCTCCTCTAAGAACCGTAGATCTATCTATCCTAAGCTTTGTCTTTCGTCCGAGTTCATTCATCTTTCTGTGAAACCTACGAATTCAAAGCAAAATGAACTTTCAAGGACTTATTAAACGAACTGTAGAAAAGACTTTGTTATTAATTCTTCGAAGAAAAGGATCTATTAAAAACAAAGTTTTCTCCATTGTCGATTATGTCCTATAATCTGTTTGTATGCATTTACAAGTAGTATATAAATATGATATTTTAATAGAGTAATTCGTTAAAAATACCTATAAAAAATAATGTTTTTGTTAATAATAAGACTCTAGGAAGTATAATTTGTAACTATCAAACAATCTATGCTGTTTTTATAAATGAAGTAATTAAACAATTAAGGATAGAGTAATTTAGTACGTGCTGTTCGGTCCAAAGGAACAAAAACGTGAGAATTTTAGTAGATAATTTTATAATACAGGCTTTCGAAGACAAGAAGCTATTTTTGAGTTGGAACATTAGCATTCAAAACGATCTCTCTTCAATAATTGTAACAATGCTTTTCGTTTTCTATGCCCATCATGTTCTCAATAGCTGAGCGTATCATAAACATAACTCTTCGATCGGTCGAGGACCACTCCAAGGAATTTCCGCGACCCTGATTCAAGGCCTCACATTTGACTCAGTATTGCTCACCCCCTTCCCGCTAGGGGCATGCTTCGAACATGCATGAGTGATGCCTAGCGAGTATGCTAATTGAGTTTTTTTTGCGTTTGATAAAAACCAATCAGCATACATATTTTTGTGATTCCCGCTTTTGGAGCTTGTTCAAATTTAGTCGAATCTAGTAAGGCCAATCTTGTTTGAATCCTCAAATCGAAAACACTCTCATCGGTCGAAGAGTGAAGTATCGTTTAATCAGCCGAAACGATCAGTTGGCCAAGTAACGTTTAAACATTCATAACTCTCGGCAGTAGCAGAGAATAGTCTCATTTGCAAAGTCGAATCGATCCGTCGATTCTTGTTCGAACTTTTCAACCGTGAAAATTTTCCCCAAGCAGTTGTAGAATAAGAATCATCAGTCTGAGAGTATAAGTTTTATTCGAGATTTCAAATCGTTCGCATCATCTCAGCAGTCGGTGACAGACAATTATCTTTTATCAGCAATCATTTCGATTACTCATTTGCGAGTCCTGTCTCAGTAATCAGAGACAAGAAACGTTCTAAAATTTCTCCTCGTCCGGAGAAGAACCTCTCTCTTCGTCGTTGATCGTTTATCATTCAGAACATCCACTACAATTCCTTGCAAATAAATTACTCAAGGTTAATTCGGCGGATAACAAGTGCAATGTTATCGTTAACGAACACGGGTGCACGTACATACACATGCATATATTGTCAATGCTTTAAAATCTTGTATGACGTAGCTACATACAATATTAGTTAACCATCAATAATCAGGAAACTTTTTAGTAAGCTCACGAACTTTCTATAGAAATTTCCAGGATAAATAAGGAAGAATGAGAAAGAAATACATTATTATACATACGTCTATATTTATCTATTTAATATGATACAAGTGAAAAACTCGCTGATAAAGAAATGGTTTTTAATACCGACAGAATAATTGTTATAATTTATAGCATATTGCTATTTTAAGTGATTTTTGCTACGAATCATTTATTATCATGTACAGAAACGTTTATGAACGTGAGAATTAAAAGGTTATACATAAAAAATTTGAAAAACAATTATATTACCTAAACTTACCTAGACTTATCAATCAACCACGCATTTTTATGCATTTATGAGAAATTTTAAGCTACAAAATTATATTCATAGAATGAACACAACACGTAACAATAAAAAGCAGTATACTACTTGTTACAATATGTAATAAATGAAACAAATCTTCTCTCAGGTTCTATACTCTGTCAATCATTTTCATAAAAATATAAATTTGCATAAATATCTGCAGTCTACTTATTTACATGAAACTTGTTGAACAAGCCTAATTGTGGAAGTTCAATAGATATATATAATTTTACTTTACTATTGTAAAAATATAATCTTCTATTCCTTCATTGGTAATCCGAGACAAAAGTTGATAATCTTTCACACAGAATGACACAAGAATATCTTGCTAACCTTTGGCGGCGCATTCTGCTTATTCTGCTCTTGTTAAGACTGGAAAATGAAAGAATCATATAAATAGAAATGCAAAACTATGAAGTATGATAGGAGTGCTTAAAATTTGCTGTAGGAAATAGCACAGTATGACTTTTTACTGTAGAAATGTTCGTTTCGTATAGATTTTTCAAAGATTATTGGCGATGTCCGAATGTTCCTAATCTATTAACAAATTTTAGCAATAGAATGTGCAAACCATACAACGTATTTCCAAAATTATGCCAACTAATGTAATTTTTCTTAATCGTACGATGTAGCCAAGTAGTTCGATTAAAATGGATCCGAGCATCACAGTATGCAAATGCATATTGCCGATGTTTTGTAATAGTGTTGAGAAAAAGCAGTTTTAGAAAATATTATATAACTTCTACCGCAATATATTGATGAAAAAAAAAACGGAAGAAAGTCTCTGTAATAAATAAATCTCTAACTGAAATGAATAACATACCGTTCCACATAACATTACAGGAAACCATCCTAATAACAATTTTTTAATTGGTAAACGTTTAAGTAGAGATGACTTAAGATAACATATGCAGTCGTCAATTATTATTCGACAATTGGCAGAAGACAATAATTATGAACGAAAGATATTCCAATTAATTTTATACATACAATAAAAATAGTTATAAAGAATTATACTAATATCATGTTACAACGCGATAAGTACAAGAAGTAGGAAAAGAAAATATATTGAGATACAGAAAGTGGTACAAATGCAAGTGGATTAGTATGCATAATGTGGAACAGTACCAGAGACAACTTGCATGTGTCAAAAATCGGGAAAATATAGATACAAACATCTGCCTACATTCTGTCTTTCACTCGTGTCCCTCAATGTTCACTAATGCAGTTCCTAATTACAACTTGAAAAGTCGAGGCAGCAAAAATGGTATAATGATACTTGACGCTCCTCTTCGTTTCAAGAGCATCGAGTCTACCGCTATTCTGCTTTAGTCTCGCATGTTTCTACCGATCTCCCCTTTTCCTGCAACATGTTTCCAAAATTATACCGCTTCAAACTTTATCTTTCAAAACAGATAATTAAAATCTGCGTGTTTTCTCATTAACCTCTAACATTAAAAACTTTTAAATTAATTTGTAACAAATTTTTTAAATCATATAATTGAGTTATTACGATCTGGTCTTGATCTTCGATGTTCGTAATCGTTATATGTTACTCTAGATGTCAAATCTTATATTTCTCGAATTATATTATAAATCAAAACGGTAGTTGCTACCACCAGAAATAGTTATTAACTACTTCGATTAGTTCGACTCTCATTCATTAACTTTTTTGAAACAAGGCAACGACTGCATGAAATGGTTTCAAAGACTTGTCACACCTTTCTAGAACGCGGCACTATTTCGAATATTCCAATAGATCGTGCTCTTAACACTTTCGCGACAACTGAGTGGACATGAGTAAATATTTAACAACAATAAACAGGTGAAATGTGGCTGTACAAACAAATTATAGATTGTCTATATAAATATACTGCAATTCAGAAAAATTCATATTAAATAACTGATATTCAATACAATTAATAAACAGTAACATTCAGATTTAGATACCGTCTTTTATCATTTAGATATGGTACTTCTCGGATACTTTTTCGTTTGAAAAAACGTACCTAGATGCAAGATAATTCTAAGTAATTGTAATAAATAAATAACTAAATAATTCAACTAATTGTAAGTTTTTTGAAACAATCTACAGTCACACTACATACTCATAAGATTAGGAAAACATTGTACCTATTGAAAAAATTTACTTTCTCTATCATCTTGTGACTTTTCCGCAAGTTTATTCCTATATTTATACATTTCTTTAAATGAAACTATTTCAAGTTTCTTATAAAAATCATTCTGAGAGTAAAAGATATAAAACTCAAAAACTTATAACAAATACTCAGTGCTAATGGAGTTTCGAAAAAGATCATATCATAAGATAGGAGAGAACTTATTAAACAAAGAAAAAAATTTTCCATTAAGATTTCTTTTAACTTTAAGTAGAACAAACCTATACCCATTGTTATCATTGTCCTATATAAATTATTTATTATTTATCTTTTCCAATCGTAGGGTACAACAACAGTTAGATAATTTTTGTAAAGACAGGATAATAAAAAATAAACTTTTTCAAAATTTAATCTCGTAAAAATTATAACAATTATATGTTCTATATTAATATTATTTAGTGGTAATAGTATAAAAATGATAACAGATATATGTATATCGTAAAAAATAAATATTGTGTATGAAAAATTTTTTATTCTTCGTAATATTTGACCCCCCCCCCCCCCCGCTCCCCCATCCGAACCAAATATTTTTTTCCTCCGATATTCTTCTTATTATAAAAAACAACTGAGATATTCGAAGTAATCAAATTAAGCGTTCTACAACCTGTATATCAAATTAGTTAATCAAATGTATTAATTTCTTTCGAAACTTGAAAATCATATGTTTTGTAATAAATAATAAAAGAAATCAAATTTTCTTTGTTCGTTATTCTACAAAAAGATTTCTAGTTAGGACAACAGAGTAGATAACATCGTTTGTTTCATGCTATTTCATCAACTCCAAATATTGACCTTGCCACTTACATTTTTGTATAGACATATTACTTATCATCAAATAGACGGTTGAGGAAAGTCCATTCTCCAGGGATTCCCGTATCTATAAACGCAACAAAAAGTACACAAATATGTCGTTAATACGATAACACAGGTCACTATATGTCATTGATATTCTGCAAATTATGGACAATATGGAAAAAACACGGAATCCCCTCCAAGAAAATAAAAATGTTACACATATACTGTGCTGATTATCTGTTTTTAAAACACAGAATAAATATATGTATATTCCTGCGAGTTCTTGCACAATGAGAGTGGTATATAAATACAAGAATATTCATCTAACATCGAAACAAAGCATCTTCAGCTGTTACAAAGGAACAAGTTGTAGAGAGGTAAATTCACTTTCATTTATTTAAAATATGTTTGAATTTTGAGTCTAATTATACAATTTAATTGTTTCATGGAATTTATATTAATGTAAATAATGATAAGTAATGTTTTAATCTTTTAAAGTTAAATTTTTAATAATTTTATATGCATATGTGTGAACAATATATATTCCACATTGATTTTTATACTTTAGAAATACGTCATACAATAGGAGCTCTTTCAAGAAGTATTTAATAAAAAAATTAATTAGTACTAAGGAAGTTAATATTAATATACTCACAATCAAAACTTATTTTAATTTGACGATTATTATGTTCAAGTTAAAAGAGTGAAAACAATACAACAGATTATATTTAAAGTATCGTGTTACTTAATTTAAATATTTCATAATTTAAATTAGTTGTTAAAATAATTTGTTTCTAAGATACAGAGAAATATATACAAGATGAAGGCAGTAATGTTTATTTTCGTAATGCTTGCTACAATATGTGCAATCCTTGCATATGTACCATATAATTCGCCACGATCAGGACAAGCTAAACCGTTTCCAAGCTTCCCAGGTCATGGACCATTCAATCCAAAAATTCAATGGCCATACCCATTACCAAACGTACGTATATCTTAACATTTGAACAAAAAATGTTTAGAAGTATTTACTATACTGAAACTTATTAAAAAAGAATATTATTATGGAGTATATTCAAGAGTTATATAAAGTCCCTGAGAATACACAATTTCATAAAATCGGAATATAGATATAAGTTGTTTATGTAATATATAATTTTTTTATTAAAAATTTCAAAATTTCTCAAAATGTTAATATATGACTTTGAAATTAAGAATGCTTAATATCATATTTATATAAATTAAAAAACTATGGGGTAAATATATTTTTTATAGAATATTTCCAGTAATATTCAATTTCATCTAAATAGAAAATCCTAACAATCTTAAGAACACTATTAACGTTTGTAAAATTATTGCGAAAATATTTAGGAATTATTGGATATTATATGTACATTATTTGTTTTATTACAGCCTGGTCATTAATCACAAAAATCAAGAAACGTTCGAATAATTAGTCTTGACAAATCATCAGAGATTATATAGAAGTACTATATGGACCATATAATAAATCTACAATGCAGGGACGAATAAATATGTGACGAAGTATTATTATAACTATAAATTGCATTAAGTTGTACACTGATTAAAATTATCCTGATTTATTGTCAAATAAAAAAATAAATAGAAACTATCCTGGAACATAATGTTTAAATTAAATGTTCAATTAACACTAAATTGATCACTCATATTTTCCTATGAACACAATCGAAGTTAATGAAGAACGTGCGCGCATCTTGCCCTTTCGTCAGATCATGTTTAATATTATGAAATGAAGAGGTATAAAGTATTTGTACCTTAGATTTGCCTCTAATAGAGAACTCGTGCTTATTTCTTAAATAAAAGTAATAATAGAAAATATAAAATATTCGTAGCTTTTGATATTCTTCTCTCAAAATGTGTCATTTTAATATAAGAAAGAAACGCATAAAATGCAGCAGTTTTATTTTCATTGGAAATTACGATATATATATAGGTATGCGATGATATCGATCTGATGGTACAAACAAAAAGGGTGTGAATCTACATGAAAAAATACATAGAAAATGTAGAGTGACATTTTTCCACACGCGGTTTCGTTTCTGAATAAATCAAGAAAACAGAAAGTACTCTGAAAAACATTCATAAAAGTCTAATACGCAGAATACAGTTATGTTGACAATGTTTCACTGTTTAAAAAAGTTCGTTGAAAAAAATTGTTAAGTCAAATTTATAGATTTTTCAAACAATAATTATTCAAACAATAGTATAATTATTAATATTTATTTAACCTATGCGAATGAAAATAATGTTGACCTTTTGACCAATGGAATATGCCGAAAGGTGTTATAATCTGTGCCTTTGCTATAAATTATCTGTGCTTTCTTTTTCTACGTTCGTTATAATATAGACTAACAATTTCAACAGGCAAGCAGCTCATTTCTGTGTAACGGTTACAACGGGTAGGGAAGGTAACAACGTTTGCACATCAAATCTAATGAGACCATGTGCAACATTTGGCGCAACCTGTATAAAATAATGTCAACCAGAACCGCACGATTTGCGCGCATTGCTACTATACAATAAAACAATAAGCGAGGAATTTGTTGATTTAACACATGATTCAGCTAATTCTTATTTTTATTTAAAGGCAATTTAGAAAATAAAGTAGTTTAGAAAGTTTAATTATGAAAAGTATCCTTTTTAATAAAATTATTATTTATTTTTAAACTTCGTATTATATTTCATAATGACTTTAATAATCCTGTAATCTACATGCATGCATATATGTATAGTGTATAGTTTCATATGTTCTGTTACTTCGCTATATGTTTGACTAAGTTTACCACGTTACTAAAAAAGTGCGCACATAAATTTGAGAAATGGGTTAGAAATGCGTCAGTATTAAAAAACAAAATGACACTAAAAAAGGCCATTGAAACGGCCATTGTTACTGTTTGAGAAGAAAGTTCCGATTCTAATAAACAAGAACGCTATAGAAGATCCAGTAAAACGAAGGAAACAAAAAACTGTAATACTGCCATTAAAGCAAGACTATAAAAAATAAAACTATTATTCAATTATTTAAAAGAGAGTTCGTAATTATTGTTATAAAATTATTGCCATTACAATATATAAGTTTTTAATATTATGTTGGTATATATGAAATTAAGTTTCCTGTATTAGAAGTCTAAAGATATAGTTTTCTTAAAATATGTTGCATACAATGAAAATAAGTTTCATGTAATTCTTTACTTTCCCCGATAATAAATTCATTTCATTATTGTAGAAGGACGTATTATCTATTGTTTTTCTTTCCTCGTTCTGGTACATTCCTCAATAAAAAATCTCTACCTCCAAATTTCGAAAACTACCATTCAATAATTCTTAAATTCACACAATCTTCCTTAAACGCTAAATAATGTTTTGCACAAGTTTTCACTACGTCGTTATCAAATTTGTGTTCGTGAAGAAAGATTAACCGAAAGTTCCAGTTTTCGAAGCTTTAAGAATCATTTTTAATTTATTAATTGCGGACATTATTGTTAATGCGCATGAATTATAAGGAACTGCTTGCTCCTCGATTTATTTCTACAATCTGCAACAATTGATTATTAAACTGTGTTTACTATATGCAATCGTCGTGCAACATTGAAATTCTAGAAAACTGACATTTCGTATTCACCACCTAAATATAAAACAGAATCAGTGCATGCAATGTGTTTACAAGCATTCTTTCTTTATAAGACTACGGTAAATGTTCAATAGGATATCCTTGCGCATGAACGCACATTTCTACTATGAATAATATTTTTGGTAGCTTCTACTTATGTTGCACATAATATTGCACGTTCTTGTACTTACACTCTTCTACTTTTTAAATCGTCTATTTTTCTGGGCAATATCGTATGAATAAGAAACACTTGCAAACACATAATGTATCTTAACTTTTTAAAGTCTTTTAATTTGAGTATAATTCTTCGAATAGATTACGAAGTCAAGACGCATTCACAGATAACATTCACAAAGACTATTGCATTTTCAGCTTAAACATCTCTTTCAAATAAACAGTACTCTGTAGTCAGTTCAAGAATCTTTATCAAAAGGCAATACACAGTTACAAGAAAATAAGTTAATCCACGAAGAAGGGCCGAATAGAAGGACATAAACATCCGTGCCAAGAGTCGCACACGATGGCGGAATGTAAATGGGAAATTCGGTGAGATCTTTCTTCGTAATGAACACGGTTACGCTGGAAGTTGTTGGTTGGTGTGGTACTTTGCCTTGTGCATTTTACAGTATTCTCGCGTTAATGCGATAAGGGAGAGCAGTCTCAGTCGAGTGTACCTATAATTTAAATTGTCTGCCTTCTCGTCGCTTGCTAATGTGAAGTGATACTTAAAGCGGAACAATTGCATAACGTCAATAACTTTCGTTTCAACTTAACTTCGATGTTATATTCTACATCAGTCGTATCTTCGACCTTACAAAATTCTGCCTGTATAATGTTAATAACTCGTGCAAATCGTATATTTATAGTTATAAAAGCGTTACATAATACAAATATACTATACTTAAGACAGAATACATTATTCACATTTAGAATATCATGAATTTTTTTAAATTGGTAACTACATCTTTTTAAATATTTTTCTTCATTTTCGTCTTGTTTCACGTACTCCTAACTTCTCACGTTCCATTATGTGATGTATTTATGGTTCGATGAAAATATTAACTTTAATACTATTATTATAAAACGACCCGAGTCAAAAGGCACTTTCAGGAATATAATATAATCAATATGATTCTACTGTAAATTTAAATTTTGAAATACTTTTATAAAATATTTCTGATAACTTTATTGAAATATCGTTCATTTACTTAGAAAACAATTGTTTTTTAAGATATCCTGTATACAATAAGCATATTACAAGTGTTAATTTTTCATAGGATATATCGTCAAAGTACTAAGTATATGCGCATTAATAAAAATTAATAGCATAAAATCTAACAAAATATTTGAAATGTCTACGGGAAACAAATATAAATCTTTTAGAGATTCAAAATTGTAAATTGACAGAAATTATACCGACAGTGAGAGGTAATAAAAAATGTGCCATAAGTTATTACAATCGATACCATTGAAAAAGATTTTTGAGGTAGATATAGGAAAACGAAGTATTGAAAAATGGTAAATATTAACATAAAAAATAATTATCTTCCTTGAGTGATATTTATACATTTCAGCATTCCTGGTTTGGAAGGCTTCCTGCTCCAGATAAGATAGGCATGCGATATAGGCAATAAGTAATAACCCAAGTTGCAACATGTTGTCCTTTATTCAAGATTTGCGCAGTAAGTATAACAATGGAACACATACATTGCTTACTCAGAAAACTTTGGCATTTTCTCCGCTTCTATTGCGATTCGCACGAGTGTAACCAGGTCACATAAATTCATTTTTTGTGTACAGATTACATTTACAAATATTTACTACATTTCTACATAGTAGAAAAATGTATATTCTATGAATATTTTATTTTATGTACTATGTTTTAGTGATATGACAAGAAGCAAAGTAAATTTTCTTGAAGAATTCGATAATTTTATTCACTTCTTCAAGTGCAATAACTTTCTAGTAACTGGACGATTCGGTCAATACTTTCAAGTTATTCTTTTCAATAGATCTTTGTAAGTATATAAGAAGTCTTCGTCGCGTTAATCAGGTAGTAACCTAATTAGGTTCTTCACCTGCCGCTAAGTACTTTCCTTGGAAGAAAAAATTCGCTTTATTAACTCATTCTATTCTTTCCTTATACAATATTATTTCTTGGAAGCATTGTACTCAACTTATTAAAAAAAAAAAAAAAAATGATTATATATGGTTAATAATGCAATACAAAACAACTAATGTCGAATTAATATTGCTACAAATATTAATGTTAATAGTAATAACCAAATTAATATTGGAATTTTATGGGAAATATGTAAAAGGGAATAACATTTAAAATAGGTAATAAGAAGAGAATAGAATTTTTTATAACAGTACTATTATTACTACAAAAGAAACGTTTCATTCAATAATATGAAGTATCATAACTTTCAACTACATTTAACAGTTTTTAGCAAACTTCATTGTTAGAATTATTTTTAACTCAGAATAGCATAGACAGCTATGAACATAATTGTTTAGTTCCAAATAATTCTATAGATTTTTATAAGGACAATTTATACAATTTATTAATATAAAATAGGATAAATATTTTATTGAAAAAAACAATAGAATTTCTTGTCAATCTAAGGGATAATTGATCAGTTGTTAACATCGAGAATTGAATGATAACTACTTTATTCTCTCGTTCACGCATATTCATTGTGAATGGTTATTTTACCGATTTTAGTTCGGATGATTAAATTTCAGCAATCAAGACCTTCCTGATTCGTTAATATAGTCATTGTAGCTTCAATCATTATTATGTAGAATCACTTGATGTATATCAAATATTTTGTATCTTTTAAAAATGTCTTATACAGAGAATAAAATTTTGAATTGAATAATACAAAAAGAATTTGTTAAATATAAAGGAAAGAAAAATTTTGCACGTAAGATTTATAATTTTAAATTTAACATAATCTATAGATTTGATACAATGGATGCGCAGAATTTTATGATATCTTTGATGTAAGTAAAAAAGTGAATATGTAAGTACATATGTAAGTGAATACACATTTATATCTAGAAAAAAGGAAGTAACATTGATGAGTAATTTGAAAGATAAGAATTATTTAGATGTCGCTCGAGTAAATTTGATCCTAATCGAGTTGAAATATGTATATCGTTTTCGCTGAAATTGCTAGGCACAAAATGTATTATCGGAACGCGTACTTACAATTGGAGAAATCTTTGAATACGCCTAGTCAGTGAAGTCGGTCGTTTATAGTCGACCATTTCTACGAAATCTTTTTCTCTAGCAGCAGAGGTGAGACCGTGGAGTGACTTTAACGAGCCAAAGAAACGAAAAATTCGGGATCAGGAAAATATCTTGGCTCCCTAGCTAGATACTATCCAACTTTTCCGTATCAGTGATTAAACGATCTCGAACCGACCGACCGTCCTCTATTTCATGTCCGGGGAAAAGTTTCTATTCCGTAACAGCTACAGCCACAGCCATAGTCGAAATCCTTTGACTACAGCTAGAAATTTTTTTAATGTTTAGAGACATACATTTGTGTATTAGAATATTAACAAATCTTTGATAAGTTATTTCAACATATTTAGTCCAATTTTTTTTTAAATTAATTAAATACAAGCATAATAATATGTCAAATAATAGTTTGCAGCGAACTGAATATAATTCCGATTCAACTCCTGTGCCATCTTGCTTTCCTCAAAGTATCTACCTATCAGCTACAAAATTTCATCGTGGAATCATCTGTTCCACAAATATTATCACCATTCCTTACTGTTCTATCTGTATTCCTTTATTACATAATTTCAAAATAAAACTAGAACAAAACTATAAAGTAGCTATAACGTAACAGATTATAACAACGTTTATATTAAGTTCCTGTTAACAATATACATACATTACGTAACTGTTCACATTTAGATGTGAAACAAAAGAATATTTAATTATTCAAAATTACATAAAATTTTTGCAGATTTAGCAGATATTTTAAAAACTATGCTTTAGTATGTCGACGTATTTGATTTTATTTTAAATAAAAGATTCAGAAATTAAAATATTTATTAAACTCTTTATACACGTATATTAGCTGTATATTTTAATGCTTCTATAGTTCATATTGTTTATAACAACCAGATATATAGATAAAAGTGATTATTTTTATAATTTTTATTAAATTCTTCTAAACGTTATTAATGTGAGTGTGCATACACGAAACAGCTAAAAGCAACATTATAAAAATGTCCTTGTAAATACATAAAAACTGTAAGTGATAACATGAATAATAACACAATATAATATTATAATAAAATTATAATAATATATTATAATATAAAATATATAATATTATAGTAATATATTAAAATAAAGATTCCCCCCCCCCAAAAAAAAATACAATTTTACGGAAAAATGTAATATGAATTAACTGAAATACCGCCTTAATTAATCAAAGGAAGTGCCGCCATTAAACTGAAAAAATCACTTTTAATCAAGAAATGTACTTCTATTTTCAAAGACTGACCCCTTCCTTCAGTGAATTTTAATACTGATAATGTAGAATTCTGATTCATATGAATATATCAAGTAAAATATTTAATGAATTCAATCTTATCATTATAGTACAATAAAGACAGATTATACGCATAAAGTGTATAATTCCCCGACCAAATGGATAACATTACAATAAATACAATTAGCTGCACATTTTCTTATATAAGTACAACATAGTGACGTCTTATACACGTAACGTCTGTAATAACGTGCAATAATATAACGTGTAATAATATAGAGAAATGTAATTTAACATAACAAAATATAACGTGATATAATATTACGTAACATAATATAACGAAAAACAATACACCGTAACACGGTATAAAGTAATATAACAGAATGCAACATAATAAAACGTGACATCATAAAACGTAAAACAATATAGCGAAACATAGTATAACGTGATACAATCTAATGTAATGTAATATGACGCTACAAAATATAGCGTCATATAATGTAACGTAACATAAAATAACGTAATACAATACAGCTTTATATAAAATAACGTGATATACTACAACGTGATATAATATTGCTTGATATAATATAACATAGTATAATTTAACGTAATATAATACTACGTGATATAATATAACGTGATTTAATATAACGTAATATAATATAACGTGATATAACATAACGTGATATAGCATAACGTGTTGTAACATAACGTTATAAAACATAACGTCATATAATATAATACTATAACGTGATATAATATATCGGGATATAATATAACGTGATATAATATAACGTCATATAATATCATAGTATAGCGTTATATAATTCAACGTGATATAACATAACGTAATATAGTATAACATAATATAATATAACGTTACATAATTTAATAATAGAACGTAATATAATATAACATGATATAACATAACGTGATATAACATAACGTGATATAATAAAACCTGATATAACATAACGAGATATAGCATAACGTGTTGTAATATATCGGGATATAATATACCGTCATATAATATAGTAGTATAACGGTATATAATATAACGTGATATGATATAAGGGTATATAGTATACCGTGATATAATATAACGTGATATAACATAACGTGATGTAGTATAACGTGATATAATGTAATGTGATGTAATATAACGTTATATAATATAGCGTCATACAATATAATAGTATAACGTGCTATAATACAACGTGATATAACATAACGTAATATAGTACAATGTGTTGTAACATAACGTGATTTAATATATCGTCATATAATAAAAAGTGATATAACATTACGTGATACAGTATAACTTGATATAATATAACGTCATATAATATAATTGTATAACGTTATACGATATAACATAGTATAGTATAACGTGATATAGTATAACGTAATATAATATAACGTAATATAATCTAACGTGATATAGCGAAACGTGAAATAATATAACTTCGTATAATATAATATTATAACGTCATATACTGTATCACGTAATGTTACATCACGCTGTGTTATATTACTTTCTTCTATATTACGTTATATCATCTCATGTTATGTTATAAGATTATATGACGTTATATTATATCACGTTATATCATATCACGTTATACTATATTTTTTTTTTTTAACGTGGGGAAATCCTCGCGGACGCCCCGCCGCCCTCTGGGTGGCGACGGGGGAGTGTCGGACTCAAACCGACTAAAACCCCACGGTGGTCATCCTGACGTATGGTAGGAGTGCCTCGGGGCCCCGGAAAGCCAATTGCTGCCAGAGCACATCCTCGTCTTCTTCTTGTTCTTGAAGTCATCATTGCCTCATGATGAGGCCGTTAGGAGGGACCACGCCTCCTAACGCGTCGCTGCCTGGACCGTCGTGCAAGTCCGAGGGAGGGCCCAGACCGCCCTCGGCGTGACGGCCTTCTTGATGGATCCCGTATCCTCTGTCGCTCTCTCTCGGCCCGCTCCATCGCGAGCATGACTTGCTCGCAGAAGCAGCGGACGGCGAGATACTCCTGGTGCCCCCTCAGCATGACGTTGACAATCGCCGAGGGGGCCAAACTCTCTCCTATGATGAGCTGCAGTACCCGGCGCTGATCTGCCCATGCTGGGCAGAATTCCAACGTGTGCTGCGCCGTGTCCTGTTCTTCCTTGCAATGGTGGCAGATTTCGGTCACCTCCCGTTGGATCCTTAGCAGGTACTGACCGAACACTCCATGTCCGGTCAGCAGCTGCGTCATCCTAAATGTGAGCGGCAGTCCGCCACGACCCCTCCAGGCCTCTCAGTTCGGTAGGACCGCTCCCTCGGCCCGACTAGGCCGCACAGTCTCCTCGGTGGCAAGCTGGACGCGCCACCGTTCCCAAGTCTCCAATCTTGTTTCTTCCCGGACGTCGAAGGCGGACTGGTCGTCGGAGGGCGTATCCCCGGTCGAGCACAGGCCCCGCAGGTGACGATACACCCGTTGGAGCGCCAGGGCCTGCAATTCGAACGGAGGAGACGCCGCCAGCGCGGTCGCCGACGCGTAGGATATGGTCCGATAGCCTTTGACGATACGGATGGAGGTCGTCCTCTGCAGTCTTCTTAGCAGCACCAGGCTGCGACGATTCTTCGGCAGGTCTTCCGCCCACACCGGGGCCCCGTACAGGACCCTGGATCGAACCACTCCCTCGTATAGTCGACGAACCGCGACTCCGGCTCCACCAATGTTCGGTAAGAGGCCGCACAGGGCGTTCGCTGTGGTCGATACTTTGGGGACCAGCAGTTTGAAGTGCGGCCCGAACGTCCATTGGCTGTCTAGGATGAGTCCCAGGTACTTCATACGGTAGCCCACCGGAACTTCCTTCCTCTTCACGCTCACCCACAGGCCTGAAGGAGCGGTTCCTCTGCGATGTTGGTCGAAGAACCACATAGCCTCGGACTTGGCAGGTGACACGCTCAGTCCCAGCTTCTCGATGGCGCCAACCGCACACGCCACTGCGACTTCACCGAGTTGAATGGTCTCGTGCCAATATCTTCCACCAGCGATGACCAAGGTGTCGTCGGCGTAGCACACCATCCCAGTGCCAGGTGGCAGAGGACAGCGAAGGACCGCGTCGTAGGCGGTGATCCAAAGGATAGGGCCCAAAACTGAACCCTGTGGAACACCGCACTCGACGGGCTCTCGCCCTTCGCCATATCTACCGGTGTACTCGATCCATCTGTCGTCCAGATAGGCTCCGATGACCCGGACAAGATAGGGAGGCACCTGAAAATATTCCAGGGCCTCCATATATGTTATATTATATCACGTTATATTATATCAAGCTATTTTATATCGCGTTATACTATATCGCGTTATGTTATAACACATTATATTATACCACGTTATATTATATCACGTTATAATATAACTCCTCATATTATATCACGTTATATTATATCAAGCTATATTATATCACGTTACGTTACATAACGTTGCATTATTATATTATGTTAAGTTATAAATCAGTAAGAAAGCTGTCAGATGCCATTCTTCGTGGTGATTAATAATAATTTTCTTGCATCTTTAATTTGCTGGATTTCTGAAATATTTTCTAGATATTTAAACAACGAAACACAGTATGAGCATTACGTACTTGAACATTATGCAACATTACATGGAGATTGAATAAAAATAAAAATATCATGAATTTTGACTTTCTTACCTTCTATCAAATTATTATTACTAAAAATTAACATTTAACCTAAATGTTACTTGACTTTTTAAACCTAAAAGTATAATTTACATAAATCCTTAAGAAACTTCGCTGTTAATCATAACTTTGTAATCCTATTTTCTGAAGCAAATACTTGTTATAGCATATAAAAATAAATAAAAGTGTTTCTATCTGAGATAACGAAATTCATTCTAATTGACATTTCGAATGTCTCTTTTCTTTATAATTATAGCAATGTCATTATTTTAATTACTATTTCTAGCAAAATGCTATTTACAAAATGTTAGCACAACATGACTGTATTCAAATCATTGTCGAACTTTGTTGTTTGTAATGTTGTACATGTATATTATCATAATGAATAGTGTAAGCTATAGTGGTCTACGCCACTGACCAGGTATTTCCTAAATAAGTGGCTTAAAATTATTCTCTACCGGAGTATTATAAGAATAATATAACAATATATGTATGAGGTATTCAGAATAGATGCATATATAGCGGTAGGTCGGTAAAGATCTGCAGAAAATGTAGCCAATTGACCTTGATCTTGAAATTCAAAAACAAATCTTTTTCATTGCATCGTATTCTACTCATCATGGGACTAAAAGATCTCAAAGGAATCATCGACCGCAACCCGGCCGTTCTTTTAGAAACAAATGTTCCATTAGTTTCAGACTCATTTTATTTATAATGTGCATACATGTACAGTCAGATACAGGAAAAATAGCACCCATACCGACTGCATTCTACACTATTCATCTAAGATATAATAGAGCTCTATGATACTCATGATGGTAAACATATTTATTTAATGTATTTAATCTTTATCCATAATATGGATATGGATAAATTGTCCATTAAAATTATAAATGTTACATTATTATGAGTTATTAATAATCTATATCCACTTACAATCTATATATTATTAACAATTGATACATTTATTACCAATTGCCAAATGTACGCTCATTTACTAATGTTAAAATTCCTTTCTATATTACTTGCAGCTAATAAATTATATAATTTCACAATTTTGTTAAAAATATTTTTTTAAATATACAAACGATGTTTCAAATGAAGTACTGATAATATAATGTGATGAGACCTGTTCAATTCGGAATAACATGTCAAAGAATAACATAACTGATATTCATTACTTCACTATAAAAAATGAATTGAATAATACTTATTTGTATTAAAATATATTCTAATATAAAATGCATTGAAATATAAAATCTGTGACATATATAAGGTGATATGACGTTCAATTAATGAAACTGTAATGTGCATTATGTCTATTAACATATGTATAAACATTTATAAAATAAATCTCTACATGCATACAAAATTTGATTTTTTTCCATTCACATAAACCCATATAATATACCTAATATATAATATATAACTAAGGAGGTAACATATTATTAAAAATGAAAAAATTGATGATTTATTAATATTTACATAAATGTTTCCAATTTATGATAATAGGTTTATAATAGTATAAATTTATTCATTTAAAGTTTCTTACATCAAAAACTGTTATATTGATCTAGAGTTAGTTGTTCATTTTAAATGATGCTCGAAAAAATTAAAAGAAAGTTCCAATCTTCTTATTTGAAATGAAATTTATTAAGAAGAGAAAGTAAAAAATACATGTATAGGTTTTACGCTTATGATACCCTTATTTTCAATTGATATAGTGTTAACTATCTCCCGCAACACTTCTTAAGTATTTTTTCCTCTACATATAAGTTTGCTGTCTAACGTTTGTTTTTAGATTACAATTAAACGTACTAATGCGACGGGATTAAACGTTACTATTATATTGCTTATCGACAATTCGAAACAAATATAATATGTAAAATTCAAATTGAAAAATTAAATGTTCTAATCGGTTCATTTACATCAAGAAGCAGAAAAGATATGTTCAAGATATGCTAAAATATGCTCGAAAGACATCATAAATTTGTAATTTATTGCCATATTTACTCATGGACCGCTAAGATAAAAGGTAAAGAAAAAGCATTATATCACGTTATACTATATTACGTTATATCATATCACATTATATTATGTTACGTTATGTTATATTACGTTATATTATATTACATATGGTTACATCAGTGTTATGTTTTCACCACCACTGGTGAGACCCCGTCACACCATCCGTAACGAAGAATTGAAAAAGAAAAGACAGCGATCTATGAAGTGAAAGACATCAGCGACCACCAGGATCTGGAAGGAGAACCACAGGGAATCTAGATTCTGAAATAGAACTAGAAAGGATTTTGCAAGTTGCGGAAGAAACAGTAACTGCCAGGATTCTCGCAATTTCTATCTAAAACCGTGACGCGTCAATTGTACTACATTATCAGAGCAAGCTTCTAAATAAAAGTATTCATTTCAGTAGAACTTAATATTTGTATTTGAATATTTCATGCACTCCGACAAGCAGATTGTATCAATCCTCGACAGGAAACAACCCACTTTCCTGTTCTCAAAAAATCACTGTAAATCTGTAACAACCTTATTTGTCGTGCCAGATCGTACGACTGTGATATCTTGTCCACGTGATATCCAGATCACGTTCGTATAAACAAGTTTTGACACTTGCTAGGGAAAACTGTCCGAAAATTGAGTCGTGTCTAGTCTTGAAAAATAAAAACATGGATAGTCAACAAAGTCTGCGTTCTTGCGAGACAGGCAGAGACATCTGAGATATTCATAACACGTGATATATGCGCAAAAGAAAAACTTTCTTATCTTCCATGATGATTTTTCACAACTAGTCACGATTCAATTTTCAAATGGTTCTGCCTAAGCTTCTGTATATAAGTATCGAGACTTGTTTACATGACCGTGGCCTAGTCTCGCTTGGTTTTGAAAGCATTTCTACATATGCTATAATCGATGCACGTATCCATAGTAATGGTGGAAATGTATAAAAACCGGAATAATTTATATTAAATTGTGTGTCCTTAATTATTTGTAATTAAATAAAATAATTAAAGAAACTCGAAATGTTCAGTATTATTTTCATTCTACTATTAACCAGATTTTATAACACATATTGTGAAAACTTCGATATTGACACAAATGGATATATTGTTTATTGTCCTTGTATGGGTATGTCCATGTATAATTAAGATTTTTATATGTAATTATATAAATATATCTTAGAATAAATTAATCCATTAAAATCATCGAGTTGATTAATTTTTTTAGGACGATTTGGAAATCAAGCGGATCACTTTTTAGGTGCTTTAGGATTTTCAAAAGCACTAAATCGTACTCTAGTTTTACCACCATGGGTTGAATATAGAACTGGAGAAACAAGATCTGTTTGTAAACAATAACATTTAATATCTTATAAAATATGGATATTTTCATAAACAAATTTATCATTTTTTAGATACAAGTTCCATTTGATACATATTTTAATGTTTCAAAAGTTCAAAGCTATCATAAAGCATTACTAATGGAAAATTTTATGCAAAACATAGCACCAAGAATATGGCAATCTAAGGAAAGAGTATGTAAGTTTTAAATGTTTAAGTTCAAAGACAAAATATTCCTTTGAAACATGTTATCTTTTTCAGCTTTCTGTTATTCTGCACGTGGAAAAGGAGATTCATGCAATGCCAAAGATGGAAATCCATTTGGTTCATTTTGGGATACATATAATATAGATTTTGTAAAATCAGAATTTTATGGTCCTTTGCATTATGATGTTTATCATACAGACATGGCAGTACAATGGAAAAAACAATATCCTGCATTACATTGGCCAGTATTAGCATTCACAGGTGCACCCGCCAGTTTTCCTGTACAATTCGAAAATAAAAAATTACACAAGTATGTTGAATGGAATACAGATATGCTTAATAAAGCCATAGCATTTATAAAACAAAAATTACCAAGAGGAGCGTTTGTAGGAATTCATCTACGTAACGGAATTGATTGGGTGTGTATCTGTCTTTCAAATATTCAAATTATTCATTTCAGTACAATAAAAATTTAAAAAACTGATAAAAAGAATTAGATTTGTAATTAAAACATATTTTATATTTAATAGGTTCGTGCTTGTGAATTTATATCCAGCACACCAAATCTCTTTGCTGCTCCACAATGCCTTGGGTATCGTAACGAACGTGGAAAAGCAACTTCTGCTATGTGTCTACCATCATTTGATTTAATAGTACGTCATCTAAAACGGGTTATTCGCAATGGTAATGACATCAAATCAGTATTTGTAGCATCAGATAATAACTATATGATCGAAGAACTTACTAAAGCCTTAGCACGGATGGAAGTAAGAAATATAACAATATATATAAAACGTTTATAGAAGAATATTAAGAAAAATTTTGTAACCGTTTAATATTTACTACAGGTTCCAGTTTTTAAACAAGATTTACCTACATCGCCTCATTTAGATTTAGCTATTCTTGGAAGAGCAAATTATTTTATAGGAAACTGTATATCTTCCTTCTCAGCTTTTGTCGCAAGAGAAAGGGAAATTAAAGGATATCCTACATTTTTTTGGGGTTTCCCCTCAGAGAGGTCTTCATCTTCTATTACACATGAAGAATTGTAGCGACATAATTCTTAACTAGGTCCGTTTGTTTCTCTTAATTTTCCCTTCATCTATAATTAATAAAAGCTAGATCCATTTAAATTATTATAATTCAATTATTATAATTAAATTATTCTAAAATTCTGCATGATATACATAATTGTATATACAATAGATAAAGATCTTTTATGTATACTATTTTTTATTGTATTTTACAAAAGATGGTCATATAAGATAAAAGTTCTTTTAAATATATAAATATTGCTTTTAATTAAAGTTAAGTTTATCCAATTATAACATGATTCATAAAAATTTCAATAATTATCTATCAATACAACATTGATTGAGAACTTTTTAGTTCTTTCATATTATGCAAACTCTCTTGAATTAGTATCTTTGTATGATTTAGAAGAGCAAACAATTAAAATATCTGTTGCTTGCAAACCATAACAGCATCCATAGTTCTCAGGAACAACTTGATCAAAACACATATAAAAAATGAAATTTTATAAGATACCTAAAATATTATCTAAAAATTTTACATTTTTGAAAGACAATACATGTGCGTTATTTAATATATAAACTTTAATTGTTTTATTGTAAATTACAAAACAATTATAACTTACACAAAACTGACTAGATATCAAATTAAAATGTGTATTTTTTGTATACCCTATATCTTTGAACAATTCAAAAGTTATTTTAATCATATAAAATAATTACATTTACGTTTACAAGATTATAATTTTGTGATTATCAAAATAAAATATATGTTATGTTCAAAAATATGACTATCACTTTTCAAAGTTTACCATTTTTTGGTGTAGTACTGATACTTGCTGGAAGATATCGTGATAGTCGTATGAACGTGAAACATATATGCTATATACAACCAGATACAACCAAATGCTCAGTGACACTTCGTAATATATTCGGTTAAAACCTTAATGCTTTACACCAATATTTTACTAATTTTATTAATCACTACTAAACGAAAAGATTTCCTGTATTTTTGAAAATAATTTAGCTGAATAAAATTTACAGCATTTTTAAAATTAATTACAGAAAATGGCTGATCCTAAATATGCCGATTTACCTGGGATTGTAAGTACTTCATATTTTACGATAAAATTGTATCAATGTAATTTTGTTATTAAATATAATTCATTTTGAAATGAAGGTATAATCTGAAATCGAGATAAGAAGATATAATCTGAAGTGATATAATTTTGTATAATCTTGTCTATGTCCTATAATTTACATAAATAGACTTTTAATATTTCGACGTTTTCATTGTACCTACAGGCATATGATCAAGTGGACGTTTATGAGACTACTGATTTACCAGAATCAGAACAATTTCAACTTTACCCCGAGGTATAATATTGAAAATTGATTATAATATAATATATTATGTAGTATATTGTATTTAGTAGTATGAATATTTTATTTTTTTAGGATGAGACAGATTCTATAGAAAAATTACATACTAGTGCCACTGAAGCATTTATTAAATTTAAAAATAAACGTTTCCTTAGCAGGGAAGTTGACTTTTCCGATCGAATATCACTCAAACCAAGAACTGGCTATAAGTAAATATTTTGAGTAAGAAAATATAAGATGTAAGATATATGTTGAAGACATATAACAAATTTTAGATTTGGAGATTGGGAATTACCTGGAGAAGGAGAGAAAGAAACCCCTATTCAAAAGTACCAGCGCTTGCAATGTGAAATAAAAGAATTATATGAAGAAGTAAATGACTTGAAGGTATTAATTGTTCTATTATACATATTTGAAATTTGTTTCATGATGTACCATATTGTTCAAACCTTAAAAATGAATGAATATTTTAATGTTTGTTATATAGGAAAAATCAAAAGAGGAAAAGGTGAAATCTGTTGCTGATATAATTTCTCAAGTACAACTCTTAGGAAAGCAATTAGATTCCTTAAAATTAGAGGAATGTCTTGGGGTTGATCTTGTTGCAACTCTGTCAGATCCACAAGGCACAAGAATGAAGTAAGTTTATTTATATTATAATAAGGTGTTTAGAATGAAAATGTTTCTTTTGTTGATGAATATTTTAGACAACTGATATCACAAATAGAAGCATTCAAGCAGACTAGTATTCTTACTTCTGAAACTGATTCAAAGGCACAGAATGCAAAAGATGATAAAGCAACTGAACCTGGTGTACTCAAGTATCAGATGATGTATCTTCCAGAAAAAGCAAGAATGCAGGAAGCAGCAAGAATTGCATTGCTTGAACAAAGACTTTGCAATTTAGAAAGTGTAATTGGGACAACCAGTGATAAACTTTCCAAATTTTCACAGGTATGTAACACAATGAGTTCTTACATAATTATAATACTTATTATTAATCATATGTTTAGTATGTTTCTAATAATAAGTAAGTAATAAATTTTTTTATAGAATCTCAAAGGTCAAGGAGTAATGGAAGCTCTTCAAGAATTAGGAGCAAAAGCTGCATTATTAGATACTTACCAATTAGATATAATTGAGAGCCGATTAGCTGCACTAATTCATAGAATGGATAATGTTGCACAGAAAAAGACTGCATTGACATTAGATTCAGAACAAGAACAAAAAGTATTCTTTTTTTTTAGAAATATTCAAACAACATGAATTTACTTACGAGAGTTTCAACATTAGCAATTGGAAATAACTGAGTAACTATTTTATCTAAATCAAAGTTTGTTTTTAGATTTCCGAAATGTATGATATTATGAAACAAACGGAAACTATGTCACAAATTTTACCACAAACCGTAAATCGAATGTTGGCTTTAAATACTATTCACCAGCAAGGTGTGTATTTAAATATATTTATAAAACTTTATAAATTTTTTTCCAAGAAATATATTTTTTCAATATATTTTTTAGCTGCTACATTCAACAAATCTTTAACACGCTTAGAGGAATTACAATCACAAATAATTTCTGACTTGGAAAGTAACAAATCTCTTTTAAAAGGAGTACAAGAGAGCTTTGCATCAAACTTAGAAATTATAAAAAGTAACATAGAATCATTAGATGAACGTATTAAAAAACTGAATGTGTAATTCATAAGAGCGTAATTGAAATTTTCATTATAGATTGATATCTTAATTTGTTTAATAGATATTTATTAAATTATATATTATTTAGTAATATTTTCTAAATATATTCTTAATTTATTTATATTTTAGTACACCTTGTCATACATTGTTTTTAAAATATTTTTAATACAACTTTAATTATTTTTAATTAAATAATACGAGTTAACTATATTATTGTAGCAAAAAATTCATTAATGTATAAACATTACAAGTTAAAAATAAACTAGAATCATGCTTTTCAAGTATATGTACAAAAAATTGTTTTTTTTCATTTTGGAATAGGAGAAGAGTTGGTAAATATTACACTCAAAATATTTGTTTATTGATTTTATGTTTATTTAAATTTAATTAGAATCGTAACTTTTGGAAGAACCATTTGTTTTTACCAGATTTGTACCTAAAAGTAGATATTAATATTACTCGTCTATCTAGTAAATAATCTTAAACGCAATTTCAAAACAGTTGCAAAATATAATGTTAAAGAATAATAGATATAGATATACATACTTTTCTTCAAATTTAACACGTGTTTGGAATCGAATTTTCTTGCGCTTCATTGGATCTTTAAGGTCTTTGGGTGTCACTTTATCCCAATGTAAATCTACAGTGTATCTTGTAGGCATCAAATGGTTATAATTAAGTACCTATAATTAATACATACATTTTGAAGTGAAATTATATATATATAAAACAAGGAAAATTACACAAACAACTAGTGACAAACTTACTTTCACAAATGGCTTGATTTTGGAACGTTTATGAATCTTTGCTTTGCCCATTCTTTTGTGTACTTTTCGTGGATATCGGTCAATACCTGCTACCATAGCATGTCCATATTGTTTTTCTGTAGTACCATCATCATAATTACGCATGATGATAGCTTTCCTTCCTGCGTATCGGCCACTAAGGACCAATACAACTTTTCCTGATTTCATAATTTTTACCATCTTGAAGATATAACTATAGAGAGAAGTTAAGAAAATTAGTTTAGTAGTATCAAAATTAAAAAAAGATTATTTTGTTGCAATACTCGTATGTAATAATTTATTTTACGTTAATTATTAATTTTTTTTTAACGAGATCTTTTTAACGCCTCGACTACATTGGCAGTTGTAAACAGATATCACATAACCTTTTTTACATCACAAATACTTAAAAAATTAACAAATAAATTTATATATAGAATGTTTCTTAAAACACAAAATTTAAATGGTTAATCTAATTTTAATCTTAGTTTAACATAAACAAAATTTAAAATGTTTGTTAACATACTCAAGGACTTATTAAAATTCTACGATTAAATAAATGATTACTATCCCAAAAATACCGGAATAAATGTTACTAAAAATAATATTATATCTATAAACAAATTATTTTTCTATTTTCCGATGTTTTTGGATTAGTTTCTGCAATGACAAACATCACACACCTCACAGTTTATCACACCGGAAAAAAGGAAGTCAACCTAATTCTCAACTGGTCACCCGTTCGATATTTAAAATTCAACCTACAGATGTCGTATCATTAGACATCCGGTGATGTTTAATAATAACCAATCCTACGTCGTGGTTTGAATGACGTTTAACAAAATTATTTCTTGGCAGAAAATTTTCGTTTGGACCGGTTTTATCCACCGTACTATTCAAGGATCATTATTTATTTCTTGCAATATATATCATATAATTTTTAGAAAAGCAACGAATTTATTTCGTATATTTTCAATCTGAACCACGAATCAGAAGCAACATTGTTTCTACAAAAACGAGTACAATCGTTGCCGAATATCTAAACTTTTCGAGAGTTCGAGAATAATCCCGATGATTTTCTCGATACATCGAAATGATTGGTCGGCATAAGTAGCTTCCTGCTCGCTTGTATCTTGCACGAGGGATGTTAATAGGCATTATTTTATCCTTGTCGTAGAACTTTTTTTTAGATACGATTTGTCGAAGGATTGAATCATTTAAAAAGACTGATATTGTTGATATTGTGTAGTGAGTGTGAACACAATAAGTTAGCGTAATGGCATTGAACGCTCAATATGAAGTTATTGGAAAGGGTTTCGTACAACAGTATTATGCGATGTTTGACGACCCCGCACAAAGACCAAATTTAATAAATATGTATAATGTAAGTTTTAATTGTTTCCAATCACATTTATTTATTATGACAATTTTTTCTCTATATACTTATTTGATGTTACGTTTACAGACCGAGTCATCTTTCATGACATTCGAGGGTTTGCAAATACAAGGTGCTATTAAAATCATGGAAAAATTAACTGTGAGTTTTTTAAGAAATGGGCTATATATGTCATATTCATTATATATTTCATTATACTATAGCTATCATTTTTTAATAAAAGTATATTTTATATAGAGTAGAAAATCATATAGTTCATAAAAAGATTATGAAATTGAAAAAAAATAAATTCATTTTTTTTTTGTTATGTTGATTAGTAATCTTTAATTTTCAGAGTTTAACATTTCAAAAAATAAATCGGATAATAACTGCCATTGATTCACAACCTATGTTTGATGGTGGAGTGCTTATTAATGTTTTAGGAAGGTTGCAGGTAAAGAAAATAACTTTTCATTATTATATGAGCATAATATAAATAAGCAGATAGGAAATTTGCATGAAAATATATACAAAATTATTCATATTTTATATGTATATGCTAATAGCAGAGATTATACATAAATGAAAGAATTTTATTTAATATGTGCAGAGATCTTATTCCAATTAGTTCAGTAATTTAATTTCTTCTATCATACACAATTTAATGCATTTTCTAAACAAAGAGATATATTTGGCCCGATATTTTTTTAAAATTCATTGACGCATTTATATTTTTATTCGTCCATATATTGTATTTTATTGGCTGGACATGCTACACAAATGTGTACTGTACTGCCTTACATTTTTTGTGCTGCCATATGAAGATAGAGATTGAGCTATGACTAATGTCCAGCAACAATCTCTCTATATACCTCCGCAAAGAAGATGAAATAAGAAAATTCAGTCAGTGATTGTTGATGATTGGGCAGACTGATGAGGATCAGCCCCATGCATACATCCAGACATTTGTCCTGAAACCAATTGGCGCCAGCTTTTACGTGCAGCATGACATCTTTAGACTTGCTCTGCACAACACGGTTTAGGCGTCAGGTATTGCTATTCCATTGATCTTCGTACCATGGTACAGGCAAGCCTGATTGATACTAATTTTTGATGTTTAGAGCTGCTTCATGTATGTCAGTATGCTTTCTTATTATTAATTTTAATTCAATATGTGTTATTTGCAATATTGCTTTTGTATTTGCTGTAATCAATAATTTGAAAAAAGTAATTTTTACTCTTAACTAATATTAATATTTAACAATTTGGTAAATTTGTGAACTTAAAATAACTATACAATAGTGAAAACATTTGCTACATTTTAATCTTTGTCATTATAATTATTTTAATTTACCAAAGTTTTATAATTTTGTTAATTCAATATTTGCATGTATTATTTAATTAATTATATTTTAAACTATATAATAAGCATAAATAATTTATTGTATCATCCGCATATATCAATGTTTTTGGATATAATACATTTGTAAACTATGTAATAAGGATGATGATAAAAAAAATTTAAATTGCTGAACTGATTGGAATAAAAAATATTTTTTCTCTTTTGGTTAAAGTCTAATGACATTTTGTTTAATAATAGTTTATACTAATAATAATATAAGTTTATAATAATGTTTATTATTATTATTATTTGTTTTGTGTATCAATATAACAGTAGTTTAAATATTATATTAAATGATATATGAATATATGAAAATAAAAATAATTCAATTAAATTTAATTTTTGTATAGCTTATAATAGTGTATCATTATTCGTTAATGTTGTAATAATTATCATTTATATTTTTAAAGAGAAAGAATTCTATAGTATTTAATATTTATAATAACCAAAATGTTATAATAATATAGTTGAAAATGTTATTGTTAGCATAATCACAGGTAAAAGGTAATATAACCTTTTTCACATAAAATTTGATTGTATGATGAGTTTGTATTGTACTGTATACTTCTTTATTTTTATTACATTTCTAAAACATTTACATAATTTTTGCATGGGATGCAATTAATAGGATTATTAACTATGTTTAATAATAATTTACCTTTATTGATAGTAATTCAATTACATACCAATATATTTTTACACAATACAATTTTTATATACTAATATCTATTAAGATTATGTAAAATATATTAGCAAGAAAGGAAAATTATATATTTTATATATTTTTTTATTAGATTTATACATGTGGTAATGATATACATAGCTTAAGTATATAGTCATATATCTATAATTTGTTACAGGCAGATGAAGATCCACCACATGCCTTCTCACAGATTTTTGTGTTGAAGCCACTGGGGAATTCATTTTTTTGCCAACATGATATCTTTCGTCTTGGCATTCATGATAGTGTATGAAGAGAAATGTCTGCAAGTTTATCACAGTTAATAGCAGACAGGTATCTGAGCCATGGACTCCCCAGAAATTAAAATAAGTGAGCTACTTTCTTCTTAATATCCTTTGTCATCACATATTATTCCATTCTTTCTAGATACTGCAGTTTTTATATGAAAAACATTTGCTTATATCTTGGCAACAAAAGAAAGAAAAGAGCATTAAAAATAAATACAGTTTAATAATTTTCTTGTTTTCCTCTTTTTCTAAATACACCTGTTATTGCTTACATATTAATAACATAATATCACAATATAATATAGCAGCATATAATATTCAATTTTAATGATTGATTATTACTTTTTAAATTATATTGTTACATATTTTATTCCCTCATACTATGTGTATTTTTGTAAAACAAATATTGATCACTAAATACAATATCCAGAATTAATAACACGATGGTAGTTTCTATTTTACAACTTGCAGTATAAAAAAATTTTAATGTAATGAAGATGAAAAGCATAATTTTTTAAAAACAAACTGCTATATATAATTGTATTTTATTTTAGTTTACATAAGTATTAAAAACCTGAATTTTACAAATTGCCACGTTTAGCTTGCTCCATTTCAATAGCTTCAAATAGCGCTTGGAAGTTTCCAGCTCCAAATCCCTATAACAGAAGTAATTTTTATAGTTTTATTAGTTTCAGTTTTAAAAGATTTATGGTAAGTTTAATGGTCATTGTAATACCCACGTTGTGATTATGTCTTTGAATGATTTCTATAAAAAGAGTTGGGCGATCTTGCATATTTTTAGTAAATATTTGTAAAAGATATCCATTTTTATCATAATCGATTAAAATTTTTAATTTTTGAAGTATATTGACATCTTCTAAAATTTTTACATCACTAGTTTTCAGACGGTTTTTTAACATATCATAGTAAGTATCTGGAACATCTAGGAATTCTACCCCTCTAGTTCGCAGATTTTGTATCTGTGAAATAATGTAAATTCTTATTTTTAAAATCAGATTTTATTTAAATTTCAAAAAGTTATGTCAAATGTGTAATTTACAGCTGTAATTATGTTGTTTGTATTAAGAGCAATGTGTTGCACTCCTGCTCCCCCATAATATTCAACATATTCTTGGATTTGAGAACGTTTTTTGCCAGGGGCAGGTTCATTAATAGGCATTTTCACTGTTTCTTCCCAATTCGTCATGACAATGGAACGCAGAGCTGAATATTCTGTGTGTAATTGAGAATCGTCTACTGACCAGAATCGATGAAATTGCAAACATTGTTCATACCTACAGTAAAACAAATTTTATATAGAAAACACAATCGCGTGAACAGACTTTTCTAATTTCTTAAATTTTTTATCAGTTTATATACCATTTTGCAACAGGTTCCATTTGTTTGTCAGATTGATTGCCAACAATATGGTCAACAAAATTCAATCCTACTTTTGGTCTAAGTACCAAAAACAAAATAATTAGAAACTTAATAATATTATTTGAAGAATAATTTGATTGGATTTAAGTTACATACAAAGTTTTTAAAAATGGATCTTCTGATAGTTTTTGAAACCCTGGCAAAAAGAATCCGTTATACTTGGATCTGTCTATTAGTGTATGATACGTATCTCCGTACTAATAAATAAGAGAATAATTATATTTTGTTATGATTAAATACTGTTGTTAGTTTATTATTTTCTTTCTTTGTATGTACTTACGGTACTTATGGTAGCAAATTTTACAATACCATATTCGTCATTTTCTTCCCATATGTCTTTTATTATTATGGCACCTCTTTCTTTTGCGATCTAAAAAAATAATAATCTTTTCATTCGTACATTCACAGGAAGTTATAATATTAACATACTTTTACAATGATGTCTATGTCTTCAACATTAAAAGCAATATCACGAACACCATCTCCGTGTCGGGAAAGATGGTTTGCCATTTCTTCATCATCAGGTTCATAGGCTGATTCAAATACAAAAATAATCTATAAATAAAAACAGTATATTTTATTTTTTACTAATATAAGATATTAGACAGGTAAAAGATGTTACTTTATAAAAATATGAACAATAAACATTTGTTTAGCACTTACCTGATTTTGTTTAACGACGTGTGATGCCACGCGCCTGGAACAAGTCTCTAAACCACGATAAGCCAAAGGTTCAAAACCCAATCTAGTGCAGTAATAACTGGCTGCCTAAAGTAACAAATGTGTTTAAAGATAAATTCATAATAGGTAGGTGGCTTATTTCAATTTTGTTTCCGTGTGAAAATATAAAAGAAATCAGAAATATTGAAAGACGAGAAAATGTTTTAGTGTTAACAAATATAAATCCTGAATATTTGCTTATGTCATGAAATTCATGATTTTATCTATTATTTAATGAAACTATTTGTTTCTTTTTAGTAGATATGTACTATTTTGCCCTAATTACCTGTTTTGCATTTCCAACCCAGAATTTGAGGTGATCGAAGCACAAGAATTTTCCTCCTGAAGGCTAAAAACGAAGAATTACCTGTTAAATATATGTTATAATAAATTATATTTTCAATTAAAGTATTTGTATTACAATAATTACCTTGGGACCTTTATCTGTATATGTAGTCTGAAAAAAATGAAATTTAAAAAATTATATTATTGATTCATCTGAAAATCAGAGAACATTAAAAGTTTTATTTTATTTAAATTACGAACGATTATATTCGGCCTGGAAACTAACATTTATACAAATTAAAGTGTCCTTGATTAAATAGTATTAATACTACTACAGTACTGTAACAAATTTTTCTATAGTAGAGCTTAGTTGAAGATAGATTATAAATTTCATACCATTTTGAATACTTGCGAAAAGTTAGAGTGAGCTAGTTAACACTAGTACCACAGCGATCAAATTAACTGCTTGCAAATTTCTACACATTTATTACCATATTTAAACGTTACCATATCGCTTCCTAATCTATGATTTTTCGTAAAATATGCATAGAATATATTCTTCGGTATCTAATTCTAGTTCGCTTCTTTTTTCTAAAAAAAATTTGTAGTCTGTCTTGCCTATCGCGAGCGGTCAATAAGTACACAAAAAGTGTCGGTAGGTTTAGTGTTAATGATTTCTTTTTCGTAGTTTGTAATCGCAAACACCTTGCTTAAATATAAGCGCGTGAAAATCAGTAACACTATATCCTGATCGCTGATTGGTTGATCAGAGAGGCTTGTTTGCGTCGCATTCTTTTAAAAACTATGAGTCGTAAATCTGTCGTATAATATTATTGGTATCGAGCAGGTTTTTCAGGATTATTTACGATCATCTGATATTTTATTCATGAGTTTGTCCCTGGGACTATCATCTTTAAGGTCATTTCTTTAAATAATATTTATTTACTTAGGTACTTAAGAAATTTTGTTTATTGTCGATTTTCAATTATATTGATTAGTTTATTTATTTAAAATCCACATTAATATCCTCCGTGATGTCTTTTAAAACATTTAAGTTATATTAAAATGCTAATTTTCAAAATTTTATTTTAACATTTAAAAATTTCTTGTATACTTTATTAATTGCAATTAATAACTTAAATGTATTTGTAAATATTGTTTCCAGTTATTCTTGTTTTTCACGCGTATTTTGTATTTGCATAGTAAACGCGAAAATAAAATACAATTATGTTTATTGAAAAAATATTATACATCTTTTTAGTATCTAAACAAGTTAAACAAATTAAGCATTTTTTAATTATGCTTACAAATCAAAGTCAACTTTGACGTACACTTTTAAATGATTAACAAGAGTAAACATTAGTTTACTTGCTAAAGTAAAGCAATAATATATATAGTATAATATATTGTTAATATCATGTATATGTCGTTATATAAAAATAACTATTTTTCTAAATACTGTTTCACCACAAACAGGAAGAGTTCAAAGTATTTCGTTCGTGTAAAACTTTCCATTCGCGGAGGCTCGCCGTTCTATATGACGAAACGTAATTGTGCGTCAACACTTAGATTCTGGTTTTAGAGGCGCGTCCTGTTTAATGCAAATTACCTGTTTAATGTAAATAATGATCAGAAACGTGCGTAGCGCGTGATACAAACATATTAACAAACTGGCAGAGCCAGGAGGATCGCCTCGACTCGTTTTTCTCTACTATATCGAGGTCGATAGAAAAAAAGGCAGCAGAACGATTTCCGGACACGTGATAGATATCTATATATAAATATAGAAAAAAGGGCGATCTCTATTTATTTAAAATATCCTTCTTCTTCTTTTTCTTTCGTTGTATCAATATAAAAAGAAACTACTTTTTTCTTTGAAAATATTTAGGAATGAAAAATAAAACATATATTCTTTGAAGTATAATATCTATAATAATTTTATTTTATATCAGAATAGAAATTTTAAAAATGATTAAGTTCAAGCATTGCATATTTCAATTATAATTTTTATTCAATTAAAGTATATTCCATGGATGACATTACAGTGTTTTGTTGTTCATGTTCTACTGCATGTATATCTTATATTATTTTTGAATTAATATCTGCGATTATACTTTGATATGACCAGTTTGAATTGGATTTAAATAAGAGGGACAAAGTGTTTCATTGCTTTAAGTCAATTTAAACTATATATACTGTTAGTAAGGAATAATTTGAAATATTCATAGCTTCCTGCAATACACAATGACTGACTAGATTAAATTATTATGTATTTAGAGATATTATTATAATTATATTTAGAAGATTATTATAATTACAGTCAACATATGTAATAAAATTTAAGTACTGCATATTATTATAAACAATATAAAATATGGAGTTTACGTAATAATTAGAAATCGTTTAATACGTCAAAGTATCTAAAACGTTTAGAAGAATCATAATACTTTTTAAGTTGTATCTTCTTATACAGAGATACTTAAGATAAAGTTTATATTCACCTTAAAAATTACAACTATGATTATAACAAAAGAATACATAAACTTCTAAACGTATTAATAAAAAAATTATTTTTTCGGAAACAATTTAATTTTTAGATTAAAATTAAAATATTTAATAAATATCATTAACAAATATATATAATGTGATTGCTAGACGTTGACGTTTAGCTATTATTAAATTTTTATAATGCATTTTATGATTTTCAGGAATTACATTAATATTATTTATAACATTCTTTTTGTTAACATATTGATCTCCTATGTCATACATTATTTTTTAATATTATTAGTTTGATCTACTTATACTAATAAATTTAAAAATTATATTATTATTTATAAATCGTGTAAACAGATTATATATCAGACGCTTCTTACATATATTTATATACAAAGAACTAATTATATATTTATAATACATACAATATAAATTCATTTATACAACACGGAATTGTTAAGAGGTCAAGCAGTAAACAACAATTAATTGCCTTATGCTTAAACGCAATAAAAATCTTTACTCACAATAACACGATTATAAATAGACAAATAAATTAATACTCATTATCACTTAATTTGGACATAGCATTACAATACTAAAATGATTTTGTTTTCTATCTAAGATATTAAAAGCTTGGACTTGAAAAAATTGTTGCATCGTGCTATTAAACTGTATTACAATTTTAAACATTTTTAAAGAATTTTTATCTACCTGTTATGAATATTTATTCTTTAATTATCTAGTTTTTGAAACCATACATGATAAAAATTATTGTTTAGGTATTATATATTTCTACTACATTTATGTTTATGATACAAAACTTTTAAATATAATTGCAAATTTTATTGCGTAATATCATTCATATTTAATAAGATAAAAAAATGTAATAAAGATATACAATATCTGGAGCTCACGTTATTTTTTATATTATTATGATAAAACCAATTGTTCAGTGTGAATTTATTATCGAAGAATTTCTTTTAATAAAACATTTAATATTTCGTATTAAAATATATCATTTATGATCGCGAAAATAGTAACATTTCAATACCGGTTTTATTATGTATGGTCAGTACATGTGAATAATATAAAAATTCCTTGATTTCCGCCAATTCTTAAATTATTATACTCAATAGTGTGATCTTTATTACAAAAATACATGTAGAAAATTTGGTAATATTTGTTTCTATCAATATGTAGTATTTTTTTATCGTAAAAATTTTCTTGGTCGATTAAATTAATGGAATGTTTAATTATCCTTTTATTTGGAAAGAGATATGAAAATTTGAACTCATTGTTTCTTACTCAGAATATGGACGTTTTAAATAAATATAATACTAAAAGTATACATACACGCATTAACATATATACGTGATGTTTATATATGGCTATTTGAAAATCGTTGCTATGGTAATAAGAGTTTAACTACTGTTACATGCTAACTACTAAATGAAGGATTGCATTCCCATTTTTAATGCCCTTGTATTACCATGTAACAAGGTAAAGAGAACGCTCCTATTTAATATTAAAAACATCAGGAAAATGTATCTACTACTACTCGGAGATAAAATATGTACAGAATGTTGTATATTATTGTTAATTTGGCATGCCAGGAAATATAAAAAAAAAGAACAAAATATTAAATAAAATAATTCAATCCTAAACGAGATTATGATGGAAGCATTTGTAGATAATTATTATTTATAGCAATACAATCCCATGATCTCTTTCCAGTCTACGTTTTGCTTTAAGAGACACAATTCCCATTAAATCTGCAGGAGTTGGAAGTCCTCCAGAGGTATTTGGAGCCACTGCTTGTTGATAAAATACCTCTACGTTTCCACACTGGTTACCATAAACAACGGTATCCTCCGTTCTAGTTAATTAATAAAATATACTCATTTTTTTTTACTATATTTCATGAAAATTTACCATGTTTAGTGCTTCATAATGTATTACATAATATATGAAACAAAACGTGCTCTAAATTTATAATATAATTCATTTTTTTATAAATGTTTGGTAGTAATATTATTTTAATCGAGCAAAAAGATATATATAGGTCTACTGAAGCAAGCAGACATATTCAAAATTGCACTAAATGAATCAAATTATCTAATGTTTAAATAATTACCTGACAATAATATCTGTGAGATTGTTGGCATGTGTGAACCTATCATGAAGGCAAGAAACAATATCCAATTCAGTAACACCCCAGAGTCCAGAACGATTTATTGTGTCCCATTGAGGATCAATACTTAATATACTATATAATTCTTTATTTTCATTTGATGGTAAAGGCTCTAAACATTGTTGTAGTCTTGCTTCAAGTTTTCCTACCGTATTCACGCAAGTTTGCCACTATAACATGTATTACTATATAATATATAGTACCAAAAAATTAAATTTCTATATATTAGATATTAGACAATAAAATATACTTACGAGAGAGTGTATAAGATCAGGATTATTAGCAGTTCCATTTTCCATTAGTAGCACTAGCACCATATTGTGATGTCCACAGAGAAATAGTTCTGTTTTCTCAAAAGAAACTTCATCTTTCGAAGTAGTTACCCAATCTTCTTCCAATTCATCTTCACCGTCACTGCCAGTTTCCTTATTAACTGCTTCCAGTTTTTGCTTGATTATTTGATTTGTTGCCGTTGAAAAGCCCGATAAATCACGAAATTCGCTAGGAGTTGTTTCTCTACTACAAAAACCGCTAGTTCTCTCATCAGCAAGTAAACTGAGTTTAGACATAAGAGGCGTTAATTGTAGACCATCCAGCTTTTTCTTTTGAAGAAATTCATACACATTACCACATTCCGATGCTGATTTTCGTCTATCACCATTATCAGTGATATTGAGTGGTTTCAAAGGAAGACTCATTGATCTGCGATAAGTTTCTTGTTTCACTTTACTATCTATTTTTATGTCACGAGAATTACTTGATTTTTCTAAATTATCACTGATCATGGTATCACAGTTATTTGTTACATTTTTCATGTTACAATCGTTAGCCAAATTTGATAAAAAGTCGTTACGATTAATTGTATTATTTCGATCATCCTTAAGTTCTTCGTAATGCGAAGATATATATTGATTATATAAAGACTGAGATACTGGTAATCCATCACATCGAAATACAGGATAATATGGATCAGTAATTGTATGAAACTGCCTTCTATGTAAAGATTGTTTTTGAGGAGAAGTTTCGGGAGATATACTTTGTTTTAATTGTGGCAACCCTAATCCATATGTTCTTACTGATATTCGATTGGAGCACAAATTGGATGATTCTAAATCATGCATACTTAAGCTTCTCTTATTAAATTCTTTTCGTTTAATTAGTTTTTCTTTTGGCGTAACGTTTCTTAATTTATTTAAACGTTTACATCTAAGTGCTTCCTTAACGACATCTGGAATATCATCTACATTTGTCTTTATTTCTTTCTTTTCCTCTTCTGCTTCATTATTTGTATCTTCGTTTGTGTTACATATTAACATAGCATTACCATGTAATACTCTATTAATATCTTTTAATGGTGTAGAGCAAACGCTAGGAGTTAAAGGATTTACACACTTAGGACGGTCTGTTTTACTTTCCTGTTTACGTTTCACTGGAGAACTGTAAGCTGTAAGTGGTACGGAGGGTACATAGTGACTATTATCGTTGTACTGTAATGAATCTAATTCTCCTTCTTCAGGTACAGTAAAAATGCGAGAAGTATCACGTTTCATTCCGGACAAAGGAAGTTCCTTACTGTTCTTGGACATGTTCTAAGAATATAATAGATTTATCATTAAATAATTGTTATAATTCATTGTCAAAAACTACTAACCTTTCTTTGAAATATCTTTCTTGTTACAGAATCTAAATAAGAACTATAATATCGTTCATTATTTGCTTCTTGTACAAGTTTCGTAAACTGTTTTTGCTCTATATACACTCGCAATAACTGTACTCCAACAGGTAGATGAAATTCTGTTGATATTCTCTCTGCAGGAGCCTAAAACATTTTATTAAAAGAAACAATATTGTATATTATGCAAATATTATATACTATTAATATATTTTAATTTAATATACCTTTATTCTATATGGATCAGTTATAACAATTTGTTTGGTCAACTCAGCACTTAACTGAGTTGCAACTACCCTGAAATATTAATACTTTTAATTTTTAAAATAAAAGAATGATTTATTTGTCACTGCTCTAGAAACTTACTTATTATTATAGAAGAGTGCACCACCTATGATACCACTGATTTCTTGATAATATTGTAAAACTTGAATTGCTTCTAAAAATATATTGCTAGCACTCTAAAAAAACATAACATTAATTTATATTATATCCGCAATAAATAATTAAATATATTAAAAAGAAACTGTATAAAATAGAAAAATTGATATCATATATTAATTACCTTTGGAAGTTTAATGATAGGAATATTGGAGAAAAGATTGGCACTATATTGAAGTATTGGCAAATATGTTTCAAACATTTGATAGAGCTTCTCTGTAAACTTATTTCTGTCATTATTAAATGATTCCAGTATCTTATTCAAATCATAATGAAAAAATTTTAGTAATGATTCTAATGTATTTGCACGCCTTTCTAGAATCCAGTCGTGAATATTCCTATCAGTTCCAACTGCCTGTAAAGTAGTAAACAATGCAATTTATGTGGCAAATATTAATTCATAAGTATGACACATTAAGCAATGAGAAAAATATTACATTTCATTCATTGAGAGTACACTGATAATTGTAACTGCTTTAATAGATAACTACTACTATCAAATTATGCTATACATACAATGATTTTCATATTTTGCATTATATTAATTCTAAAGTCATGTAGTCAAATTCTCTTATATTTTCAATTATTTTTATAAATAAATAAATTATTATTAATTATATCTATGTAAAGAAAAAAATATAATAACAATACACTTACAAGTATGTACTGTCCAAATTTCTTTAATACAAATTTTCCTCCTTGTAATGTGATTGATTTTGGATTGGAAAACGAAGTTGAAAGAAATTGATTAACAGCCATTAATTGCCCTGCAAGAGCTAATCTTTGCGTAAGAGATACCCATGCAGGATGGAAATACATAACTGCCTCTGCAGGATCATCATCTTCTTTACAACATCTTACAGTGTCATAAACAAATACTATCATCATCTCTCTAAAAAAAAAGTCAGAATTAACATAATGTGATACATATATATTATATTAACTTATATAATATGTTGATAGTATGAAGTATATAGTTATGTAATACTATGTATGATTTGTAAATTCATATTGAACATGAACAAAGTGATTTCTCCTTTATAAATGAAGTAGCTTACCCTGAAGTAATTGATAAAACTGTTCTATATATAACTGTGAAAATCTATCAACTTTCATTTTTACAAAATTATAGACATAATATTAATGTCTATAACCTGCTCTTATTCAGATACACGAATGAGTCTATGAAGTAAATAATTGTGAACAGAGAATTACTGATTAGCTGCACCACTAACCGATAACAAAATAAAGGAGATAAGATTATAATTTAGAACACATCTTTTAAAAACATTGTTATATATAACACTACATTTGGTATAAGAACTCATTGCATCACTATGATTCAGTAATTTTTAAAAAAACAACATGTTTTTTCAGTTTTTATGATGCTAGTAGTTGTATGAAGTTACAAAATTAATGAGTTAGCAATGAAAACATTTTCAACTCTAATTAATCTAATAGCCTTAGATAAACTGTTGAAGATAGAATAAAACACAAAATCAAGGAGAAAAATTTTACTTTGACAAAATTCTTAATTTTGAAAATAATTTATTTATATCTATGTAAAATATATGTACATTATCTGAAAGTATGTAAAATCAATGACATTAATAAGATATATTTTATTATGAAATAATATGAGGAGGCATAACTATAACATAATAAAGTTTGAAGCCTTACTCTGAAAAAAGAAAATGTTTCCTTATATATCATGTGAATTACTTTAACAAGTACAAGTGAAAATATAATTTATATAGTAATTTACTTTTATACTACGAAAGGAATAAAACAAAAAAAACTATAGATACATAAAACTAATTACTTATAGCAACATATACATACACATATACATACATAAGTACATACATAAAATGAAAATAATTTTTCAAGAAGTACGAAATAAATTAAATATAAAAGAAATATATTATTTTAGAACCAATAATGTAAACTAATACGTATTCATAACTTAACAACACAAAAGTATTATGTGAATAAAAAAATTAAGTACGAAAATATTTTGACTACTAATCCATAAACTCACACCAACTTGAAATCAGCATTCTCTTTGACAAAAATTAAAGATTTAAAAAGGGACATGCCGCCAAAAAATAAACCGATGAAATAAGTGTAATAGTAATACAGTTTGCAGTATGGCATAGTAAACAGAGCATTATCATTGAATTACAGATGCACTTTCTACGCTGCTATAATTAGATAAAGCTAGTGTTACACAATATCTTCGTACTTTGCCATGGTGATTGTTTACGCTTCAGCGTGCCGGGGCTACCGACTTCAGTTGTGATGTTACGATTATCAGTTGTAAGTTGTAACGTTAAATCCTTTCCTCCTGGTTTACTTTTTTTTACTCGCAATGACAAACTTAACGTCGTGTTTTCCGTTCTATCCTTATGGTCGTTCAAGATGCTACTAGGCGTCACGAAAAATGCACTTCGATGGAAATGCACTTTCCCGTTATGTAATGTAAAATGTGAGCCATAATAATCTTGATTTCCAATCACGCTGAATGAAGCCGCTCCTTTACCGCCATACTGATATCGATCTCCTTTATATGTACACAGACAATATGTATATTCTTTGTCCTTGATTGGTAATGGAACTATGTGACTACTAGCCGCGATATTTGAATATCATTTGAATTTAGATTTAAATGTAATGGCAGTAGGTGCGCTCTCAAACTGTTATTATTAATACTATCGTATAATATACTTCATAATTAGTTGTTATATACATACATATAATAATGCTATAGAACGTATATTTTTGTATTGAAGTATATATTTAATAAATGTATAATACAATAAATAAGTAAAATATAATTTACAAACACATCAGCACTTTGTAAGTTCTTGCAAGCAATCGCGAAGAATTTCTAAAAAGATATCGGCATGATATTCTCCAAATATTAGACATGGTCTTAATCGAATTGATTTTGTTCCACAGTCACCCACTTGTATACCTAATATTTGTAAATTTACTATACGGAAATAGAATATAAAAATTGTCAAATGTATATATTAAATTTTTGATATTACCTCTATTACGTAAAAGATGCATTAATTTCTTTTTCATATCTCTACATCTCGTATCAAAGGCAATGATAAAGCCTCTACCTCGTACGGAACTTATAATATCCGAAAATTCATATTGTAAAGTGTTTAGTTGACAAAGCAAATAATTACCGACATAACATACATGAGTTAATAAGTCTTCTGCTTCAATGGTTTGTAATACTGCTTCTAACAGTAAAATTTGGATTGGATCTCCCATCCATGCATTAAAAACTCTATATGGTTGCTTGGGCCTAAATGGATAGTACGAAAAATATTTATAATGATACAATATTCTATTCAAACACTATCATGTTTAATAAATATGTTACATGTATTCGGGAGAATGATAAAATCCACTAGCTTGCATTTTGTAACTAAATGTAACAATATCAGGAGGAATGTTTAATTCAAAATATTCATGTGCCCATATTCTTCCTGTTGCACCACCTCCTGTTTGTATTTCATCCAATATGAAAGGAATAGATCTCTGAAAAATTTATTGTCTTACGTTTCTCAATATTTATGTCTTATAAAAATCTAAACAGAGCATGTTAAACATTTACTCTTTTACATATGTCTTGTAATTGTAGAAAAAAGTCTGGGGAAGCATGTCTATCTCCTCCTTCACATTGTATTGCTTCAACTAGGATACCAGCAACTGGCATATTCTTTTCATATCGTTCTATTAAATCCTCTACCTTTTATATTTTGATGTAGATTTTATCAATCTTTAGCAATAAAATTAATTTAAAATTTATATCATAGTACTATCAAATCTACTTGTTCCAAGCACCGAGCATCTTCCTCTTTATTTTCTTTTTCATGCTGATCCAATGGATACGAATAATATGGATAGGGTGCAATTGGCCATTGAAGAGAAGGTATATCAATTTTCATTATGTACTTATAATGCGTTAGTGCCAGTGCACCAAATGTTCTACCATGAAATCCTCCTAATTTTATAAATTTCATCAATATGTCGGTATATGTATTACAGTACTATGTTAAGGTACCTTCGAAGGAAAGGATAGACAATTCAGGACAACCAGGTGGTTTATTAAAGGGTGCACTTTCCTTTTCTTCCTCTGTAAAATCTTTGCCACGTCGATGTCTTTCTGCATATTTTATGAATGCCATTTGTATAGCATGCTCAATTGAACAAGCACCACACATGGCTGTAAAAATGCATGGTAACCCTTTTGGAGCTACCTGATGTATGTGTGAAATAATATTATATTTAACAAATTCATTGTTATTTATTATTATTTACTATCCAATGTTATTTTTATTCTTATTGATGAAATAAATGTAGTTACAAATTTGATAAGTAAAAGTATCTAACACATGGTTGAAGCAATGTATCCTGTATTTTACACGGCCACTCTAAACCAGGGAATAATCCTATTGCAGGCCTGTTTGCTATTACTCGCTAAAAATTTGTTATGTTGACACTTTTAAACTAATTTTAGTGGATATAATTATTTTTGATTATATTTACTTGATTTCCTCCACAAGATAATGCACCAAGGATTGACCTATGATTATATCCAAGAGCAAGGGTAGATAATTGCATAAACATATCTAAGAAAACATTTCCATCAATATCTGCTAAGTAATTTCCAATAGACCTTTGGTAGTCTCCGAAATATTGAATGGAGCCTACTTGCTGCAATATTTTATAATTGTTTATATGGACGTGTCAATCTCCAATAAAATTTGAATTTTATCATAATAATATAAACCTGAATTTTAGAAAATTCATTGAGAAGTGCTTCTGACCTTGGTCCAGGAATTTCAGTAAGAGTATATGGTTTTGCAGGTTCTCCAGGTAATGGTGCCTTTGGCATATGATGAAGTTCTACACATTATTTACCAAGTGTAATATGTTAAAATTTTAATAATATAATTTTATTTCTCTATTAACCAGCAATATAGTTGTTTTGTACTTACGACGAGGTTTCGGACTCTTTTGAACAGAATACACAATACTTTTGCACAACATTTTATAAGAAATTTCCGTATTTATTAAATAATGTCACTAATATAGAGAATTTATGAAATTCTACTATATGTATGTACATATATTCTTAACTCATATTAAATAAAAACTTGAAAGAAAGTTTAAAAAATGATAAAAGATGTGTAATATATGCATTCACATAAATGACATATTTTTACTTTTGTTTCAAATCATAACAGAAGAATGTAAATAGCTATTAATATAGGTCCTGTGTAATATTATTTGAACTTTGAAGTATCTAAGTTTACACTTATCTAAATAGTAATACAAATGATGATGTTAATACTAGAGTAATTCGAAATTATTTATAACATTATTACTTTATACAAAAATCATTGTTCCTTGCAAATAAAACTAAAAATTAATTTCTAAACGGTATTAATATGCTTTTTTAAAGTTTCATGAAGCCACTGTTATACAGTAGTTTATTATTTTTTAAGCAATACAAATTAAAAAAGGTAAATTAACATACTATGCTTTCCTCTAACTTATATTTATAGTGCAATAAAAACAACAAAGTTTATGATTAAAATTAGTACAAATATATTTATTATAAACTAGTAATATTAGATTTAGATGAATATAGTAATGTAATCACACTTTGTTGCTTTTGTTCTTAGTAGAAATAAACACCTCGTTACATGATTAATAAGCGGGCAAAGTGAAATAGGGCAGCACAAAATGTACGTGGCTGCAAATTCTTTACCCAGTTTTTACATTTCAGTAGCATGCCAAAAACTTACACGACTAATATATAATATATGTCTTGAAGTATTTCTACAATTTTTTACAGAAAAATCTTTTACTCCAGTATGTCGTCAAGTATCGCTCTTAAGTAAGAAAAGAATACTCGATAGAATGATCGTAATCTGATCAAGTTTGTTTTAACGTATTCAAAATTTCAAGAGTATTCAACGATTTTACAGGTGCACGTGCATCTCGCAAAAGATATTGGGAGATTAACTTTTTGAGATACAATCTGATTCTTCCGTTTGTCTCCGAAGATCAATAAAGCTAATATGGAGCATTACATACTTCCAACTGCATATATTCCGCTCGCATTAATGTATAATGTGAATACTTATTAATACTTGTTAATTTTTATTTATAAGTCTTTATGAGTCAAATAATGCTCTGAGGCAAAGCGGAAGAATATTAAAGATACACTAGATCTCAAAGAGTAAATCCATTGAGGCATACTTTACAAAATAAAATTTTTTTAAAATTTTTGGTTAACTCTTTGCGATGGATCAAACAAACTTAGAGATATAGAACTTTTTAAAGATAGAATACGACAAAGAATTAAAATAAAAATGTATAACACTCCAGTATATCTAAATTATAAATATACCGACACACTTTGAGAAAGTGATTTTAAAGTATATTATAATAAAGATAAAAGAAGAGCCTCAATAAATTAATGAGACGCATATGACACGATCACTTGAAACGAGTTTACAATAAAGCTAATACGTTGTATATAAATCTGGGCAAAATAATGAACTGTATGTATTCTGTAACTATAATCGAAAGTCGAAGGTAAAAAACAGATCAGTGCCAGGTTTCGTGAACTTTGAATTAAAAATACTGTACAAGCATCATCCTGGCAAAAATGTACAACCTGCTTTGAGCGATCTGTTTTTTTTTTTTTTTTTTTTTTACTTAAACAAATGATTGACAATCGTGAAGACGCATCTTGAATTCGTGAACATACACATTAATGTACATATATGAAACCACAGTTCTTAATGTCAGAGAACATATTTCCTTGTGGAAATACTACTTAGACCTTCACAGGATAAGCCTGTATGTAGTTTAATTTCATAAAAGTTCTTGAGTTCTCCGACATTTAAGAGTTAGATATTTACTATATACTTTCACTCTTGCATTTTACTAGTGAAACATAAGAAACAACTCCTTTTTATATGAATATGTATGTATATATGCATGTATGTATGTATGTATGTATGTATGTATGTATATATATTTTTTTCTTGACCATTAGACGTTTATAAAATAATATTGCGTTTTCATATCCTGTAATAATACAGAAACTAAACATACTCGTACATATGCTACACGGTATAGTTTCATAATTTTCACAAATGGTAGTTTAATAGCTAAAATATAAACAATATTATCATCAAATTCAATTTCTTGCATTTAAATGACTTCTTTTCCTTATGTCCTCGTTATATGAGAACAAATTTGTGGACACTTCTACTTGGATATATACAAAGCAAACATCTGCTTGCTCCTTATCAACTAACATCGTATATGTTACTTATAAACAATTTTATAGAAAATTTATATGATAAAACAACATAATAATTACTTGTGAGCACAATAAACAAATTTGTACAATTTATTATGCGCTTGCTAAATAATTCTTACATCTATGATGTGAGAAAATTGATTTCATTTTTTATTAAATGAAACATAATGACAGTGATTGGACCAATTTCTTTCTTTTTATTGAATGGTAATGGACTCTCTAATGGTTTTCCATTTTTTCCTTAGTTTTTATAATTTCGCAAAATACATTACATTGGATTATTAAAAACATACCATTCTAAACGCTCAGTGGCACTGATTTGATATATTTATAATTATTCTTAACATGCATTATTACACGTATTTGATAGGTGTACATAAACAATGATGCCTGTGAGGAACATATGAATTTTGAACCGCAAGTTATGATGATCTTTTATAAAAAGCTTTTTCATCTTTTTCATATACAAAATATAATAAATAAGCATGTATTGCACATTTTATTCAATATAAATTATTTTTCATTTTACAGTACATTAATTAAATTATCTTATTTTATGAATTTGAATTTACATCTTCTTAGTACTTTTATATTAAATATTTACTGCTTCTTTTTGTTAAAAAGATGTATACAAGCACAATATATTTAAGAAACTAATATTTTATTGCCTAAATAATTGTATAAATAAACAATAAAAATAGTTATTATGAATGATATATTTGTATCATTGAAAAATATTAAGCGTAATTTATAATAAATTCTTACGATAAATAATGCTTTTAAAGTAATGAAAAAAGCATCATTGTACCTAAAGAAGACTTTGTGTGTTTGGGGCTAAAATGTTGTAAGTACTGGTTCAAAATTCATTGTACGACACAATGCAAATAAAAGTTTGCGAAGGCAAATTAAATGTTCACACAATTCTAATAAATAGTGAACTTATACTGACTACTGTTAATATACTTATGGCTATTTTGAATGTCTCTTTTCTACTGGCACAGATCATTTCTGTTGTTTCACGAATCGAACCATTGATACTTAACACTTCCACTCGTTTATAGTTACAGTTTTCCCGTTTATCCTTTATTTGATTGCTTACTTTCCTTCAGAGAACTTTTCTCTCAAACTTTTGATCTTATGAACAAAATAAGTTTCTAAGGATTCTGCACACTTAAAGAAAGGTGATTCTTTCGGATTATAATAACGACAATTGTCAAATATTTTCGTCATATCTCCGATAAATTCACTTAATTTCTTGTAAGATCTGTCATTTATCCTCAATTCTATCGTTTGCAGATCTGCAAACATAATTAGCAGAAATATACTGATAAAGAAAATTGTATTTCCTCTCTTGAATTTTAAATTCAGCGAAGATTAAACAATATTGTTATATGGAATTTAAATAACACTTACCCATCGGCTCCTTTATAACTTTATAATAGTCTGGTGCTTCATTTGGATCTACTGGTTCCATAAATGGCCAAGCACTTTTATGTGCCTAAATATAAAAATTATAAAAATATTTTAACAAATAACTTTTTTTTATTATTTACAACTACCTTACCTGTATTTGCTTAATTAATTTTTTCAGGAGATCAAGGTCTTTTGCATTAAGATTTTTCATGTTAGCAAAGTTAACGGAAGAATTTCGTTGACAATTTGGACAAACGTATTCATCGATATTGTCTGCTTCCGATTGTAGAATACCGACGCATCGACCATGGAACCAATCTTGACACTTATCGCAGCAAATATAAAATCTGCAGAAACAAGAATGTTAAAATATGAGGTAACAGATCTAGAATAAATCAATGTAATCTACAAATAAATTGGCACCATTACGTACTGAGATTCGTCATAAGGCTGTTTACATAGACAATATAACTCTTGTGTATCTCTTGCATGTCTACATTCTGTACAAACAAACTCAGAAAGTGTCTTACACATTTCTTCTGTAATTCCAACGCAATCTCCATGGAACCAATTGTTACAAAGATCACATCCAACATAAAACCTAATTCAATACCACAATTCACAATCATTAAATAAATATTATAAGTAAAGAATCTTTTTATAGTACTTACTTCGTTTCATCATATGGTGTTCTACATAAACAATATAACTTCTCTTTCTTGATTCTATTCGTAGCGGCAGTGGTTGAAGCACCTGGTGGTGTAGTATTGCTTCCTTGGGCTTTACACTTCTTTGGCCTTCCACCTCTATTAGGTGGACTAACTTGCTGAACCATTTGAGCATTTGCTTTACGCTTCGCACTTCCTACTTTTACCTCATCTTGTTTGTGTCTTTCCGCCTTGGTTCTTGAAGCTAATTCTGCTGATAAATCTTTCTATAATTTCAACAAAGAATAATATAAATAAATTTATATGAATGTGTATATATTATATTTAACAAATAACATATGCTAAATATATTTAATATATAATACCTGAATATCTATCTGTAATTCTTTTTCAAGCAGTGCTCTCTTCTTTAGAATATCCTTTTTAAGTAATTCTTTATGTCTAAATAACAAAACTTGCATTCGTGAGTGAACCTGTTGCTTTCTTCGTTGCTCTTGACTGTCTTTTAGCTTTGCTGCTCTTTTTTGTGGGGTAGATTCATTCTCTATTGGTTCAATCTTTTGTATTCTAAAAAGTAAATGGTATTATTAAAGAAAAGTGTCTTTATTTTTAAGTTACACAGTCTTTATTTTTAATATTTATTCTTAGATTTAGAAATTTACTTTGGAGTTTCACGACTTTCTTGTTTTAATGCGGGCTTCTTTTTAGGTGTTTCTGTCCAGTCTGTATCTTTATCATTTGTTATTGATTGTACATTCGTAGATGAGGTCGTTGTTGGAATGTTAGAAGGAGCCGGTCTTTTACGAGATGGGACACGTGGAGTCGTAATTGTAGGCGTAGTATGAGCTTGACTATTACTTGCTGAATTTTCAACACCCCCTTTCATCTGCTTCTCTTGATATCGTTGTAGTTGTAGCAGCTTTTCTTCTATTTCAGGATTAAGGTTTTCTTGTTTCAATGCATTCTTGATGGCTGAAGATATTTTTATAATAATAATTAGAATATTTGAAATAAAAATAGAAACAAATATTTCTAATCCCATTGAAATCAAGCAGTAAAGATAATATTTATTAATAACTAACTTTGTTGTATGTAATCAGGCGTTAAAATAAATTTGTTAGCCGAGGGATCGTTTCCTTCTTTTAAAGATTGCAAAGGTTGCTGACCATTAGCTACATTTGTTTTTTGCGATTCCTCTTCTGTAGTCACACTAGGTTGTGCAACTTGTTGAACAACTACTTTCGGTTTTTCAGGAGAACTTGAAGTTGCTGTCAATGGAAGCTCTGGAATGCTTTCAGTTTCCGTTTGAGGTTCTATCGAAATTAAAATAATATTAATACCACTACAAATTTAATTCAATCAATGCAAAAAATATCAAATCATATAAATACAAACCAGTTGCTGCTGGTGGCGAAACAACTGGTTGTTGTGCAGTTTTTGTTGCTGGTGTAGCAGGTGTATTTGCTGTTGTAGAACTTTGAATCGATTGTTGACTACTAGGTGCAGGTTGAACAGCTAAATAAATTTTAGTAGGTCCCAAAACTCCTTGTTTTCCTGTTGCAGCTTGGGCTATAAAACATGTATATTATAAATATGCTAATAACATTAAATACATATATGACATGAATACGAACCTTTAAGTAGTTGTTGTTTGACCTGTTGCTGCACCATTACAAGTTGTTGCGGGGTAAAATCTGCGCCTTGTAAACCTTGTAAAACTATACGAGGACCTTGAGTAGTTTGTATAACTTGAGCAGTAACGCATTTAATGACAGTTCCAGGTGGTTGACCCGCTAATAAAGATGCTTCTATGCTTCCAGGTGCTGGAGCATTGGAAGTTTGATTTGTTGTGGTTGTAGTAGTAGTCGATGTCTCATTCGTCGATATAGTACTACCAGCGCTATTATTTGTTGCATCAGTTGACTGTGCTCCTGTTGTTGCTGTAGCTGTTGATTGAGTAGATTGTAGTACAGGAACTAAAACATTCAAAGAGTTCATTTTATTTAAATAGTTTTACCTTTAATTCTTTGGTCAAAACATTTATTTTTCAAGATATAAAATTTGAATATACCTTGTTTAGTTGGTGTTACAGTATTTTTTACAATAATACCACTGTTCGTCGAATTTAAATGTACAATTTGATTGCCTGTCGGGGTGCTACGAATAACCACTTGATGACCACCGATTGTCGTTAATTGAGCTTTGCCCGTTGCAAGCTGTTGAGCTAAATTAGCATTAGTAACCACTATTTGATTTCCACTAATGACTTGTCCACCAGAAGATATAACCTATGTTATTAATTAATATATTACTATTGGGTGCATATATTTTATTAAGATTGAATGTAACTGTAACATACTTGTGCACTTTGTACAATTTGTCCAGTATTGGCCACTACAATAGCATTTTTTGTTGGTTGTGCGGGTGTAGTGGCAATAGTTACAGTGGTTGCTGACGAACGTTGAATTCCTTGCTGAGATTGACCCTGCGATTGCTGAACACTTTGTACTTGTGGCGTTGTATTTGTTGTTGTTTTAGATGGACTAGTCTTAGTTGTAGAATTAGCTGTCGTAGCCACTTTAGCTGTAGTTGTTGTAGCTGTTTTTGTCTTGAAAAAGGAATAATAAATTAATAAACCATTTTTATTTGGAATATTTTATCTCACGATATTTTACACATGCGCGCGCGCGCACACACACACACACACAATATTAATAATTTTACCTGTACGGTTGTTCCAGCAGTTTGTGCAAGAGTAGTAATTGCTTGACTATTGTTTAACACATGAAGTTTTCCGTCCGGCATTTGAACTAATTGTTGGCCAGGCATCAAACCTCGAACTTGAAGCTTTCCATCTGGGCCTCTTATAATCTGTACTCTTTGCGGAATTTGTTGTATAGAACCTATTTTATGAATATAAATTTAATTAGAAAAAGAAAAAATAGATTATAATCTAATTGTTGTTACTTGAATAAAAAATAATCGATGTTATAAATGTACCTGTTTGACCGGAAACTTTAATTAGAGACTGTTGATTTCCAGCTTGCTGTGTTTTCGGTAAAATGCTTGTAGGTCCAGAAACAACTTTTGTTGTTCCAAGAGATGCTATTTTAAAGAAAATATTAGATATATACATAAATATCAAATACACATTACATTTATGTATATATTTGACTTAATATTTATATATTTAATTTGGTATTTACATTTCGTCATATAAATACGCTTTGTACTAATAAAAGGCTTATTCTGTGCAGGTGTTGTCAAAAGGGAAGTTAGTTGTGATTTTGTTCCACTGTTTGGATTTGCTGGTATTGCAACTTTGGAAACCAATTTAACTGTGCCATCTGTGATAAAAAATTAATATTTCTTTTGCTATGTGATAGTTACACAATATATCATGTAATCAATTATAATTTATTTCGGAATAGATTTGATTAATACATCTAAATCTTACCATGAGTGGAGTTAGCTGTAACTTTTACAACTTGTGTAGGTGAACCAGAATTGGCTGGGCTTTTTAGAGTTTCTAATGCTCTCTTTTGTTGATGAGCAGCTCTTTGCATGCGCAATTGTTGTTCCATCTTTTCTTTAATCTCTTCAGGTGTTGCTTTACCACTAACAAGTTGATCGCTCATACTAGAATTTGTGCCTGCATTTCGGTTAGAACCAACCGCGGATTGTGGTTGTCCCGATCGACTCCTAGTAATAATCTGGGCATTAGCCTTTTCTAACCTGGATAAGACACACACCAAGTGGAGGGTTAGTATCGAATGGTGTTAAGTGAGGATAGGTCAGAACTGAGTGATATTGTAAGGTAAAAGCAATAGGAATTTAACACAATCATTAATATCCTAATTCTAATAAAATTGTAGAAAAATACAGATATTTTGACAAATTGTAAAAAATGAATTTGTATAGAATTTTTTTGAAATGAAATGTTTAAATGGCAAAAGTCCAGAAGTTATAGAACAATAGATAGGAAAATAAAAAAGTTCAAAAGTTATTGATCAGAACACATAGAATAAATCATAATTTCTTTTAATAAACATACCTATCACCATACTGTTTAATTTCCCATAGCTCCAATTTGTCCTCATCAACCCATTCTTCTGTAACTTGTGGTTCGGTGCTTTGTGGTGATTCTGGTCGTTTCCTTTTTCGCAGACCGCTTCTTATAGACGTAACTTCTATAAAATGTAATTACACATCGTATCGCTTATTTTTCAAAATTTATTTATTAATACAAACCTCGGACTTGTTTTGGAAGTTCCAAAGGTATAACAACTTTCCTACGTAAGTACTGCGTCTTATCTAAAAATTGGCCAACATGACGGTGTTTAAGAATTTCTAATGACATAATTTCTGTATCAGTTGTAATTTGATGTTTGCCATCTGTAGATAATGATTTTGCAGCCATATCGTCCCAACGAAGACATGCCCATAATATTCTTAATTGAAGAGCTGCAGCAGCCAGTGATTTTATGCCAACTGTTCTGTATAACCAACAAGTCTTAAATAATGGCCTAGGGCAGGGATATGGCCATACTGACATATTTGCCTATAATAAAGAAATTAAAATTAATTCATTACATTGTATTATATTTTATTGTTTTTAATGCAAATTTTATTAATGAAATACCTTGGCCATATGATGAAAACCTTGAACTTGTATTCGTCCACCAACTCTAGCCAATTTACACAATTCATGTTGTGGAAGTAGCAATATACTACGATGTTTATTTTTTGTACAAAATGTAGAACATAAAGGATATTTAACAGGAGTGCGCTTTTTTTTTCTATCAGCCAAAGAGATTGAAACTTTCTTCAGATAAACTTTTCCTTCGGTTGAAGTAGTAGAGTACACTCTTTCTGTACCATCAGCATTTAATTCCTTAGCCATTGTACTTCTTTGCACTGTTCTTCCTCTTCGATTAATAATCATTGTCTTTTGTCCTGCACTTGTTTTAACTTCGGATGAAAATGTAACTGAATTTTGAGAACTTGTACTTTGCTGCATACTTTGTATAACGCCATCAACTGACTTTATAGTCTGTTGTGTTGTAGTTACTGTCGTAGTAGTAACTATATTATTAGTTGTAGTGGTCATTATGTGTTCTGAACTGACATCTTTATCAGCATTAGATTCAACTTTTATTTTTTTGATAGGAGGTGAAGCAACTTCTTTGACTACATTCGTAGCTGGTGTTTCTTCCGTACAATGAGTTGCAGATGCTACTGCGGATTCTAAATCTTTTCTGATTGCATCTTTAGCTTCATCATTTCCATTTGTCTTTGAATTTGTTTGTGGTAGTTGTACTGTAGTTGCTCCAATTGATAAATTCGATGTCGATTGATTATTATTTAAAGCATTAGCTTTCCTTAACAATGCTATCAGATCGAGTTTTAGTCTTGCTTTTTGAAGACATATAGGAGAATAACAGGCAGATGTTAAATTTTGTGTTGTAATTGTAATCTTTCCTGGCGGTGCAGTCATATTACAATATCGTGAATAACAAGTAGTATTTTTACTAAATCTCATTATATTGGTATACTGGGTTTTAAAGTGTTGAATACGCTTTCCTATTACAGTCAGCATTTCTCTGGTCGATGTAGATGTACTTTTAGGTTGTTTTTCAGTAAGAATATTCTGTAAAGAATTATCAGCTCCATCTGTATCACTTTCTTCGTTATTTTCTATATCAATTTCGGAATCTCCATCTGCTTTATGATTTGTCGATTGATTTAGCAACCCCTTTGATTTCTCCTACAATTAATGTGTATTTCGAAGAATATATAATGATATGCTAATATGTACTACTTATATTCTACTTTATTTTACCAATAATATCTACTTACGGTCTGTATTAATCTTCTTTCTTCTAAAAGTTTTAAATGTGTTCTACGTGCCAAGAAATCGTCGATCCTAGTCTTTTTAGCAATTTTTGGGTAATGAAGTCTCCCGTTAGTTGTTAGTGCCTTAGTAATATCAATTTCTTCAAATTCTTTGATAGGTGTATAAACTTTCTCGATTTTCATACCAGCTAAAACTACGAGTAAAAAAAAAATTAATACCATAAGCTTGATGTATATACTTAAAAATAATTGAATATTTTGTTTACCACACTCACATGATAAATTCATTTTTGTTTCTTGTTTAATCTGTTGCAGTTCTGTCTTTGTCACTGTCTTTTCTTCTGTTTTTGTATCTGTTTCCATCTTATTTTGTTTATCTTCAATTGGTTCTTCTTTTATGTCTTCTTCTTTGCACTCTTGTTTTATAGATGTATCAATCGATGTATCCTTTGATGATTCTTCCTCTTTAATCTCTTCTTTTATTTTAATATTCATATCATTTTCTTCTTTTTTAGAAGAGCAATATTCTTTTATCAAAAAATCATATGTAGGAGGATCTAAAGCTAATATTTTTAATCCTTCTTGATCTTTAATTTGTACCATAATTTTCTGTGGGCCTATTCGAAGACCCAATTTTAACATGTCAGAATATCTGTAACGGCGACTAGCAGATATCCACAGCCATCCGCCTTGTCCGTGTACTCGATATTCTTCTCCTTTTTGTTTCCATACTTGATGTTTCAAACCCAAAGTATATTTAACAAAATTAAACAAACGATTACGTTCTTCTTCATCTTCTCTTTCCTTCTTATCTTTCTTATCCTGCCGCTTCTTCTCTTCTCGTTCAAGGGCTGTTACTCTTTGTAATTTCACGTGACCAAGTTGATCATGCCATACACTAGCGAACACTACTGATTTAATACATGCTTGTAAAACAATAAGAGCACGCGCAAAATCTCTGGGATTAACACAAGCACCCACCGCCGTAGTCCAAGGTTTACGCAAAAGAGGCCAATTAGTATGCATAAATGATGATTGAATGCTACTTTCGAGTTGAAGAATTGTCTGACGAAGTGTGCTTACTAAGAGAGCTCGCGTTCCTGTCAAACTCCCAACCCATTTGAATTCTGAGGCCTGTGTAAGCGAAAATTTGTGTGATAAATGCCTCTTTTTATCGCGTTCTTCGTTACGTTGAGCCTTATTCAGAGAAATAGGATTGGTACTGTATTGATTCACATATGATTTGAAGTTATTATCCATTCCCAATTTAAAGAGATGTGTACCAGAAGCTATTTGATGAGCTTTCTGTCTTGTTAATCTAGTACCATCTCCCTCGTCTTTCAAACTTTTGTCTAGTTTTTCTAACTCTTCCTTCGACAACTGTCCACTACTACGTTTCTTTAAATCATCCATATTAAATGTCCTAGGTTGTAAAGATCCTGTTTTTGACCTCGTTACAATAGTATGTTTTTTTCCTATGAAAAAAATGTAGATTATTCTATCTAATTAAATCAATTTTACAACTATATAACTTACCATCTTTACCAATTTTTGAAATATCCTCTTCTCCTTCTAATACTTCTTCATCAATTTCTTCGGAGGATGATAATGATATACTGGCTTTAACATCTTTATTTATTCCATCTGTTACATTGGTATCTACACCATCTGTTTCTACATTTTCTGTATCTAGTTTTTGAGTATTTTCTTTTGTATTCGATTCTTCAGACGATTTTGTTTCCTGTTGCTCAGTGACAGCTGCCAATTGTTCTTCTAGAGAATCTGTACCTTCATGAATTCTGCGTACCATTTCTTCAGCTTCTTGCCTTTGTTTTTCTTTTTTCTCCTCTTCTTCTTTTTCTTGTTTTTCTTGGCGTTCTTTTTGTAATTTTTGTATAAGACCTGTAATGCACATTTGATGAAAGTATTAAATACTATTCCTTTAAATCAGAAATAAAATTTAAAAAATGCAAAATTTTAGAAATTCAACCAAACTCACTGTTTTCTACTTCCAGGTATGATTTTTTGTTACCCTTGTACTGATTAGTGATCTGTTCTGTAAGTTCCATTTGTCTTACAATTTCATCTTTGTAATCTGATAATTCTCTATAAAGTGCAACTTCCATTTCGTTACGGTCTAAGCAAAGCATTAATTCTTCTAGCTGTAAAGGTGCGCTATAATACCAAACTTCAGCATCTTCACTTTCACTACAATAACCAATTTTATTAATACAATCAACATTTCTTTAATATATAATGCAATACATCATATAGAAAATTCTTATTTTAAAGTATACTTACACAAAAATTCTTCTTGCAAGAAACCAATATTTTCTGCCATGTCTATCAAATCCTAGATGTTCTTGACGACATAATGAACCATTTTTCTCAACATCAGGTATGCAATCAGCCACTCCTGTAATTTTATGAGCTTTGCATGTACTACATTGCCAATCTTCAGTAGGAACATCTACCAATGGAGGTTCAACACATTCTAAATGAAACACTGCTGGGCAAGTTTCACAACATAATAAATCTCCCAGACGATGACATACTCTACAGTGATCATCATAGTGCATATTTCCTAGAAAATGATAGTATTTATGATACATACTGTCATCATAATATATTATATGGAATATTTTGTAACTGACGAAAAATTATTAATAAATTAATAAAGGTATTAATAAATTTAAAAGTCGGTTAAAATAAGTTTTAATATACATATAGACATTGAAGAAATATCAATTATTATACATATAATGTTAAATCACTGAAAAATGTTTTAGCATTCATATTTGCAAAGAAACAAATATAATTAAGACTTCAGCATGGACATAAAAAATTTTCCTGCTGATTAAATAATAATTTATATATTTCTATATATGAACATTTATAAACTATTATATAAAAAAAATATACATAAGAAATAAAACAACGTGAAATACCATTTAGTGTACCTTCGTGCAACAGGTCTTCTCTTACTGGATTTGTAATTAAAAATTGATCTGTCAAAAATTGTAGCACCTTGATTCTATCTTCAACAGAAGTAAAAGGATATTCGCATGTTGATAAAATATGTAAAATATTTTGATCAAAAGACTTGTCACTTTCTACGTAAGAACGTAATGCCTCTGACCAAGTCATAGAATCCACAAAGTATAAACTAACATTCACAGAATCTTTTTGATCTAGAGGACCAAAGTGTGTTTGCTGAGAATCTTCTTCTCTAAGAAGCGCTTTGATCAGCATAATATGTATCTCAGCTAATAGATTGGTTTGATCTTCGCACATAAGTGCAGCACAGAAATCTTCAAACCTAAAGGCTGAAAGACGTACCAAAGTACGAAAGTGTCTCAATACTTCATAAATAGATAAACATGGCATAACAAGTTCTCTAGGGACTAATAGATCATCAGATGATTTAGGTAAATTTAACGGCGGCAGTTCCCTATTTTGGAGCCATAATGGTTCTGGACTTGGTGGCCTTTGCTGACTAAGCAGTGTTTTACGGGGTGTGCCACTAGTAGTACTATAACTGGAGAGGGAAAAGTCACTATCACTGGAAGGATCAGGTTCTTCTATACTTTCAGATGAATCTGCATCACTTTGCAGAAGATCCTCTTCAACTTCACTTTTTTCACTGGATTCATCTCCAAAGTCAGACCCATAATGATATTCAGAATCGTGATAATCAACATTTGGATTGTAACCTCGGCGTTGATATGCACCAGAACTTGAGTGACCACCTTTTCGTGAATGTCTGTCTCTGGGTCCTCGAGATTTTCGAGTTCGTGTACTTCGTCTGCTTTCCTCACTTTCAACTGGCGATGATGGTCTTGAAGGTGTCGGTGTACTTGGCTGTGAGTTTGGTGTTTCCGAACCCTTGTTTTGCAAGTATTTCGGCTTCTTCATAAGATGGTATTGAAATTTTTTGGGCCTTTCCATGACCACCGATTTCGGAGGTCGACCCCTTCTCTTTGACCCTCTCCCCGTCATTGTTCACACACTGTCAACGAAATGGCACTTACTTAACACGTGATTTATGGAAACGCGCGCTTGTAAACAAATACAAATGACATCGTAGGAATGAAATGGAACTCATGTTTGTACTCTGATCTTTGCGCCATTTTTTGGCTATGGTCACGTGACCAAACACAATTCTTTCATGATCAAACGTTTCAGTACGATCTTGCGTGGCTTCTACTTTCCTGTCGACGAACGACAATCACTTTCCCGTAATTATAACAACTTGTATTACTACTAGTAACGACCAAAATAAGTACAGAATTATTCACTGACGCGAATGTAAGGGGAATTTACAATATCTAATCTTTTAAGAGAGCGCTGCTGCAATTGGTTCATCGAATAGCCGCCATGTCTGGCCTCGAACGCATCTACTCCAAAAGTAGAGAAAAAACTTTGATAAAATTTTCCTTTCTCCTATCTAGAACAATCTGTTGCTCGACACATTCCTCTCGACCTAGTTTTGACAAGATTCATGCAATGCAGAAACTAATTGATTGCTTTTTAATTTCTCACGAAACGTACAGAAGATCCAATCGCTTTCACCGTAACTACACAAGAGCCTGTCAGATCAACAATAGGTGGCGACATGCGCGGTTGGAAGAACGCGATTCTAACCACACTTCCGATAAATATGCTTCCTTCGCTTTGTTTATTTCCTCGATTTTTCACAAGTATCTCTATTTTAATCCATTACACTTATTATTTCCAACAAATTATGCAATTAATTCGCATATACGATCGAACGAATTCGCTGTTACCCGCAAGAGAGAAATCTAACCTTAGTTATAGAGAAGCTTCGACAGAGGACACCACTATAATTCCAAATTGTGTGTCGTTTCGTCGGTACACATTCTTTTTAGCTCATAGTATCATACTAATTAAAAATTAATATTATTAATATCAAAGAAAAATTTTTTCCTATATTTATCATGTAATTTAGTTAATAACAAATTTCAACTAATTTAAGAAAAATCAGCGATGAACGCGACATCTTCCTAATTGAAGCTAAAATTCTATCCAGTTTAAACTGATGTTGCACAACTTTTTTCTTTCAATACAAACTTTGTTATTAATTATTGTTAACAACAGTTGCTTCCTAAATGCCATAAAAGAACATATTTTGTATTAAAAATAAGAATTTTCTACAAATATTATCGTTTCTGGTATATTTAACAATCACATAAAAGTCGATAGAAGTTGCCAATCAGATACATAGCAATATATTATGATTAATTGTATGTTTACTAAATACTTGCTTAAGTAATAAAATAATAAAACTAGAATTTACAAGAATAATTTATCAACGATAAATCACCGAATTAACGTCATATAAATTATAATAATGTATTTCTAAAATTGATTCCTAGATGAACGAGAAAATAATCTAGCTTTAAATAGCCACTTAAGTAATGACAAACAAAAAAGAAACAATTTTTGGAAGCATAACATGTAGGATAGTACATAGATGTATATTAGTGAAAACGACGTAAGATTCTCGTATGATGTAATTTTGACAAAAATTATGGCGCCATCTTTGAAACGGATGTCACTGGTTCAAAGCATTAGCGACAGAATGAAAGCACGAAGGAGGGAGGGGGGATCAAAGAAAAATGGCCGTCAAGCGAAAATCGAGAAATACGAAAAACGAACGAGAGTGTAACGATCGAATGTGAATACGAGTCGGCGGTTTTTTTACGAATTAATCACGGGATAACGAACGAAATGCAAAACGATATGAGAATGTATACGTTAAAGCCGATTGTTTCCTTGCCACAAATGTTGCATCATAGGAAAACCATGTACGAAATGCGAAATATTCATGAAGAACAATCAACATACAACCATATGGAATCCGAGAACAAGATCGTGCCTGATATCACTGAGCAGGTTATCAGCTTTTTAAAGGTTTTCATCATTTCTGTTATCTTGCCGACGTGAACGAGAATGTTGTTAGTTTAACTGGAATGAACGGTTTACTCACGCGTTTATTAAGCATGGTAGCTACGAGTGTTTCTTCTGTCTCGAGCTTGTTGTGCATGACTCCTCCCAAAATTTCCACAAGCACTAATCACGATCGACCGGGAATATGGTTCTACAGGCTTGATCGATGCTTGCCCCTCCAATTTTTCAACTAACAGGACCTTACGCGGCTACGGCAGATGAAAAATTCAGTTCGTTCGAAGGATAAGCGGGAATGTGTTGATAATTAGTATAGAAGGGCAAGCTTACTAAATTAGAACTGCACTGAAAGCTACAAAGTACAGTTGTATAACCAAACACATGTAAAACCTAACCCAGTAAAAAGATGTATGTACTTTGTAGTATTTACTGGCATTAATCAACAATGTTAGTGATCACCTATCAAATCTATTCTCCATAACCCTATGTTTTTAGACATTTTTTTTCTGAAGTGGAAATAGTAAATACATGTCTGTTTTGAATGTTGCTAGTATTTTTTAACTTGAAACAGAATTTGAAGTATATTTTATGAGAAATTGTATTGTCATAACCATTATATTAAATTGTGAGGTTTAGATTGTGATCGATTAGTAATTATAATGATGATGTTATATATGAAAACTGCTTTGACAATGTTTGGAAAATATAAAAATTTTATTTTAGTTATGATGTTTAAATTCTAATTGATAGATTCTATATACAGTAATGTCAAATAATTTTAGTTTTATTTCAGAACTATCTAGTTAATTTATTCCTCTTATTAAATTTTATATTATGGTAATCACTAATTCTTTATATAGGTAATATTAAATGTACTTTAAAGTAAGATTTTATTTCAGAGTCCACTACCAGAATATAATGCATTACAAGCACGGCAAGAAAAGATACTGGCACAACTTGCAGAACTTAAGAAGCAAGTTTCAACACTTTCTGGGTTTTTAAGACAAACAAAACAAACTACAGTAGTTGATAAAAGTTCTACAGTTAATAAGAGCCAGGTAATATCAATGTAAGGTAATATTTTTAACCTTTTAAGTGAAAAGTTCACATGAGAATTTATTAACATTGACTTTTATAGGAACCAATCAATGTGAATCTTATCATTAATGTGAATCCTAAAAGACAACCTTATTTTATATCAGCATTGCAAAAGTTGTGGAAAGATACTGATATTAAAGTACAAACTTATGTTCATTCAAGTGTTAATGAAGTAGTGTCTGTTAATTATGAATCAACTACAAGTTCTTCCAAAAATAATATTAATTTATCATTGATCTGGAAAAATGGTAAAATAAATCGTATTTATGGAAATAGTTAAATAGTAAAAGATATACACTTACAAAAAGGTTTATTTTTTTTATTTTCAGTTGATGATCTGGAACTTATATCTGGTCTATATAGTTACTATATAATTGGTGAAACAAATTTTTTAAGATATTTAAGTAGATTAATAAATTCGCATAATTATGAAAATTCTGGTTGTACAGAAAAGATAAACACTACTGACTTGATATTAGATTTGTGTCATTCTTTATATTTTGAAGAATCAGCAAAAAAAAAGCAAGAAATATTATCTTTAATAGGAGATAAATTAAATTGGCCAGATAAAAAGGACTTTGATATAGCAGATGTTGCTGTATGGTGTACAATTAAACAATTTTTTCCCAAAAAATATCCACCAAAACTTAACAAATGGTATGAAGCTTGTGAAAAACATTTTGTATAAATAAAAATCTCTTATTAAAACATATTTATTATTTATTTGTATAAACACAGTTTCAATTGTTTTAGAAATATCCCAAAATTTAGTAAGAACATCATTGATCAAAATTATAAAAAAATAGTATGCATAAAATTATATAAATTTTATTAAAATATTAACACATACTTAGAATATCTTGTACAAGTAATGTATAATTTCAGACGCGATTTGTTTGAATTTGTCATTAATACATAGAAATGCGGATAAAAACAATTTTATCCTTGAATTAATTCTTATTGGCAGTGTGTAGAGACAATCATATCTTCATTTGTACGAAGATTAAGTTTTTATGACATAGGATGACAATGATTGATAATTGATGTTAACAAATAGGGAAATTAATGCTATATAGCATAAACATTAGAAAGCAAGTTGTCTAATATAATATTAAGGACAAAGAATGTATCGTTTTTAAAAGTAAATATTTATCAAACAATTTTCTATCTAATTCATGACATATATTAATTACAATTTTTGAGTTGTAATTGATATTATGGTTGTGTTGAATGGAAAATCAACCAAATTAAAAGTTGGAGTATAATTTTATCAACCTTGTTTCATTAACCAACTACAATTAATAATTATTCTATTAAATATAATAGAATTATAGCTGCCATCATTGAACTGCTCAATTATTTTCATTCTCTTATATTTTCAATAATACATATATTTCTAGATTTTGGCGTATATTATCGAAGAATATTTCAAAATTTGTTTTATATTTTCTACGATTTCTTAACATCTTGTTTATATCGTTTCTATGATCTTTTTATTACAAAATAAGTATCAAGCAAAAAAGACATTTCACGCATCAATATCAGTCTGAAATGCTTTTCGCCTTCAAAACAATAATTACATAGATTAAATGCATTATGGTAAGAAGATTACTGTCCTAAAATTGAATAAGTCTGTGTATGATAATGTTTTACAATACTGTAAGTGTAATATTATATACTACAAATGAATTTATGATATTGTGGTGAATTAAATAGATTGCATATATTATTTATATGCAAATGTCAATGCATTAAAATCATGTCTTTTTCTTCTTCGTTCTATGATTTAAAAAGAAAGATGAAAATAGACGATAAATATCTATTTGAAGAAGATAAATATATGTTGTTGAAAGATTACTTAGCATAAAATTTTATCTAATGTTGCCTAAGCTGTGCACTAAATGTACAAGTGTTGTATCAGTATTTGCTATTTTGTAATTTATATAAATTTTATGTACATTATACATAATAATATTAAAAACAAAGTCCCTTAAAGATAGAAATTCACGCAGTCGCATTTTACGTAATGTTATCTATTTATTCGGTACAATAACTTTATCAGACTCATCTTTAGTCTATGAAGATTAATTGAAATTGATATGATAGGCCTGATTGTGAACTGTTCATATATTTAGATCGATGTGTTATATCAAACAACTTTTATTTTGTTGCACAAATGTCAATTAAAAACATTAAAAAAATTTATTCATACGAATGGAAAAGATTTATAAGTGATATTCTAATTAGTATGTTCGTATATTTTAATGGATTATAATTTAATTGTCTTTATCATATTAACGTAGTATTAAAATATTATTTTGTTTTTTGAGTTTATCAATTATATATGTGGTTATTCCTGGCAGTTTTCGGTACGATATTGTTTTTTATTGTTATTGATGATATTCTATTTCATTTTTAATACGTTATATTAACACTTTTAAACTTATCTTTCTTACACTTAAAAAATGCGCAAGCATTACGTTATTCGAGATCCATGCAATATTTTGTTCCAACTTCACTTAATGAAAGTAAAAAATATTCATTATACACATTTTGACTTTACCTAAAATTATAAATAATATGTATTTCAATATATCACAATATGGTGGTGCCAAAGCATTTTAAAATTACTATACGAAGTATCAGCGTGCGTGAAACACTCATAAATTTGTGTTTCAACATAAGTCTTTAACTCTGTGTATTTCAATTTCAGTGCTGAGCTATTAAAATTCTAACTATTCTGCTTCATGAAAATGATCAAAATTTTAACAATATCTCTTTTTACACATATTTAACAATTTTCTTTTTTCTCCAAATTATTTATATGCTTCAAAATGAATTCGTGCTCAGCATAAATTTATTTTACTTTAATCGTATAACGATTATAAATTTCGCTAGTCTATAATTCGGCACCCTATCTACTTGACGAAAACTTCCATTTTTTATTATGAACAAATTAGACGAACGACGAAAAACCAGGCAATGGTGCTCTCGACCTTGCCATATTGTTCATAATAATTTGTCCCCCATTTAAACTGACAACAGCACTACCTTCAGGCTCAGAATCAGTGTACGATGAATAATTTCTAACTGGTTTCTGACGTTTCCAGGACTGTCTTAAGGAATCATTAACATTAGCGTAATGATTTACGAAGGAATGTGGATCCGACTGTACACTTTCATTCTCGCTTTCAGATCCCTATAACATAAAATAAGTTGTGTATAATGTACATGTTTTATACTTATATTTAAGGAATGTTACCTGTGAATCTGTTGAACTAATTTCGGAAGGTTTTTCCGTAACGCTACTATCGTCAGGGTTTTCATCATACCCTTTCAGACTTTCTTCGTCGCTATGATAAGCAACAGAAGCTGGTGATGGTCTAGGAGGTGACTTTCCCAACATTGTAGGAGGAGGAGGATGCATAGACTTTCTTGCTAAAGTGTTTCTTTTACCTAATGTACCACAAGCATTAGCCATATTCATAGCACCACCACCTCCTTGTCTTGATCTATAAAGCTCTAAATCAGATTCTTGTCTATCATCAGTATCCATCGCCATAGACTCTTCAAGCGTCTTTTGTGCTTCTTCTAGAACAATTATTTAATTATTATAAACCCGTATATTTTGTGTTAGAATGTATTTATTACAACTTACGTTTATATTTATAGCTTTTACTTTTCACGCATAGCACTGCTATGACCATTATAATAATTATAATTGATGCAGCAGCTAAAGTAACCATAAACCAAGTTTGTCTGTAAAATGGTTTATGTTGTAGGTACGCATATTCAAGGTATAGCTTTGATGGAGTTAAAATCTAAAAAAAGAACATAAAATTATCACTAATATTGAATGCTTAGAAATATTTATAAAAATGTATATACAGCAATCCTATTTACCGTTTCTGTGGAATATGCTGGATAACTAATTCCATAGCGGTTATATGATATTACTCTGAATAAATACGATGTGGATGGAAGTAAATTTTGATAAGATACAGAATACTCTGTCAATGGTCCATTACTACTACGTACGATTGTCTGCCAACGACTATCATCTATAATTATAAATATGGTAATAACATTTATTTAGCTTTGATAATAAGATCGTAAATGCAATTGAAAACTTCTGCAGGTTTTCATAAAATTATGTGCTACAGGAAAAAGTGATATATCTGGTTGCTTTCATAGTTTTTGAGAAAGCAATGATGACTGAAAACTTGCATAGTTATGTTGTGTGTTATATGTTACATGTTTTAAGGGAATTAATAAAGTATTATATGTAAGAACTGAAAAATTAAAACCGTAGGAATACACCATCATCTAACATGTCAAACTTTACCTATTCATTTATTACAGTAAATTATACCACCATTCGAAGTTAAGATGTTTGATGAATTTCTAACTGAATTCATGGAAAATGTCATGCTATGACATTATCATGCAATCAACAGTACAAATATCACTAAACAAATCACAGATTAATAACAAAGAAGAAGCTATATTTTAACGCTAACAAAAATCATATTTAACTGTTGAGATCATCTAACATAATACTCGACGTTCAATATATTTACGTGCATTGAAACTTACAATGCTGCCACTCTTCCATTGCTATATGATTATAAAAAAAGGCAATATTAGTAATGCAAATAATATAATCTGGAATTTTATAAATAGATAATTTATTTTTAAATATGTGAAAATAAAATAATCAAAGTAACTCTATTATTCATTTTTATCTTTCACATGTATAAATATATACTTTTTAGAAATATTTCTCATATCTTTTTTATCAATTCTGCAATCTCCGTTTTAGTATTTGAAGGGTTTTATAAATGTTAAAATAGTTCATGTTATTTACCTTTCCGGCGTGTTTCGATGTAGTATCCTAGAATGGGTCCTTTTCCAGAAGCACCATTAGTCCACTGTAATTCAACACTAGACACTGTTTTTGTAACAGCAAGACTGCTAGGTGCCATTGGTGAACCTTCTTGTGGACCTGTTGTGACATTTCCGGATATAGGCGGACCAAAATCAATGGTTTGCGCTCTAACCATAAAAGTATATGTTTCTTCTTCTTCTAAAGGTTGAATTAGTAGACTTGTTTCCGTTACCTTTTGTTTAACTTGCTTACTAAAACCTACAATAATATAAAATGTTACGTATCTAAGCAATTGTTTGTTCGTACATTAAATATTTGGAATAACTTTTATACTAAAAAACATACGATCATTTTGTTCTGCAGTTTCATATGTAACAATGTAGCCAACTATTTCACCATTTCGTAGCTTTGGTGCTTCCCAAGAGACGCGGAGACTAGTCATTGTAATTTCTGAGAATTGTAAATTATGTGGTGGTCCAGGTATATCCTATAAATCAATTGAATATATTTAAAAAAGAAAGAGAGAAAAGAAGCAATTACGAGTTCAGTTTAATTATTGTTAAACTTATGTACCTGTTTAGTTCTAACAGTGATAGATGGGGTTCGAGGACCATCGCCAGCAGGGTTGAAAGCCAATACTTGAATGCGATATTCTGTATATTTATCCAAAAACACTAAGCTATGTGTTAAGTATGATGCTGGTACAACTTCTATTTCTTCTTCCTGTTTGTTTTCCAAATCTTGAGGAGAATCAGTAACTAAATAGAAAATCTAAAATAAGAAATATAAGTAATAAAGTAATAAATATTTTTTAAACAATTAAATTAAAAAATAAATTTTATATATAATGATAATTTTACTTTATATCCTAATAAATCTCCATTTTGCATATTGGCTTGGGGTGGTTTCCAACGTAGATGTACTTCTGTAGAAGAAATTGGTTCTGCTTTTAGATGTTGTGGTTCTCCTGTAGGAACTGCTTCTCCTACATATACAGTCACTGGAGGGCTTGATGGACCTTCACCTTCAGAATTAAAGGGTAACACTATTACTTCATAATACCTATCTTCTGTTAAATCACTTAAAACAATCTTCGTAGCCTGCAAAAGTTAAGAAAAAATTAATACAATTATGATTTAGAATCTATTACAGTGTTATATAATTATAATTATATTCATTACCTTTATTCCTAAAACTTCTTCTTTAGGAGTATCTTGAAGGGCTGTGGGGAAATCAGAAACTGGTTGATAAACGACGCGATAACCACCTGTTTCATGATCACCGCTCCAATATACTTCATCTATTGCGTTCCAATGAACCTCTATACTAGATGTCGTTATTGGAACTACTTTCAATCCGATAACTCCCCGAGAAGGTGCTATAAATTTATATTATGATAAAAATTATGTATCTTAACGAAATAAATTTAAGGCAAATGAAAAGTAAATTTTATATACCTGCTGGTAGAGTTTGAACTTGAACAGATTCTGTACTCCAAGTTGAAGGACCTATATCGTTAGTTGCTTGTATTCGGAATTGATAGAATGTAAATGGTTTTAAATCATTGGCTGTATAAGATGTTAAAGTTGGTTCTACTCTTTCAGGAATCGTTTGAAATGGTCCTGAATTTTCTGATTGTTGTACAGTATAATATCTATAAAAAAACACTATACATATTAATTTTACATAATATAAAAAATTATATATTAGATGTAGTGAAAAGTTTACCTTAATGGTGCAAATCCATCACGGCCAGGTGTCCAATTAAATGTTATCTGTCTACTTTGTATTTGCGATCTGCTAATTTGTGGCATCGATGGTGATTGCGGACGTTCTCTATTATTTGTAGTAAAAACAAGAGCGTACGCTGTTTTTCCCCATCCTAATCTCGTTTGTGCTGTTACCGAGAACATGTAATACTTCTCTGGCTCTAGTCCAGTTGCTCTAAAAGTTCTATCTGATGCAGGAAACTCCTTCGAAAATTGATGATCCTGACTATTATTTAGATGAAACATAACTTTATAGGCGAGAATTTCTCCGTTCGGATCTTCTGGAGTATCCCAAATAATCCGAGCAGTAGTAAAGCTTACATCAGGGAACGACACATTGGATGGGGGTCCAGGAGCATCTTCAAATGTTTGTACTCTAACTGGCGGAGTACTTAATGTGCCATCGCCAAGACGCGTATAAGCTAGAACTTGTATGTGATACTGGACAAATTTTCGAAGTTCTGTTAAAGTTGTTGTAAATGTTGTGTTACTAGGAATGTTTTTATATTGGAATGCTGATCTAGCATTTGCACCATAGTAAACTTTAAACCCTTCTATTTGTCCATTCTGGTGTTCCGTGGGAACATCGCCCCATCTAACTAATATGGTCGTGGAAGACGTTGCATTGGCTTCTACATTAATAGGACCCATCGAAGGAACTGATTCGCGAGTTCTTTCAACAGCTTTCGGGCTTATTGTCGATGACCCAACGTCATTAAGCGCTTGCATTACAATTTTATAAAGAGCGTATTCTTCCATGTTCTCTAAAATATACGAATTCGCTGTATGGTCTTCTATAGTTATGCTTTTTGACTTGTTCGTTCGAACTTCAGTATAAGTAACATTATATCCCCTTGGATTTCCGTACCATTCAATCTGTTGTAATGGAATCCATCTAACGCGCAATTCCGTGGCGCTCATTGCACGAACCGTAACATTCCTAGGAGGATGTGACGGTGGTGCTTGAATCGTTTGAAATTCTTTTGTTGGTTCGGAAGGTTGGGAAGCACCGACAACATTGTTAGCTATTAATCGTAATTTATACTGCATAAATGGAATCAGACCGCCTACAGTGATTGTACTAGCATCAGGATCTGAAACTTCGTATATATTGTACCATGTTGTGTTTCGGGTGGTTTGTGCTTGTACTGTCCACTTTATTATGGACGAATTGCCGTCAAAGCCTGGAGTAAATTGAAGAACAACAGAGAATGCATCTATATTAGACAGTGCTAATTTAGTTGGTGGTTCAGGAAGAACAGGCTCAACACCTGATTGTATAACAGCTATTGCTGGTTTTCCAGGGCCTACTGAAGTCCAAGCAACAACTTCAAATCTATAATGAGTCATTGCTTGTAAATGTTCAATCTTGGCTGAAAGAGTGTCCGACGTGAAGTTTTCTACTCGTAGAGAATCCGGTACATCTTTGATCATATATTTTAATTGGTATTGGATGAGAACTCCATTAACTTCCTGTGGAGCATTCCATTTAACGGTGAGTGAACGATCACTTATGTTCTCAAATTGTAGATTTTCTACTTCTTCAGGTACATCTTCGCGTGTACGAATTTGAACGGGAGAACTTTTCTCACCATCACCTGGATCAGTGAAGCATAATACAGTTATATCGTATAAGGTATATTTCTTTAAACCTGTCATAATGGCACTTTGCTCTGCAAGAGGATCGAATAAACTAGGTGGTACGGTCATCGATTTGTATTCATTCGCTTCTGTAAAATTATGCCCGATCCAGGCTTGTAATTTATAACCTTGATTTATTCCATTAATCTTTTGCGGATTCGGAGGTTTCCACCACACTTTTATCGATGTTGAATTAATGGCTGTTGCCTTTACGTTTGTGGGTGGTGCTTCAGGTACTCCTTCCTTGGTTTTAATCTTCAAACCTTCCGTAAATACTCCAACCCCTTTATCATTATACGCTGCTATCTGCACAATATAATCCTTCCAAGTAATTAGGTCGGTAATAAGATAATTTCTTTGTGCTTCGTTAGTAATATTTTGTATTGTCCATGGATTGTCGTTGTAGCCGTATAGTCTATATCTTAATACGTATCCTAAAATATGGCCGTTTCGATATTCTTCTAATGGAAGCTGCCATTGCGTGATTATTTCTGAGGATGATCGAGCGGAACCAACGAATCCTATTGGTGGTCCACTCGGAGCTACAGTAAAATTCACAAATATTAATAAAAGTTTGGAAAACTATTAAGATTTGCAGGCTTGTAACTATTACTTACGCTCTTGAGGAAGAATTACTACATTACTAGGATCCGAAGGAGGTCCCTCGCCAACGCTATTTTCTGCAGTCACTCGAAACTGATATGCAGCAGCAGCTTTTAGATTGTTCAATAGTACCCAACGATTTTGTGCCGAAACATTATTACACTCTGTGATCCAATTTAGCGCAGAATCAGGTATTGGTCCTATATAAAATAAATCGGAAATATATACGTATATAAGTAGACATGTACAGACAGATTAAATTTTTTTAATAAAGATCAATTTATGCTTAACTACCGAGATCAGAAACCTCCCGCCTTTGAACGATAAACTTTTTTGTTGGACTGTTTCCATCAAAGCCAGGAACCCAACTAACATTTATGGTGCGAGGTGAAATTCGCTCAACTCGACTAGCCATTACGTTTATTGGTGCGAACGGCAATTCGATTACACTAAGACGAGCAGATCGAGTCTCATTTCCTCCTGGAGAAACCACAGAACACATATATTCACCAACGTCAGACGCACGAACGGCCGCTATTTCCAATGTACCATCATTTCGCATTTTTACTCTTTGACTGGCTTGTGTATTTATTACTCTGCAAAAGCAACAAATATACTGTAACCATTTTCATTATCATTAATATCATTAATGTGGAAATGCACGTACTGTGAATTATGAAACCATGCTATATCGTACAAAACACTTGGATCGTTGGAGACCTTGCATTGTAATTCCGCGGTGTAGCCGAGAAGTACGGAGGTATCAACAGGTGGTTGGATAATTTGTGTTCGAACTGAAACGAATCAAATTCTGGTCAGAAAAGGGTGATTTTTTACTACCCTAAAATTGTTTAATCATATCTTACCTAAAACAGTAAGATACGCTGAGCCATTTACAGAACCAGCTTCATTAGCTCGAATACACATGTATTTTCCGGCGTCGTTTGGCTTCACCGCAGCAATTAAAAGATCTCCGTTATCTAAGACCTGTACTCTTCCGGCTATTTCCACAGGAATTGTATCTATTAATGAATTAATGTGTATATCAGTGTTATGGTATTAGTTGCCCGTATGAATGAGTGATTAATAATTTACCATTATAAATCCATGTAGTATTAGGTATCGGAGCTGCTACAGCATTACATGTTAAAGTTGCATCCTTTCCATCTAATATAGTTTGGTTTTGTGGGCCATTCTCCATGATTGGTCCAGATGCTGAAAACAATAATTTGAATCTATTAATGTTTTGCTTGTGACCAGAAAGAATTGATTACATGCACGCAAAAAAAGGCAGGAACAATCGATCACAAAAGTAAACTTTCCCCATTTCAGTGTTTTCCAGTATACTATCTATTGATATTTTATGAATGATAGTAAAAAATGAATCAAAAAACATTGGAAAGAATTTAATAGCGTTCATTCGTATATAATGGAAAACTCTGAATTTACCAATACCTGACTTCAATTAATAATAATTCTCTAATACCGAAACTTTATTTTTACTAAAACTTAAATTACGTATACTCTATAGCACAACTACAAAAATAGCTAATATTCAAAATTTTTGCCTTACAATTATCTTCCTAATCTAGAAACGTGCTATTCACGATATATTTTGTCCGTTTACTGCGACGAAAATACGTGCAACTGCTTAAAACAATTCGTCTACGTTTTCTGACACTGATAAAAGTATATTAATTTTGTTTCAAATATAAATATAATTGAAAAATATTTTTGTTTGTAATAATGTTAATAACACTGTATATTGTATGTTGTGTAATAACATCACATCATATTTATTATTACGTTCTTCGAACATATTTTTTATAATTTTTTAAAGAGCCAATGTGTTTTACAAACAAAGAAACCATCGTGCTTTGCAGATGTATTCACTATAACTACCAGAATAAAACACGGATACAGCTGGTAAAAGCAAACATTGTGGTGTGATATGCATTCTTCAAGCATGTGCCCGGGGTAATTTCAAAAAGGAGGTGGATATTTCGTGGCGACTTGTCGTTAGAATCTTACTGTCTGGATATTGAGAGAACTTAAAACGGCGATCAGATTGGCGAACTCTGACTACATTGTAGCCAGCTGCCCAGCGGACAACTCTGTTTTTCAGTCTGCTTTCTAATCCTTCTGCCCCATAAAAAACACGTCATTTGTTATAAATATAAAGAAACATCGTTCGACTAATAAAATAAAACAGAAAATTAATAATAATATATTTAATGATTTCATGTAACTCCAACGGATTATGTACTAACTTTTTGCTTTTAGCCAGGTGTAACTGGATGCTTCGCCAGCGTCGTTGGATGCAAGGCATTGGAACATTCCTGAGTCATCCATAGTTAATTTTTTAATTGTTAAAGAGCCATCTTCTTCCAGTGCGTACCTATACATAAAAATGTTGAAAAATGTAGAAATAGGAAGATAAGAGAATTTTGAATTTGATAGATGATCTCAGTTAAAATACATAATTTAGGTAGCAATTCATGAATTTTTTTTACTGTTTGAAAATTTAGCAGTTTTTCTAAAAATCATACCTAAATCCAAGAAGATGATCAACAGGCTCTGCATTTCGAAACCAAGTGATTTTAGGAGGAGGTACACCGACAGCATCGCATGGTAACGTTACAGTTGATCCATAATCACTAAGCGTCTCCCGTTTCAATTCCGTTATAAAAGTAGGTTTCTCTAAAATATTATAACACAAAAATAACGCATATGTGAGAAATTTAAAGGTTACAAATCTCTAATTGACGAATCCGTTTTACCATATACGACAACATTCGCGCTCGCGTTCACTGTTGGATATCCACCGCTTCTCAAGTCCACATGGCACGAGTATACGCCGGTGTAAGTTATGTTTGCTGATATTAACGCCAAAGTTCTATTCCATGAATCGTTAAAACTGTATGATATTCTCGAGTTCTCGATGGGGATCCCGTCTTTCGTCCATAAAGTTCGTAACTCATGAAGAGACCTAAAATTACCCGTTTGAAACATTTCTCTCACAGAACAGTTTCATGTAGGGTGATTACGAGCCAATATATCAAACTTTCAAAGTGTAACCCATTCTCTTTAAGAAAGAAAAGAGGTATAAAGTCTTACTTTTTTTTCAAAGGTTTATTTTATATTATTGCAAATATTCAGATTTTGTATAATGGAGATCGTAAGAGCATTATTATTTTATTATACGACTAATTTGTATCCTTTCTTCCGTAAAATCCACGAATTACCTAGCATTGGCTATGCAATGTATGTAGGTAACATCCTGATCCTTGATAATCTGAGTGTCCTGCGGTTTCACTATGATACTAGGTGCCACCTCAGCGTTGGCATCTCCCGTGACTTGCAATTTGAAAAAGGGACTGTTCTCCTCTTTGCCCAATTGCGTGTTAATGGCTCTGGCTCTGTTTAACATATAAAGTGCGAAAGAAACATTTCCTGTAGTTTCCCTAGTTATAAGAAAATTACATGTAACGAAAAATAAGCTCCTTTATTCCTTTATTCGAAAATTAAAAAACTTCATTGTAGATACATAAATGAATATATAAACTTTTAGATTGACAGTTTATATAGCAATCGTCCCATAAAGTTTCATATGTACGACATCCATTCTCTGATGGCTACACAAGGTAACTCCCTGGACCAGTTACTTTAATACGAACCTGTACAGGCCTTGATCGCTCTCAGACGCGTTCAGGATAAGCAACGTATGATGAACAGACGCATATTTTATGCCGTATAACAACGAGCCGTCGGACGTGAACCATGTAACGTCAGGTGCAGGATGGCTTTCTATCGGTGGCAGCGTTAAAACAGCCGCACTGCCCGATTTCACGCTCACCATCCTCTCTGTGAGATCCTCGAACACCCCCATATCTAGACAGGATAATATTACGGTGTTACTTTCATCACGCTGGATGCATTCACTGCGACAAAATATGTACGTTGCTTGTGATAATCAGAGCATCGTGTCCTAGAGCGTGATAAAGAGGAGAACGCGGATAGATCGAATGTTGCTGTGCGCAATAAAACTCGCTGTGTTTAATTTACAGTTGGCTGTAGTATATAGCTCAACTTTGAAATAGCACGCTTTTCGTGTAATTTGTTTCCTGTTTTTAATTTTGTTATAGTATATCAAAATGAATGAAAGTGAAAGCAACTGAAACGTGTTCGATTCTTGATTAGGATTAATTAGGATAATTAGAAGAACGTGAAACTGTCTATTTAATTATATACGTACAGGCTACCGCAAATGTAATTCTTTCACTAAATATAGATCCTACGTCGTTCGTGGCGACACAGTGATAAACTCCTGCGTCTTCTCTACGTGTACTTTGTATTCGAAAATAAGGCTCCGAAGTAAGCTCGTTGCTGAGGGGTACCCCATCTTTGAACCACTTATATTTTGGCTGAGGATTTCCTGTGAACAGAACGTGAACGTAATAATGTATCACAGAATGATATTTCATTTACCTGAATTTGTCAGAGGACAAACAATTTTTATAATTGAAGTTCCATCTTTTAGAAAAGATATAAATCATTAAGAGTGAAAGTTTCATTAACACAACATTTTACCAAATACATTAGATATACTACAGTGATGATCCTAAATTTGTGTATTTTCAACAAATTATTACAATTTACACGATTTTAGTTTTCGTTTTCACGAATTATATCTACTTCATGTTTAAATGTCACGAATGATGACAGTTCAAGATGTTAATATTTTTCACGACTACTATAGGCATTTCTCGTTTGGTCAAGGAATAGATGTAATATACAGCGACCTAATACTATTAGTACAGGGTCATACTATCGTATTACGGCATCACGGTGCAACTGTAAGGCTTCATCTGGCCACCGTCTCATCCGGCTGTTATCCGATATTTCATGAGAACAATGGGATATTAAAAACACATAGGAAAATTTGTCACTTTCGATAGAACTGGAATTCCAGTAAAAAAAGCGACCGGAAATCTCGAAAATGAGCTATAAATCGGAATAATCGCATGATTGTTTCATATCTCAAAATTTATCGACTAAAATAATTTATTAAACTATATATTTACTAATTGTAAGACATTTTTTATTTTCAATTTGATGATTAAAACTTGAAATACGAAAAAAATATGTTTTACTAAAGTGAACTCTATAAGGCTTAATCGATTCATCTTTAAAAGAGTATAATATCGCGGTAAAATCGAGATGAGAAGAGGTTCTTAATACATTTGAAATCATCGTTTCCGGGTCAAATCTCGTCGAATATCCGTGCTGCGTTTCTTACTTACCTCTCGCTTGACACTGCAGAAATTTCGTCCGATTTTCGCTAAGAATATTGCCGCTGCTGGAAGGTTGAGTGGTGAAGCGCGGTTCCTGGAGAGTCTCTGTAAAAAGATCGAAAGAGCGAATTTCAATATGTAGTTCAATTACGCTGTTACTCGTGAACAGATTGATTTTATGCTATCGTAATGATACTACGAATAGATCGATATAACATTTCGTGTAGATATATTTTTAGACATTTTCATTGATTTTTCTAGAAATACTTAAGAGATTGAGTAGTATACGTTTCATACATTGTACGTATTTCATATCGAAAAAATTGAGAATTCGAGTTATAAACTCGTTATAAACCGTACGAGAAACAGTTTCTAAGATACTCGACGAATAGGCTTTATAACTGAAGCAGTAAAAAGGAGGGAATTCTTCGAAGCAGTTCTGATGGTTACGTAAAAAGCTGGATTTTAATTCCTTAGATCCTAGTGATTTTGTAAAAAGACACGTTTCAATATTATTACTAGTACCTTCTTCCTTGTCTCAAGAAATTTTTCGTCCTATTTACGGAACTTTCAAGGAACGGAACAAGGTTTGCGAAACAATTAAGGGAAAAGCGTATATTTGGATAATTAACGACGAAACAAAGAGAAATATCAAACGAAACGGGTTGAGCGTTGCGGTGAATTCGTCGGTTAGCCGATGAGAAAGTCCACCGTGTCCGCCCCATCTTAAAAATCATCGGACCGTGTCAGAAAAGAGGGTGCACGTGTCGGTTTACGTCCATGTGACTCGGTTCTACGGCATCCGGCTGTTCGCATTCTTCTCTTCATCCTTTTGGTACACCGTAAATTACGCACGCCTAAACCTGATGACTCAGTCGTTATTACATGGGACTCAAACATAATGCACGTATACACCATAAACTATAACTTTATGAGCCCTTTTCGGTTGCTTCGCACTGCATTGGAATCCATGCAGTTATTCACTTTGAGTATAGTTCCTGTATTCATTTATTCGAGTATTATAGAGTACTATTGCGTTCTTTTTAATTAAATTATAGAATTTCAGACTATAGATTATGCACAATGGGTCTTACATTTTATTTCAGCGTATACTGTAGAGAAAATTTTCTTCGTCAGCTATTCATTTGGTTAATAAAGATCTGTTAACTTTCACTTGGTGTCGATGAAAAGATAAATAACACTATATGACATTAATGCTGTAAATTACAAGTGACCGCTAATGTGGTTAACTTTCATTAAAAACTGATTCGAGTATTAACATGCTAATGGAGTATAATTAGAACAGCCTGTGAAACGATTATTTCCGAGTACAGTCGTTTCCTTTTCAGCTGTACATACAAACACGCAAGAACACTTTACGACGACGATGTGTTATTGTGTTTTTTGGCGTATGGAGTTCCTTGTCAAGAGGATATCATTTTTAATCTCGAACGAGCTGCGGAATAAAAATAAATATTTTTCATTAGAGAAATTGCGCAGAAAAAAATTTGAAGTGGGAAAATCTTTCATTTGAAATTTACAATTAATTTTAGTACCAGAAGATTAGTACGATTAGTGTTTCGAAATTTTTAGAATTCAAATGTCTATCAAGCCTTCTGTCTGTTTTAAATATTTTTCAGTAGAACAATTCGACGATTCGTCAATTCTATAATTTTAAAATTCTTTCTTTTACAATACGGTTGAAAGCGTAATGTGATGAAAGAAGCCATCTTCGCGTTAAATAAGATCCATGCAAGAGTAACGAGAAACGGTTCCTGAGTTGATAAATTAGAATGATCGTTGAAACAATAATCGATGGTAGGCTCGATAATAATTTCTTGAAGGCCGGCTCGAGAGGCTTGTCTTGTTGAAAGAGAAATGATATAGAATGGGGGAAAAAATGACGGGCTATTATCTTTCAAGTAGCATTTTAGACGGTCGTGCTTGGTTGACAGTTTCTATTTCCATGACCACGTAATCAGTCGCGTTAGCTTGAAACGATGGCGATGAATTACAGATACGATAAATACACTTCCATTAGAGAATACACACGATATTCTCGTGCTTTTTATTGCTCGATTATGCGTACACGAACGGCATCTTTGTTTCTCCCCATGAGAATATTTTCTTAGCTCGAGCACACTCTTTATGAAAAATTCATAGATTCCAATTTTAAAGAAAATTTTGTTATTTTTAATTAATTGCAATTAGGAACAAGGATACAGCAATTCAAATCTAAAATAAAGAAAAAAGTATCTATTACAACAAATATAAGTATGTAAACTATAAATATAATATTTTTCTTATGGAAAATTGTCCTTATCCAACTTATCTCCAATTTATCTCTAACTTATTGTCCGCATTCCGAATAAAGATACAGAGCGCTAATCAAACTATGTAGAATTAATTTGCCATGGATAAACACACGACACACCCTTTCATTTATAGAGCATAGCACAGCTTCGTCTTGAAGCATAAGCACTGCGCTTAAGGACCGCCATTCATTATTCTTGAAATGCATCAGTGTCTAGGAGTGACACGCGATGTAATACTTAACTTAGTAAACTTTCTATTGACTTAAAATTGCACTACATCTATGAACGCGCGACAAAACCACCTTATCGATATCACGTTGAAATATACTGGGTGTCTCACAGGTTCCCGTACAACTTTTATTACTGTTATTAGATAGAGCTTATCGTAATTCATTCTACTGATAAACGCTACTAACTAATAAATCCGACTCTATAAACTCGTTCACAAACTCTACAGCATAAGAGAGTGACGTAATCAATAATGTTTAGGCTTAAAAATGTAAAAAATCGAAGGAATAGTGTCTTAAACCAAATTTCTTATTTGTAACATAGAATCTCTGAAATTCCAGGAAATTTACTGCGTAAAAAAAATAAATGCACAACAGGTTGTTGTTCAAAGGAAGCTCGACGTGTGCGCAAGCGGTAAGTGTACAAGTTTAGCGAAGTATTTTTTCTGGCGAGATGGCGAGAAAAATGAGACGAGCTGATTATCTCGTTTTCTTCAAGGCACCGAAATAAGACGGAACATTAATGCGGTCAGGCTGAAATAAGAAGCAGCTTCATATGCGCTCTTTATAGCATCTCAAAGAGGGATAGTCGAAGAGCTTTAATAAGTGGAGCAGAACGGGTGCTACTTTTGAGTCCTGCATACACTGTAGCATAGTAAGTTTGGAATTTCCCTTCATCCTTTTAATCAATTTAAATCAATTTTTATCATTATTGTAATTTTTATAATACTTCTATGTGTATTATTTTCTACATGACAAAAATGAATTAAAAATATAAAATGAAACATTTTGCTTTCCTGTTTTTAGTTATTTCATGACGACATGTCAGTACTTGACTAGCACACCGTGTAACATGGCATAACAGCACACATTAATGCGACAATGTAATCGTTTGCATAGCATCGCGGTGTCGTCAGTAAAACTAACTAACTGTAAAGCTTGAACGCGATATAATTAAAAAATTTTGAAATTAGAAAGCGCGTCTGTATCAGCAGAGGCTTATATACATGCTACTGCACATGTTTTCAAAAAGGATAGTACAAGTATCATATATCTTTAAATTTTATAAAAATCTACTTCACCTCTATTTTGTCAAGATGAAGAGATATTTTTGTATAAATAGAACTTTTAATACGCCAGATATTTCTTAATATTCTACATTCAATATTCAATCCTTTTCCATAATTTTAACACGAGATTATATAATGTAAACGACCGAATACCGCAAACTCGTTCAAATACATCCGAGAATTGCAGTATTCACCCCGCATTTTATGCAGCCTCTTTTGAATTTCCGATTCGAAAAGTTCGCGTCAACGTGAACGATATTCAAGATATTAAACTGTGGGAAAAGAATGGAAAATTTTTCAATGACCTAGAAACTGCTCAAGTTCTAAGGAATATTTTCAGACATTGAAAATATTACATATTTTCGTGTTTACAAAGCATTCCGTGTCACACTCGATGGTATCTTTATGTATCTTCATATCTTTTTTCTTCAGTACCTTAAAAATTGTCCTATTCTTTTTTAATAAAATACTAAAACTATTAAAAACGTATCAAAAAGGCGTATAAAAGCGCATAAAAATACTTGATTGAGTCCAAAATGTAAAGTTGGAATTTCTATCAAAGTTCATCCTTTTGTCTACGAAACGGATGTGAATAGTTAATGATATAGCAACGTGTTTTGCTGACCGGTAGCCAACTAGAATTCGATCAATAAGTTGAATAAAGCTAATTGCTATTCTTTTTTAATACTAAGATGCGAATGAAAATCAATACAAAATTAATCTTGTTCTGAATTCGCAAAATTAAAATTGATACACGATATCCACGATCTCAAGGATTTTTAATAATTCACAGCAATATTTTGTAAAATTTAAAAAAGCTTTAAATAACGCAATTCAAACATATACATTATAAATATATATTAGTTAGAACTGTTGAATTTTTAATTCTCTTCTTATTTTAATGGAATAGTTCCGAAGACATTCAGTCACTAATGACTCTTTATATTGATCGTATCAATTACTCATCCCAAAAGGAGGTGCATGACTTTTGCTTCACCAATTTGGGCCAAATTTCGCGTATAATAAATTTAACACGGCATTCAAATAATTTAATAATTTATTATTCCAAATTATACTATTCAAACATATGCGGTGCGGTATATTAATAAAATATTTTTAATTAAAATACCCATACCTTTTAATTTAACATTCTAATGCCTAAATCTTTAACATCTGCAAAAATACAGATCATTATTGTGATACAATATCTCTCATAACTTTTTCTGCAAAAACAAACTAATCTTTACTATTGATATAAAATTCCAATCAGTTCAACGCACCATAAGTTCTCGTTATTTTTTACCAAACAACAGCAAAACAGTAATCAACGAAGCATGCAAATGAAACAGATTTTCCGATGATTCGTCCATCATTGTCCGCGAAATAGCGTACAACGTGCTCTATGAAAGGAAAAATCAGGTTTATTCAGTACGACAATCGCTGTACGATTTATCCAGCACATGCTCGTGTTATCGTGGCTGTACAAAAGCAACGGTACACGTTGCTGAACTACTGAACCCCTATTTTAGGCACCGCAGCTGTCACACGAAATACGGTAAGAGAGAGGGTATGCGTTTACGCACAAGGGCAGGACTGCAGCCCGTGGATAATCTGTTTTTACTAACAGCATATTACTAAGTTGAGGATATACCGGATTTGTTCGAGAGACGCTCTCCTTGCTCCCTAAAAATATGCGCGCTTTCCAAGGGTTGAAGTTTTCACTGAAAGTGAACATGACCTCGGATGGATCACTTTCCCTGTATCACTGCCGTGCTAGATACCTCAACAGGAATTAAACACATAAACATCTTTATTACAAGCTTCGAAATTGAAGGGTTTCGATTGGAGACATCTTATAACTTTTAGGTACATTTTCAAATTGATTTCAGATTTTATCATAACAGTCGTGTCTCGTTACGATGCTAATGAAATTTCAAGCTTTGTATAACACAAATATTCACGATTACACTACGGATTTTTCTGAATGTATGGAAAATTTTAATGTGCAAAAATGTACGAAATATACGTAACAACGACAAATGTATAAAAATTTCAGCTTTCGTATACTCATCTAATTGCTCCACTTCTATCGTCAATCAATCTGTCTTACCACATTTACCATTATAAACGAACAAGCAATCTATACAAACATCCCTACACACACCTCCTAAAAAAAGAAAAAGGGAAAGAATGAAGAGAAATTCCAACAGCGTGGCTTCTCCTTGTCGGATCAGCTTCGATCAAGACGAAGATGGAAGTTAAGCACTGCACAGAGAAGGCAAGCACGAGGTTGACCACCTGCAAACTGCAGAGAGAGGGAGAGAGTGGCATGCACCCCAGCGGGCGGAAGCTATAGCTGGCACTGCGTGCTGTAAGACGCAATGCGCAACATTTTGCGGAGGCCTTCGTCGCTTATCGGTCAGAATATCTCGCGTGAACCAGCCCGAATCAAAGTGAAATCTGTGCTGTCACTCAAATCGGACAAACCGTGCGCGCCATAATTTTTCTTTTTCCGGGGCGAATCCATGCTTCAGCAAAGTTTACGAATCAAGCTGAGGGAGATTTGTAACTTTCTATCATTGATCCTGGCTTTCTTTCTCTCTTTCATTCTAGAGTGGTTCTTCTTCAAGTAGAAAATTAGTGATTGATAAAAGTGAGAATAAAATTTGTGAAACTTTTTTATTTCATTTAGATAGGTGGTTCTAACACTTTTAACATATTGATATTTCTTTTGAAAAATAGATAAAATATGAATAGCTTGTAAAAATGTATTACATATGGAGTAACCAAAAATTCGTATTGTATTTTGTTCTTAGAATTTTAAGTCTTTTTAAAAGAGCAAAGAATAATTTTATCCAAAAATTTCCTGTACTAAAACATCGTGATTTATCCATCTGCGATATACACACTTGCGATAAATAGTCATAAAGTTTCAAAGACACCCATAAAGCCAACTGACAATAATTTCCCGCGCAAGTAATCATAAGTTTCTCGATGTTCACAGTTTTTAATATTCGCGACAGGATATATCTCGACTATAAACTGTATTGGCAGTATCTGTATTTGGCAGAACAAAGGAGTTTCAACAACTTACAATTCGAAATAGTTGCAGGTTTGTCCCGTAAAGCAAATTTCCCACGCAACAGAGCAACGTAAATTTCCATTCAAAAATGAGAACATATACCACCAGTGTCGTACAAAACATGGCAATTGATCCAGATTGTCAGCGAAGAGATTCCTCGATCGGAACCCTGTATTCATGCAAGATTTAATTATAATCTACAATTTCAAACGAAATACTAATTCTTAAAAAGGTCAATAATTTCCTGTTGATTCTTTGCACTGACTGGAGTAAAAGCACTACTTCAGTTATTTTAGTTTATCTCATAGATGTCCTAATATGATGGGGATATAAGACCGCGTTCACGACATCTTTCTGGGTAAACGAACGCTCTTTGGAACGATTCGATAAATCGGAGCGAGGATAGGCAGATGGGCGGCAGAATGCGGCGCTGGCGAAAAATCGCGTCGAAAAATTGGCAAAGCAAAGCAATTTTTCTATGCATTTCGGTCGAAAGTAATCGTCCAACTCGTGCTTTCGTTTTTTCTTCCCCTGGCATAGAATCGATATCGTACCATCCGCGCGCGATCGAAAACGTTCTTATTGGCTTATCGTAAAAACACTCATTCAATCGTTAGTCATTAAAGTAAAATTCAATTTCGAATTGGCGATTCCGTCGCATTTTGATAAAAATAGAGAAATCGACAGAATTAGGATAAATAAGTTAAGGAAAATGACAATTCGAAACGGAAAGTTCGTGCGTCACGACATTTTTTCGTAAAATGATAACTTAAATTATTTTCATTCACAATCTGAACTATTTTTATCCATTTACTCGTAAAGTTGTGAATAAATCGAGTAGATTTAGAACAATTTGGCATCCTTTTCCGAAAATATTAGAATAGATAAGAAAAGAATTTAAAATGGAAATTTTTTGTTAAAATAAAAAATAGCAATTTACTGCACTTTTGTATTTGAGACTATTTCAATTATAATTTAATTTATTACAATTTCGAATATTTTCTGAAAAAGTATTGTGTTAAGAGAAAATTTTGATAACAACGACAAGTGAATAAAACTTGAAACACAAGAATGTATTTTAAGAACTTCATATGTTTTCTTCCATCCATCTTCACCCAATAATAACGCCATACTGGTCTTCATAAGTGCACACAGGTGTGAACATGAGGTAAGCACGCTTTGGTTTCGACAATAGTCTCTACTCTATTTATGATTCGTTAGAAGTAAAAAGAGCAAAGTACTCGATGGAAGTGGTACTTTATCCTTTCGAGAAACAACTGGAGCAAAGAACTGGAGTCACTCGAATTAAAGTGATTTGTACATTTGATCGTATGCTTCATAATAATAACGTAGAATCATTCCAATGAATTGAAGTCTATAGATCAAACACTTGTTCTAATATGTTTGAAAAGATCTGATATATTCTAACATGTTCAACTATGTTCCCCATGAAGATTATTATTAAACGTTTCCAAAATGCGTGTTACCACACCATGAAACCAGTGCACCTTTCGCAACACTCCACACTTCCCACCGAAACCAGCATGTTCAAGGTTCGTTATGCCAGGGTTATTTAAATCACCGCCACTCTCACCGTATTGTTTACGCTCAATAGAGAGCGCAGGACGTGCTTAACCTAACCCAATGCTGGCTTTTTCTCGTCTACCGTCGACGAAGAGAGATCCCCAGAGGGAATCGTGGGGACATCGTAACAGGAACGTACGAAAGAACGAAACCAACGGTGCATCGACCCTCGAACACGTGGCACCGTCGTCGAATTCGAGCGTGTGTTTCTCCTAGGACCATATGCGCTTGGCTTCCTGGCCGCACTTCGTTTACAAGTGCACTTCATCGTCAGCTAAAGCCGACAACGGGTGGTTATTTCAAGGCGAACCCCTGAAAAAAAAAGAGAAAGTCCCCTCCCTTCGCCCTTTGTCTAACGCCGCTGACTCAGCCAGCCACTATGCTAGACTGCCAATACCAGCGCACAGAAATTGCTGAATTTCTTCTCTTTAACCTGGAGAAGCTTGTGCCGACTCGAAATCCTCGTTGCTTCGCTATTGCGAGCATAACGTGGAGCTCGATCCCTCGTGGACATATTATGACCATTATCTTATACCTATACTTATATCTTATATAATGGCTTGAATGTGTTAATTGTTGGTATATATAGCTCATTATGGTGAGGTTTGGGTTTATTAAGGGTGGAAAGCTTGGTTCTTGGATTTGCGTATTGTAAAAGAGCGAATGGTAGCTTTAAGGATCCTTAATTATGATTTGAAAAAGTTTTGATGGTTGATTATTTTATGAGAGAATTCTATTTATTTGAAATTCATTTTCAATGAAATTTTCAATTCTTTTTGCCTGCATTTGACAGCAATAGACTGCATAACTCCTATAAAAACAGCCCTAAAACTTTCGCCATTTGCTTCTACCCTGAAGTCACGGTTTCTAGCTAAAACAGCTATTAAAATCGACCCGAAACTTTCGAATTAAATACACTCACGTAACACGTCAAAAGCAGAGAATCTGCTGGATATCAGTAGGCATAGCACATCGATAAGAAAGGCAGTATAGTGGATCGATTTTCGGTGAACGTATTCCAAGAAATTGGTTGAGTTCAACAGCCACGAAGGGAACTCCGAGATTAAATATAGACGACCACATAAGTAATTAGATAAAGAGAAATTAAATTAAGTAAATAAAAAGGGATTAAGTTATGTATAATTCATAGTAGAAAAAAAGTTCAACCCACGACGATCAATATGATTTAATTAATCAATATCAATATTATCGAATTTCCTGAATTAATATTTTGACATTGTATACTTTTAATTTTTAAACAAATAATTAAAGACCAGTTCAATCATTCCCTGTTCAACAAATCTAACGCAAATTTACCGCTATCAAATAAACGAAACACTGAGCACACGCAAGCATGCGATTCCATTATTATGTGGAATGATTGTACGTCTCGTATGGGTTGTGTTATTAAAAATCTAAATTCGCTAAATCGCAGAACGTCACCGAGTGAAATATCAGAGCAGCGCGAAGCATCGCTCGTCTGCATCGGGGTTAATGTCACTAACATGCTATTTTATTTACGTTCCGGTCGCGACACCCACTGCACAGCACAGCGTCACCCAACGTGCACCTATCCTAAAGGAGAATACGTGGCAGTTTCCGCGGTTACGAATTCATTCGGCTTTGGAGCACAGGCAGTGGCTTCTGAATTCCAGTCTCGACCGTGAACCTCGTTCATTTCGGTCGGATGCACTGGCAGATAGCCAAATATCTCTTCTTCCCTCCTGGTAACGTGTCTAAACGGCCACTGCGAGACAGAGTACAGTCCAGCTCTGTACTCTCCAATGCAATCGCGTTCAAGTACATTACACAGGAGGTCCAATGCCAATCCGAGCCGGCGCTGCTTGTCGCAGCGTCAAACCAGTTTCTCGCCGATAGACGCGGCCTTCTGATGTAAACGTCAAAGGAAAAGCAGCGGGCTACGCTACCAGTTACGTCATATCATTCCCAGGAAATAGAATTTCTCTATTTTTGAAAGATTCTTGAATGAAAATGAGTGGTTGGAAATGGTAACTAAGAGAGGTTATAATAAGTAGGTTATTCTGAATGTTCTGAATGCAACTTTAAGTGATTTATTTTGATTCTATATTTATAATCTTATTCAGAGGTTTCCATAAATTGCAGACAATTGAAACGAATGATGAAGCTCCGGTTATTTGATTGAAATTTTATTTACTAACCGATTAGATTAACTCATACTGATTGAATTCACTTATCTGGGCGTGAACTCTTATTGGATCCACGAAAAATTTGTTGTTATGCAGAGAATCAGTGATCTATTTCTTATTATGTGAACTCCAGTTATATAAATTGCTGGTCTTCCGACAGATCTATATAAATGAAATTTTACTCTATATAGCAAAAATGTTTATTACATTCTATTTTCTTAGGTTTCCTTTATATTACAAATTTTATTACTATTATTATTATTTTTTATTGCTCATGTATGACTCTGATTCATTGATTTTAATAATTCCTTGATGCATAGAAAAAATATGTATATCAATTTCCCAATCATTTCACGCAGTACAATTTTAATGTCAAGACATAAAATGTAGAAATGACAGGTTTTCGCGTGGAATGCACAATGTGCATAGGGCACAATGTACACACGGTCGTTGTTCAAGAGTCGAAGAGTAACTCGTTCACCAGAGCAAAACCTTGAATTAGCACAGAAGAAAATCACCGACAATTCAGTGCACATTCTCACAACTTGTGCATTCCCACGACTGAATCTTCGCCCTTTTTTCGTCTACGTTTTCTAGAATCCAAGTTTCCTTTATCTAGAAAGAATTGTAGAAAAAGATTTTGTAAAATGGCTCTTATTAACTAGTTTTTTAAATAACGCAGACTCGTCACATTTATTGGAAAATTGTAACAAATGTTACTATGTCTCTGTTTAGAACGAGGTAAATGTAGGTAAGTATTTTACAGAATGAGGTCAACAATGGGGATAAGTAGGAGAAGAAAGATATGATTCTGTTACCATTACGTATTAATGTGTATTTGTATGGATTCAAAATATAATGTGACCTTATCCTTAACTAGGATATTCTTAGAGTATTCTTCAATAGAATTATTGTTGGAGCTACTTGTTCTCTTTAAAGAATATTATCAGAATTGTTCCTCGATATCGAATCTTTTCAGCGGTAATCGAATGTTCTTTCAGGAACAATAATCCGATTTCATTGATTGATTTTTTGTGGCTACGAAAGCGAAATTTACAAAGAAGATTTCTAAAATTATAAAATTCATAAGCTCATACATTGAAGAAAGCAAAGATAACAAGTAAAGTAGTAGAAAACTATCTTCTCATAAGAACAGTAGATTGGAATTGTAATCCCAAGGGGGTTAATAGTGCGAATTTCATTATACACATGCGAACACGTGAAGAACGGGCGGAGAGATGCAGCGTGAAACAGAGTGTTTAAAGTTCATTGAACAATCGGCTGGAACGAGGCAGCTGGTGGTTCGCGATATGTAAATGGAACGTAAATTTGTAAGCATCGCGTGCTCGGCCTAGAGAGAAAGAAGCCCTTTGAAGGGAAATCCTACAGGAGAAGGGAGGTAACGCGGCGCACGCTATCATTTTTGCACTACCGAGTCACGGCAGTCTTTCTTCTCTTTTTTTCTTTCGATCGAATGATCGTTTAATCACGTTTCAGGCCTGTTTTTTCTCTTCTAAAGAAGATTCGAGGTTCAGCCGATTATCTTTCCTGTGCCTGCAGATAAAACCGATAATTGGGTTGCTCGTCTCGGTAATGAATGAGAATAATAGAATTGAAAATGATTTTATGAAAGAAAGATCTACTCCCTTGAGTGTTTAAGAATCTAATCTATCACATAAATTTATAATACATAACAGAAATCTATTATATCTCTATAATAACCATACAACAGGAGAAGAATGTCAAGTTTGATTATAAAATTGATTGTTTTCCTTTGTTAGAACACAATAAAGAAAGAAGAGTTTCTTCTTATTTGTGTGGGAATAATCGTGTTGCAACAATGTAGTGCTATAATCTTCAATTTATATCCAGTTTTGAAATTCATAAGTTAAAAGTAAAGTTGGAATTTCTTCAAATTGAATTCGATTATGAATTCAGTTCGCTTTTGTTACGTTTTCGTCCCTCAATGCAAGTATACTTAATAGAAAATGGAAATGGAATGAATTTGCGAGTAATTTTTTGACGAATTTTTCAATATTATACAATTGAAATAGTCGGACACTTTCGTAGCTTTAACGACAGTCGATGGAATTTCTTCTCGGCGATTAACAAGGTTTAAACGCTTGATAGAGTCGATTGTACCGAGCTTAGACACTGAAATCAAAGTTCCGCGTTACATAAGGTCGATCGATACGATTAGCTCGTGTATCTATATAACGGTTATTGCACTTTGTTGAATCGGAATTAGTTCATCGCTCTTGCAGTCTTAACTGACCGTTTTACCAACTTGCGTAAGTTGCAACTGGCTCGAGTAAAAGTGGAATAAAAACTAGAAAGCGATCAAGTGTAACAACAATCGGCATCTACGCCATATCTCTATAAAATTGATCTCAGATTGATTAGAAGAAATTGTTCGTTCCTGAAGTGGAAATATATGAATATAGTTTTTAAAGCGAAATTCGATGGGATAAAATTTCAATCATTCGCTTTAAGGATTGAAGCGTTTGCACGCAGATAAAACCAATTACAAAATACTGCTATATATAATAATAAAAATTGTTTCATCCACGTTACAGTTCATTACATTATTATACAACATTTGCTTCGCACTACGGGTGACGTTTAAACTACCAGTACCCTTATCCCAACATACAATACTGTAATTGCTTCAGCCAATTATTATTCACGTTCGTGCTGCGTGAATTCCTACCGACATTCGAAGGACGCACGAAGTCCTAAGTGGCGGAAGATTACGCTTTGAATCGAACCATCCCATTTCGTAGCCTTGAGCAGATCCTGTCTTACAACGTCACGGTGACAAAGGTCTGTACAGAAATGGATGTGAAAGGCAAATGTACCGAATGAAATTGAAAATCTCCGAGTAGAAAGTCTTTCGATTTTTTATTATTTTCGAGTTTCTTATTTTTATCTTTATTCGACTGAGTTATGTACAATAATAGAGCCTCATCGTTCTGACCAATACACATGTACACAGAAAGGACAAATAACCTAATATGAATTGCGCAACAACTTCATCCCCAATACTGTTAGAAAATTACTTTCCTTTTTCGATTTTCCACGTTCGCTTTGTCTTTTATGCACCGCGAAACACGATCAGAGAGGCAGGTTTCCTTATTCATTAGATTAATTTCATCTCGTACGGTTAGTGAAAGAAGAACTGGCAGGTTCGTACGGTAGGAGGAGGGCAACCGAGTCCAATTTGGCACACGGCTCACTGCATGCTTCGTGGTTCGTCTTGAGTGTCCTTACAAGCACCAGGACACTGGATGAGTTTCCGTGTGGTCGACTCGTTAAATTAAATTCGGCTAAGCTGAGCCGTACTTTCTACAAAGAACCTTCGTACATTCGCGAGCTATGACGTTCTGCTGGCTATCAAATTAAACAACTGACGTTGTTTTAACTATCCGCGGACGATGAACCCATATACGCGTTCAATCTAATTGTAAGTTATCGACGTAGCCGATGAGCTCGCGTCTTACATACGCGTTTGGGCAAAAACGATTAACGTATCTGATGCTTTCAACGAGAGACTCTGAAAGATCACTTTGATTTTGGCAGAAAGGGAATACAGAATTAGTCCTCAGAATGCTTGGAACAAAATTCTTCAGAACACAATGGAGATATTATAATATAATCTGCATAATATAAATCATACGTTATAAATTCTGTACTTTCTTAAATCGACGTATGTATCATTACACTCGAAAGAAAATAGATACTATATAGTAGTTAAAGAAACTCGAACGGTACGATACCGTTATAAACATTCCTTACATTTTCAAACATTTCTAAAACAAAACGTAGAAACGTTCGATCATCCCCTTAGAGTACTTTACTGAAAAGAATTATTTACACGAAGATAATAAAGAAAAACCCATAAGGAAGATTCCGAAGCGACAAGACGCTGGGTTAAGTTAGGTTATGTCTCCGTGTACAGAGAGCCCAGACCGTCGCGGTCGTTGTGATAGCAGTTTCTCAACCAGTCTTTCCTATCCCTTCTCCTCGATCCACAACCGTCCTGGCTGGCTCCCCTTTTATTCTTCTTCTTTCCCGGCTTCTTCGACCTCTCTTTCCACGTTTTACCTTTGCGAACTTGGCTCGCTGCTTCGTCTCGACCTTCTCTTTTCACCTCATCAGGTTTCTCTAGCCGCGTCGTTCGTTTCTCGGGCTCGCCGATGGGACCGCGTTATACACACGAGCGCGTATTCTACAAATTGCTCGGTCAAGAACGGCAGAAACGACCATACCACGAGAGTTCGTTCGTTCGCGGAACCCTTTCACGAGACTGTAATTCCTTCGCTCGACGGTACAGGAAATACCCATCCGAGCCGATATGTGACTAAAAAACCGAAAGGTGTTCATTAAGGGTTCCAAGAAGACCTCCCTTAACTACTTAACTGCCAACGATTTTTCTGCAATTTTTGAACCCTCTTGTTGAAATTAATTGGCTGTCGATGGATTTATTTAAACTTTGTTTTTAAATGCATGTATATTTGTTTCGACGTCAATTAGAATACATAGAACAGCATAAGAAATTGGAAGTTAGTAAAATTTGCCACTTAAAAATCTAGTGATATATGTAAGGTTTTTCAAAGTCATTAGAATGTTAAATAAGTTTCATTGCAAATCGATTGAATCAAATATTTTTACTAATTCTGATAAAATACGTGATAAACAAAGCATTATCGTCAGCTACAGAATAGAGTAAAAAATTCGAGCAACGGAAGGTTCCTTAAGTCTTAGCTTGTAAAAGCTGCACGGCTCATAAATTGTCGCAGTTACACTTAAACTGAATGACTCCACAGGTAATTTGTCGAAGGCGTTCGCAAAAGTAATTTATAGTTGAATTTCTGAACAGAATCTCGAATCCGTGTAACAAAGTGTTACACAATTGTTATGGTGTTACCTGCGAGTTGCAGCTGCAAGATTTGTCGCATTGATGGTCGAAGAGAGAAACTTTCTCCGAAGAAACTTTAGCCGTTGGAAAATGACGAAGGGAAAATGACAAAAGACGAAAAGAACATGAAATTTCCCACAATCATTCTATGTGAATATAACAATGTTCAACAATATTCACGCGAATTTTGCACTGTCTGTATTCAATGAATTAAACACCTAATCCAAAAATGCTTGAAGACGCTAATGTCAAAGATTCTCGATCAGAAAATACCTCGACTGAGAGTTGAAACGTTGTTGGTCAAATTTGCTACTTTACCTCCTTTGCATTCAGTTCGCATCGCGAGGGATAAGAAAGGTAAGCAACGAGCAAGAAACCGCGCGACGCAAAAGTTTCTTAAAAAAGAAAAGCGAAAAACTTGCCACATTGGTACGCACTTTATCACTCAGTTCACGGCAGGTACATTGCAAAGTTGAAGGGGGTACCGGAAAGGCGGTGTCGCGGTAAAAGTGGCTACACCTCGGTGTGTGCTGTGCGGTAATAACAGTGCACAAACTGCGGGCTACGGTTGCACAATCAATTGTACTCGCGTGGCCAAGTTTACGAAAACAGTGCCCGTTTCGTTTCATTTTATTTCACTTGGTTCCTATTGATGTTACATACGAATAAGATATTTTGAACGGAGAGCGCTATCTACGCGGAAATTATTATTCGCTGAAATTGAAGTTATTATTATACATTTAAATAATCCAATAAATAGATTTTTCTAAATTCACAATAAATCTTAATAAATTCCTCTCTGAAGGGATTAATGAGAACATCTTATTAAAATCTGTGTAGCAACACATATGAAATAGAACGAATGATTTTCACATTTTTTTTTTAAACATTAACAAGTTTATGATTTATTTTTAATCTAACTTTGTACATTTTTATGTAGTGTTCAAGCTAATGGAGCTGGGAAGAAGCTGTTTAAGCATCGTCTTTGAAAGTGAGGTTCGCTGTCTGACGTTACATATGTAATAAGCCGGTGAATCTGTAACACTTTTAATGTCCTTTCGTAGTCGTGCTCAAGTAACCGAGCATTTCCGTTAGTGATAGAGACCTTGAGCGTGTAGGTACGCACTGGCAACGTAGTACTTACTACTCCATTCACCGGCTATTTTCACTTTTCACGCATTATACTGCTTCTGGTAACAACGGCGAAACACGAAGGCACGAAAAGGCCTTAAGTCTTGTAATTATGTATAAAGAAGTATCATTTAATGGAAATTTGAGAATTCTGTTGGAATATTGCCAGTCGTGTTAATTGGAAACAATGGACTAACAGAGTAACTTGGATAAGATATATGGCTGCTTCTATTAAATATTAACTTTGATAACTTTTTATTTAATGATAATTTCTGACTTTAATACTGTTTATTATGATAAAGGAATTTGGGTGATGTTTCGAAATTAATTTCTACCTTTCATAATTTTTCTGTGATGAATGTTATCTATGAAATACCAGGAAATCGAATGATGTCTATATTAGTTCATTTCCATCTTTGATAATAATTTTTCTACAGCGGATATTATTTATAAAATACAAGGAATGCTATGTAACATCTCTATTTCTTTTTCGAAGAGATATAATACTTTGAAGACCAAAAATCATAGATACAAGGTTGTTGATTTCAACTAAATTTTTGTCTAATGAATCCAGAATGAAAACGAGGAAATCCACGTCTGAATATTTTTTTCAGTGAGCATTATTTACCAAGATATTGAAATTTTAGTTAATTTATTAACGTGCTTAATTGCTTAAGGATTATAATTTAATAGAAGAGAATTACAGAAATATATTCTAAATAAGATACTAAAACGAAACGGCTGTGTGAAAAATCTACAAATACATGCGATCTTCTTACGCGTAACAGCAGACCTACGCTAACTCTCACAAATGCGCGTACGTATGAGCGTTAGTTAAGAGTACTTTCGTCTTCAGAAAAGCATGCACCGTAATTCGTTAGAAATAAAAAGACCGAAGTACTTCGCGCGAGTGATACTTGGTCGTTTAAAAAACAGCCACGTAGAGAATCAGATTACTTCAACTACAGTGACTCCACGAGTTTGTTCGTATACTTCAGGATATTGACTAAAAGTTGCGACATAATTTCTTTCTTTTCGAACTAATTTGAAGAAAATTACTTTCGTAACTCCGTTATATTAAGTAAAGTTTCATTTTGATAAAAAGAAGCGAAACATTTTTACACGCTTAAATTTTCCATAAATGTATAAACACGTAATCTAGTATCGAGAATCCGAACGAAGCAGCAAACAGGTCAACAGACAAAATCAAACAAGTAAATATCCAGTTGCTGTTACGTAGTTTTTGAAATAAATCATTCCATTGACCGTATACGAAAATATGGAAGATTAGCAGGCAGAGTTCGGTGCTTGCCATTCTCGAGTCATGAATTTCAGAGCTGTTTAAGACCGTCTTGATAGTCTGGGCTTCGCCCGGTTGAAAGAAGCTTATAGAGCCAGGCCAGGCTGAAAGAGATCGCCCTCGCTCTTCCGCACAGTCGTTCTTCCTCTATTCTCCCCTTTTCTTCGTTTTGCATCTCTATTTCGCTCTTTGAACACCCAATGAGAGGGACAGAAACCTTTCGATATAACTTGGCGAATCTCGCGAGTAGCGGCTGCTTTTCAAAAGGCGGAAAAAAGCTGGAAACGAGGCGTGACACGTAGGTCGTTCGCTTCGAAAGACTTTAAAACAATAAAGCTGTTCGCTGACGACTAAAAACAATGCGTGTGAGTATCAGATACTAGAGAAAAACGACAGGTCACGCGTTTCAGCATTTTCGCGTCCTCGACAGAGAGGAAGAGAGAGAGGGGTCTCCTAGTCCTAACGGAACCTTCTCCATAGTCGAGGAGGGCACAAGCACGCTTTGAAAGCGTTCACTTTTTTCCATTTGGTAGGCTGGTTTCATAACGAACAACACGTGGACGATAAATTTCCGTTGGAGGAGAAAGAGAGAGGTTTTCGATACGATTACTGCATCCTTACATCGGTATGCAGCGAATGGAACTGGATGGAAGAATACAATTGGCGAGGCACCAAGAGGTAATTTGATGGAAAAGGAAAGAAAATGTTTCTGCGAATCCCTCGCTTTCTTTTATTTTTATCTTTTTTTTTGTAGTTTGCGTATTAAGGGAATTAAATGTTAAGGAAAAAGCTGTTGTCCTCGAATTGATATTGTAGCATATTATTGGTTCCAGTATGAAACAATCATAAATTGAGGAATGAAGAAATATAATAATGGCATAAGATATACGTATAAGTCGTGTACATATAAGTAATTCTTAAAATTTATTTTGCAATTAATTATTAATAAATTTATATCACCATCGCATTTCGCAGAATATTTGTAATTTCACGAATGTTTCATGGTGGTCGTGTCCACCAGGATATTCTATTTCCGCTCTTACAGTTAATTGAAAAATCTGCGTGGATACGTCATTAGATTCTTCGTATCTGTTGAAAGCTTGATTTCTTCGTATTGCAAAGGCTCAACGGGCAATGGTCGACTCAGACTATCGAGGGTCTTGAAAGGATTCCTTTGAATCGAGTCACTGTCCGTGGAGCACACCCAGGGAATCGTTCGAGTCTGGTTTAGTCATTGCTCGAAAATCTACTGCTTTATACTATTTCAGGGTGTTAAATAGATTTTGCTATAAGTTGATGTAAGTAAACGTAAAGAATTTTTGATAGTACGATCGAAAGAATAAAATTCGAGCTTGACTATCCTCTCTAGTTCCAAGTAAAACTTCAGAAAATGGCCAAAAAATTGTATTGAAAATATTGTCTTCAACTTTGTACTAGATGATTAATCAAAATTTAATTTCTATTTGACTTCTATTTTATTGCATTCACAAAGTAAATTTACATACAGATCCGTGATCTATGGATTATATCATGACATAGAGTTTGTTTCTTCGATCAGTGTAAAAATTTCACAAGAGTAGCAAGGGACTTTCGTCCAGGAGCGAAACGAAAGTTTCGAAAAGCGAATCGGTCACGATTCACTGACCGGTTCGCGCGGAGGAATTATAACCGAGGAATTAAACGATGCACGCGTAATCCTTGGATTTTCGTCGAAACATTTTCATCCTCCGCTTCCCTGTTCATTTCCAAGTCAAAGAGATAGAACAACAGGGCAAATGCAAGATCAGCTAAACCTCGGCCATGTTCCACGCCGGTTTTAACGTTATGTAAAGTGATTCTTTTCGCGAGAAGATAGACCTACTATGACGCGACAGGCCTGAAGTGTAATTTTTATCTCCCTGGTCGTTACCAAGTTTTTACGGTCACGCAAAGTGATCTAAAGGAAAATGGAAGCGTTAGAATATGAAATGTTAGATTTATTTCTTTGTTCTCTAGTTTATTCCTCGCTACTGACGCATACGTTGCGCCTTTTTAGAACTTGGCCGTTATATTTTTTCCAGATTAATTCAAGTAGCTTGAATCTCTTTTACCCAGAGTAATTCAAGTAGTTTATATAAAAATACAAAACTATAACCAATTTGCAAACAATTTTCCAAATCATCGAGCATAAACGAAATCGAATAAAATATCGAACGTAATTCAGAGCATAGAGATACGGCAGAGTTTCGAGACATTATTCGGGTCGATTCATTCCACGAAATCGAAAGCGTAAAAACCATTTTGCCCAGGTTTACACCTCAACCATGACGCTACTCTATGAGCTAACGAAAAAATAAACCGACGTTGGACGCTATAAAGAGTTCACTAAAAACGAAAAACCTGATTCCGACTTTAATGTTCCCAGTGAATAGAATCCACTGTCTGTAGAATCCGTCATTCCAGCCAGTTGCCTATTCTTCCATAAAGAGGAGAGCTCGTCTCAATCGACCTGCACCGGGGCCACTTACGTGCATCGATGCGTTCGAAGGCACGCAGCACACGTGCGTGCCCCTCTCCTCGTTCCAGGGAGAACAAAACCGAAAAGAAGAAGTGGAAGATGAGAAAGCCTTGCCGGGGGCGGTCAGTGGCCTCTGCACCGGCTACCATGAGACGACAGAACCGCCTTGGCTCGGTTCTTTACGCGCTTAGACAATCCTAGCGAGAATAATAATGGGAATTATGACAAACGATGACTCGAACACGACGAAAGAAACGGTCATTTCTTGTTACACTTCCACCACACTAGAGACACGTTCTGACGTAAACCGGACGATGGGAAAACACAAAAATCGTATACGTATTCTATGAACGAACGTTGGTAGATGCTTGCTAGATCGTTTCGTTAATTAATTGTAAATGTGTCTCTTAGATCTTGTATAAATTTGTAGATCATGCTAGAAGTATTGAATTTAAGTCTAATAAATGAAAGTAAGAACAACATTTTGACATTTCGTAAAAATACTCAACTGAATTCAACGAATTTTAGACATTCGTAGAAGTATTAACTGATTCAACGAATTTAAAAAATGATTTTATTTTATGAAATTATAATATAATATTATAATGAATTTAAAACAGGTAACTCGAAGCCTGTAATAAAGTTCACCTCAAAATGACAGGTTGAACAGACATAAACTGATACGAAAAGTTAGAAATTAGTAGCTACAGCGGCAAAGTAAAATTCAGCGCTCCGTGATATCTATCTATGTTCCCGCCGCTTCAATCGATTGTTACCATCTGAACAAACAGTCGTGTATGCATTATAAACGAAACCATGATAATAATAACACAAACGTTCCTGCTTCCAGCGTTTTGAAGCAGATGCAACACATTTTCATTTGATCAACGATAAACGGACAGGCAGGTAGTACATAATCATTTTCACTCGATGAATCAGTGATGGGTGAACCGATTTAGAATTTCGTTAAAAACAAAAATTTTAGTTAACAAAATGATTAATAGTCGGAAATTGATTAATGTAAAAGATATTTTAAAAATGTTATAGAATTTGTTATATGTACACTTATTTTATTTTCATCATAATGCTTTAATTATAATTATTTATACATAGTATTTTTATACGTTATAAATTGATTGTTTGAATGTTAAATAATGTGTCATGTGCATTTACGTACCGCAATGGGAGGAAATGATGTATGTAAGGATACAGGTTCATCTCGAGATCAAATACACGACCCAAAAACGATTCTAGGGCATGTAGATCGCTCCGTTCTTCGAAACACAAACGTTTGTCATTCTGTTCAGCAACTTTTCTCATATCTTCACGTTCCTACGAAACGTTCCAATGGGAACGAGGTGAGATCTTTACTCGCAACTCGGCATCGTTACAAAAGCTTATTATTAGTTCCATAACTTGCTTCCCTTGCTCGCATGGTATGCAATCATTTTTACGATTCGTTCGCAATCAAATTAGAAATTTTACAAGAATCGAAATTCTTTCTCCGAGAAAGAAAGCGAAACAGAACAGAGACGATAGTACAGTAACGTTAATTTGAAAGTAGAGCTATTTTATACAAAGTTATGTTTGGGTTAGATTTTCAAACAATTTATTTTATTCTATTCAAAGAATGAGACGAATAAAACCAAAGACAAAGACTGCAGTTGAAACATTCCTGCGGGATCCAATAGCGGACTGTACTTTCATGGACTACTACGTCGACGGAGGTACGAAAGCAATCGGAAACGCAAAACTTGGTCGTTTCATGGAAGCGAAGAGGAAGTTGTAACACGCTGAAGGGCGAATTGGCCCGCTATCCGCTATACGAAGAAAGATGACGATAATGAAGATGATGCGGTGAAGAAATAAAAGGAAAAGGAGAGGGGGGCATCCGGTCGACGAGCAAAGGCATTCATACACGTATTCTTCGTCGCCGTAGGGCAACAGCAACGCACTACACGTGGACAAGGAGCCTAGAGATTGTACGGATGGTAAAGCGCTATGGAACGATCTAGGTTCCGATCTTTAACCTCTTTTACGATCTTCGACGAAATATCTCGCGACCCAATGTTATTTACCTCGCATTTTGATATCTCTCGTCTCGTAACCTCTCTTCGTTCATCCGATATTTCGGATGAAATACGTACACCGATCCACGAAAGTGTTTGAACATTTATCACAGCAAACTTTCCAAATTTCATTAACTCTTGAGACACGAATGTTATAATTATCCATATTGCTTACACATTAACGTTACGAGAAGAAACAATAGTGAAATATATAATTTGCAAAATACGAAACTATTCGACGATGATAGGATAACAGTTAGCACAACGAAAGACACGAGGTTAAAGGGAGCAATTGTCGAGTAACGAATAGCCTAAGTAGATAGATAACGGCAATTTATCTATTATAAAACGTATCCTCTCTCTGTCTGTTTGTATGAGTAGTCAATTGGAGAATGAAAATTGATAGATCTTATTCTTCGTGATATCTTTTTAATCGTAAATTATTGAATTTCGTGAAATTTTAAAATGAAAGAACGAAAGCATCTTTGATAAAGTGTTTGATAAAGAATCTTGTCTTGCCACAGAATTAATAATTAAACTAACTTACACACGACAAAGGCAGGATCATTCTAGATGATTTTAAAATTCGTTCGTAGCCATCGCTGGCCGCTACCTTGCCAGGAAAAAAGGCCAGATACCTGGTAAAGGTGAATAGGACGCTACAGAAAATGGTATAGTGGAACAGAGGCCAATACACGAAGGGAAGAGCTGGTGCTCGAGGACCAGGTAAAGGCCCTTGTCCTCTATTGTACTACGGTTTAAGCTGACGCCAGTGATAGATACCTTTCTTGGCATTATGCGCTACTCATACCACCAAACGCTTACCTTTTACATGGCACAGGTTACCGAACGTACGGTCTTTTTACCTATAGATAACACAGGACATTTCAAAATTTATATACTTGGAAAACTAATAGAATTCGTCGAATAATATTTAAATTTTTAATTTCTATGCTTTAATCTCCTACTATTTTAGATACCACGCAGTTCACGCTTTAGCATTCTTGTTGCTCAAACAGAAAATTTTCTCAATTTATTCAACGCGAAATACATTGCACAAAACAATTTGAAACTAAAATGAAACTGAGGCTTAAAAAATTCAAGTATATATGTTTTGTATATATGTTTCTCCGAGTGCAAAGGGTTAATCCTACAGCTCTGAACCATCCAGTATCGTGGCGACCACGACGACCTGGAAACACGAGAAATCTTCTCTTCCTGTCGATCCACCGAATCCGATACTCCGCCATATTACGTGTAATCACCCCTTCCTCTGTCCCTTTCGATCTTTCTCCGTCCATAATAATAATAATTTAATGATCGTCCAACCGTTACTCTCCACATTGGGGGTGATGTCGTGTAACTTCGCTTTCGTATCGTTGATCGCGGGCGGATCGTTTGCATTACGAAAGCAGGAAGTCATTACCAACGCGGCGGTGGGATCGCGAAACGAACGTTTTCAGAACGAAGTATGTAGATCGTTTGATATCTTCGCAAAGTTGGAGCGCGCGGCAGGGCCGCGTGAAAATGGTAATTACTGTCGCAACCCAGATGAAGCTTTTTGTTACAGTCCTTGCTTCATTTTCGAAGCAATCGTGCTCCCTTCCGTTAAAAAAACTTCCTAATTTCAAGAAAATTACAAGGAAGTCGTTGTTATTATGCGAGTTTTATGGCAAAACAGGTATTAGCTAATGCTTGATCTCCGCGTTGTAGAATTTGTGATAAATAGTATGATATTAAAATTGCTGTAATGAAATTTGAATATGGCGATTGCTTTATTCTGCTACTAATTTTGAGGAGAATATAAGAAAATTATGGCTGATTTACATATCTTCGCGTTTCATCAATGACTTCAAAGAAATGGAACTCGGTTGTATTAAAAAAATCTCAAAACTTTTTACCCTTCTACACCATAATTGGTCCCCAAACCTGCAAAATCAATTCCATCTTCAAAAAATTCTCGAAGAACCGTTCTATTAGGAAATGAAAGATAGACGAAAAAATCCTCATACGTTCCTCGAAACAACGACATTGCGAAGCCTTTTAAAAGCTTGGAGAAGGTAGAAATAGATTCTGATAATTCGTATTTTTTTTCTCTTCCACCGTATTTAAAGGATTGTTAAACGTACTACTGGTCGCGTTTTTAAACGCGGGACCTCGACTTGGTTGTCGTGTGTTCTTTTCCCTACGAATCGTTCGCCAATTTACCTTTACACCAGAATGCACTCATATACTCTTTACTCGACTGCATCACGTCGACCGTCGACCTGCAAACACGAGAACGCTCGTTTTCCTTGCGACACATACACGAAATATATACCAATTTCACGTACACGGTGTTTCTACAGCGGAAAATCTGACTGTGAAGCTATACACTCGGATGTATGCGTTCTCTCTGCTTTTTAATCGGAGCCATTGCCCGTTGTTTCATCGTGTCGAGGTGATGTTGAAGTGAAAACGATGAAGGGTCGTAAGAATAGTTCTTTGCTTTTTCAGAAATTATTAGGCATGGTAATGGACACTGTTTTAGCACTTAGATATATTAAGCACTAAAAAAGACGATCATTACTCGGATTGGTAATCTCTTGAATATACATGTAGTAATAATTTCATTGTTTTGAAACCTTCATTTTTTACACATTGTTTCATTTGTATTGGAAATAAATTCCGTCCTGTATGTTATGATTTTATTCCTATATATCTGAATAAGTTATACACAGGCTACATTCTAATCATTGTTAATTACATCTTGAGTGATATAATAAATTATATACGGGCTTGTTTTCTTTTATATACTAAAATAAACTGTTAAATAAATTAATTAATAATATATAATATAAATAAATTGTTAACTTTTTGAGAGCTTAACGCTTTCATGTTTTATATTGTTAAGTAAATATGTATGGAATAAAAGAAAACATGGTGTATAATAGACCCCTACGTATGATTAACATACGATACCGCTGAATGTTTTAAGCAACATAGATGAAAGAATTGGTAAATGTTTAAAGTACTATGACACCAGTTTGAGCGTTTAATAAATGGCTGTGCTAACGCCTAACATATTCACTTTACTAAGTACGTATGTAGTTGCCAACCATACCATACAGTGTATTATAGCTCATTACATTATTACGTTCATTGTCAAAAGAAAAATTCGTCTTGAAAGAGTTAAAGTATTCACTTCCAGCTACTAGAATAAGACGTAAAAGTGAGAAAAACGAGTTCTTCCTCTGTCTTTAAATGGTTTGCGCATCTTTTTTTTTTTTCCTGCATTCTTTTAGATTCAGTCAGAAAGTAATCTATTATTATCCACCAATGAGTAATGAAGAAGTATACCTGAGTGGGTTACACATTCGGTTCGCGTGCACGTATTACTCTACCATCAATAATTAGTATTAAAGAGCGTGCATCCGTGATTATATATGTAGGTAACACCGATGCACATGATTCTATATTCGTTCATAAACTTCCCATTGTTAGACCATGGATATTTATGAGAATGTGTAAAATACATAAACTGCACTACCGTTCATAAAGTAGCAAATATATTAATTAGTCTTTTGAATGCTATTAAATAATTTAGCTGTCGAAATGATGTGAAAACTAAAAGTGAGTCTGAAGAAATGTTACCATCTTCATTCTCGACTTTTCACTTTATGTCTTTACTGACGCAGGCGTAGCTTCGTATAACGAAGACAGTCAATCATAGATTAAATTTTCCTTAAACAACACCAGCCATTGATATACCATGCTGTCGATAAGAAGAGATAGCGGACGAATTTAGGCAACTGAAGCATCATGCAAGTTGCACCAAATCTTTACACCACTCTGATTATCTTCTTTCGAAATTTAGCTTGTGTCAGGTTAAATTTTGTTAAATTATTCAGGAACCAGTTTAGGATTACTGTGGATATACATCCATGAACTGGAATCGAGGCACCTGTATCGGTTCACACGGAAATCCTTGGTCGGTTCCTTTGAAACACGATGTTAAGGAGGGAAGATAAAAATCCGCGAAAATCCATCCCTCCTATACACGGGAGCGTAGGAGCCACCCTAATTGAGATTTATTACGAAGTTAATCCGGCCAATTGTGTGAACGAAGTTAAACCGTCGACCTCTTGGTTGACGATCCGAAAGAATACATACAGCACGTGCCATGGTCTCGCCTCATACGTGTATTGCGATAAGTAACGTCGCCGCTATATCGTAGGAAAATCTGCTCCAATTTCTCGACTGTTTAATAAACGAATTTCAGGCACGGTAAGCACGAGCATTGCCTCCGCGTTTATTCGGAATAAATTGCTTTAGAGGAAGTATGCTACTTTATTATCGTACAATCCGTGAAAATAATCGGCGTTCTAACTTTGAATAATATTATTTCATAATATATTTTTATTTCAGTAATAGTAAAAAAAATATTCTTTTCATTAAACACGATAAAATAGAAAAGATTAATTTCATAACTTATGTAACTCATAATTGCGTTAGATATGTAAAAATTTTCGTCTAAAAATTTAATCAACAATATCTTCCGCGGAGTAATCATAAAGTATAAAGTGATGCTCGCGATTATTCTTTTAGGTTAATACATGCACTCATAAGAACAGAGCATAAATCCGCGGCGGCGTTTGGCGGTTGTTCTACCGTATAAAACAACTTATGGCCCATTAACGAGAATCCACTTAACGACGTTACGCGTGCAATCTGTCCTTGATACCATTCGTAATGAAGCGCATTATACTGCCGCTAGGAATGGCTACCCATCGATACCGTCGCAATAAATCATATAACCGCACAATTAATTCCATAATCAAGCGAAGCTGCACACTGTATTAGGTCACTTGGGCGTAAGAAATTTCACTCAAATACAAAGACCTAATTTAAATTGGAATTTATTGTAATTTAAAATACGCTCGATATTAGACAGTCATATTGTATTAAAAGATCCTCTTTTGTTCGATAGTAATCCTCATATGGTCTTTAACTGAATCGATTTTGAATTGTTCATCCAATGATTCTGAATGAGTAATACTATCCTGACGAATATGTAAATTAATCCCTTATTTTAATATTTAACGCGACCGATCCAAAATTAGCCCGCGATCCACCAATGACTCGCGCCTACACTTCGTGAATTTCTTTAAATTACGATTTTCAAGGTTTAAATATTCGACACTTATCAGTTTCAAAGATCCGAGCACGCGAAGTTCAGAAGACCAATATAATTAAATCGAGATACATATTGCGAAGAAGCTTCGAATTTGCCCTGTTTTGGACAAATATCCGCTCACTTGTCATTCATGTATACGCAGATACGTGGATAAAAGCAATTTGGCCAAACGCCAAGAAATCATTGTTTGCTCTACTCAGCAATGTTCCCGATGTTTAAATCGCTGAGAATTAGGCTTGACCCGTTTCAGGAAAACGGTTCGATTCTCTGTCGTCTCGCATTCACATTGAACGTTTATCGTTGTCACAGATATTGTAACGGCGAGCGTGTAACCTGTTCTCGTACCAGTTTCATGACAAAGCGAATACGGTTTGTACGCGTAATAACGACAGCAATTGTCGGCAACCTCGAGAGAGAGTTCACGATTTATCGCCCAAAAATCCTGCACCAGTATAAATTTCAATAATCGCGTCGTACATTTTCGTATCGTGACACCTCCAAATACGTTTAATCCGAAAACTGAAAAATATTCGTCATATTGCTAGCACTTAGTAAATGAAGTTATAAATTCCCTATAGCGATACATAGTAATAATCTACAGTTAACATACCATATCATTCCATGCAACTATGTAAAGTTATGCATAAGATATTATCTTTGAGAGAAAAGAAACTCAATTATTCTTCCAACCTTGCTACAGTCCTCGAATATTTATCTTCTAATCTCAATCTTGTTTCAACAAATAAAAAGACTTTTAATATCTTAAGAAAAACTGACAATTCTTTCAAATTTTCCTAAAACTTAAGAAACTTATTTTGACCATAGAAAATCACGTACAAATTGACCTAAAGAATATAACTAATTAATAAAAAGATGTTCGTTTTAAACAAAAACTTATACGGGTAAAGAAAACGTGCGCGATATATGCGAAGGAGAGCCAAAAAATGGCGAAGGGGATGAAAATGGGCGCGAAAACTCACCAGTGGCGCAGGCGCTCCCAGCGATCCAAATGAAATAAACAGCGGCAAACAAAATCTGTGTCCTCGTGCTGAGGAAGGTCGACAGGTCCGCCACTGCATTTCTCCACGGCATCTCCATGTTACTTTGGTGAATTCCTCGCCGCTTTTGCCCACTTGCACTTCCTTAACACTTCAACTCGGGAACGTCATACAAATTCCACGACGAAGTTACGCAAACGAGTACCAACAATTCCTATACGATCTCCACATTTTTAAGTTCACGTGCGAATTCAGCCTCGAGTTACGTTATTTCTTTTTAGTAGGCGTAACGGAAGAGTATTACGGCGTACACCTGTGAGACAACATTCCTTTTACTTGCACTCGTGGTCCCTCCTCCTTTCGAAAAACCAAGGATCTCGGAGCATCTGTACTGTTTTCCATTCAACTTTTGATTTAATGTAATACGGTAATTGGCTCTTTCTTTTTTCACCTTGGACTTAATTGTTCAAGTTCCTAAGCTTTCTCGTTAAAATTAGCATTATGTATTATCGTTGGATGTTACCTTGCGGTTCATTTTCACATTCCGCATCATTTTTCGAAATTATACACGTGAATTGCGGTCAGTCTCATAAAAATGTAAACAAAGCTTTGTAATCTTATCGTCGGAAGATGTATGAATTAACGGACGAGAATTGTTGCAGCAACGGGGAAAAAAGTTATGAATTTTTACGAGAACTGCACGATGCACCGACCATAGAACAGATAAACTTGTATATTCGAAATATTAAAATCCAAATGTCAACGCACTTGATTTCATATTTCGTATCAAAACTTATTTTTTTTAACGATTGCAATGTACCTGAGAAGTGAAGTTTACATGCATTCTTCCGTACAGTTGTCTCTTCAGGTAAATCCCAGGTAACGCGGCACAAAACGGTTACATTCACCTGGTAACACCTGGCAACACCGTTAAATTTGTTAGAAATGCTCTAATACGTTTTTTTTATTCAAATTAAAAACAAAATCGAAAAACTGTTATTTACGAAACCCTAACGAAATGTAAAAACTTGCACAACGCGACGCATGATGCGAACCGTCCGTGAGTTTCGTTCGAATTACAAAGTTTTGTTGACTGGCCGTCATCGGCTGCGTTCACAGAAGGCGTAAAGTTGAAATCGCAATCACGCGCATGCTCGAACTGCCCTAATGCTGTTCAACCAATCAACAAAAAGATACGGCGGCCAATCAGGAATTTTCTGGAAGTTAAATGCGTTGGTTGGTATTTACTATAAATTATCACATGTATATAGAAATTTACTTTTAAATAAAAAATACTTTTGTTTGGAACTCGTTAATATTACTCGTTATTATAAACAATATAGAAGTATTATTTTTTATATTATACTATAGTTTCTATAAGTTATTGTATCTTGAAACATACATTTCAGATTTGTGCATGATATGGTAAAATAATAATTGTTATTCTGATAATTAAATTTTCTACTATTATATTTCTTTAACATTTTCACTAATATTTATCTTCAATTTTGAGAAAAATAGAACTGCCATATTAAAGTATAGATACTACTACTATAAATTACTACGATATATTAGATTTTTCTTTTTATAAAAATTCTACAAATAAACAAGCTTGTAAATTATTCGAAAAATATAAGGAAACAAGAAACAGATACAAAGATAGTCACTTTATTTTAATAAATATAGAAAAGCATTATTTTCAATATTAAGAAATTTTTATTGAATTAAATAAACATTAGAAGAAAAATCCAAGTATTTTTCCTCCAAGATGCTTCCTTCTAGCTTCTTCATGATCCATAATTCCACCACTTGTGGTCAACACAACATATCTAAAAATTTATAAATTACAATTACACCACGAAAATACAAAACTATTCATTGCAAAACCATAAGTTTCTCTATGAAATATAACACTATAAATTTCAATATATATAAACACATACCCAAACTGTCGAGATGGCAACAGGTTATTAGTCCATTTTTCAATATCATTAATTGGAACGTCAAATCTTGGTGAAATTACACCACACTTGTTTAATCTTCCACTAAGATTTACTACAACTTTGCCACTGCGGTGATCGTCAACAATTTCAAATTCTCCAATATATCCTTGAACATCAAAGGTAATGTGGTAAGATCATGTATATTTACACATATCATGAAATTAAAGTCAGAAATTAAAGTTAAGAAATAAAACAATTCTTTTACTATTTCACAAATAAGAAAATGTTCGTGTAGCCTTACCTTTCCTCATCATTACAGTCAGAAATTTGATGATTACTTTTGAACAGGGCCTTAATAGCACCTGTCTTTTTCCACGTTTTTCAGCATTGTTAATGGACTTGAGAGCATCGCTAAGAACGTTCATACGCACCATGACTGAAAACAAAACGTAATTTTAAGTTATTTAGTAAGTATTTAAAAACTACGTGTATTTCTAGAAAATACACAGATTGTATTTCGAAATGTCAATAAAACATAACCTATAAGGAAAATAAATGAAATTCAAAATGTGTAATTTAATATTTTTAGAAACGTTAGTAATACAATATAATTAGCTTGAATAAAATAATAAAGAATACAATTTTAAAGAATGCAACTTAAATTTAGTAATAAGCAAAACAATAACAATGAAACAGGCAATACTATCCCACTAACCACATCAAACTTTCTTAAATATTATAATAAACGCAAAATATTATCAGAAATCAATCGATTATTAAAACTAAAAACTAATTCATAATTAATTTACATTGGATGAATTTGAAAAACTAAGATTACCTGTGATTTATAATTTTGTTTCTCACAGAGATGTACACGCTCCTTTGGCTGATCAGAAAAGAGACGTTGGAAATCAGGGTTACCACAATAGCCACCTAAATTTGCTTGTAACCCATTGGTTGAAATTCTTTGAACTTAAATAATGGTTCAGCAATGGTTAATAATAATCATCGCTTATTTTACGAATAATAATAATTAATAGCAATACTTATATACAAAAAAACATAATTTTATTCAAATACAGAGTACACAATTATATATCCAATCTTTTTATCTGAAACTCCACGATAGGCGCAAAACGTATTACGCTCCTTAATAGATCAATTTGTCCAAAGAACTATATATGATTGGATTATAAATAAAATGAATAAATAAATATATTTTAACTGATATTTTTAATTTTGTTTAATTATATTAGTTTTGATACATTTTTTGTGCATATTGTTTGGTAATTACTATGCTAATGAGTATTATCTATGTGTATAGATTTGAACGTAGTGAAAACGTTCTGATGAAATACATTCATTGAAAAACAAGATCTGGTATTCTGTCATTGTTCTGTCGATAAGATAGACAAATTCTTGATCAGAAAGAAGAAGATGTACCGTAGAAGAATATAAGCTGTGGTCAATTGATCGAACGATTGGTGATCCAGTGCTTTTGCTGTTCGGTAAGTGTGAATGTGTGTTGTATCAACGACGATTATTGTGCAAGTACCGAGTACTTGTCGAAACACGAAAGCTGAAAGTCGATAGTAATCCACGGTTCAGGAGAGTGGTATAAGGTAACGGTCCCTTGCTGCTTTCGTCATGTTGTCAAAATTGATGAGGAAGACAAAGTTGACGGGAGATGCTCACTGATATGGAGGTTGTTGAGAATTCCCTGGTCCGCGGGCCGCCTCTACTTGAAAGGTTTCCCGGAAGTTTTCACACGAGAAACACGCAAAAAGGTGTAAGTCGTCAGGCAACTATCGGCTGTCCTGTCGGCTTCCTGAAATTTTAACATCGGTATCACCTGATTCCCGACTTGACTTGCTCATTTCTTTTCCTCTGTTAAGTCTGTTATTTCTAGGTTACGCTTTTTACAATGGTCCGCACCATTACAATAATAATTATTTACATTATTTACAGGTTCATTGAGGTGTTCCCGCGGGATTTGGCGAGCTGGCGAAGCCAGGACTTGACATCGTATACTCGTCATTCTCGGAGGATACCTCTACACGTATCAAAATCAATGGTACCCTCGCTGCGCGAGGACAATTTTTCGCGATGTTCTCGGTGTCTAATTTAAGCACTGAAATATTGAGGAACAGGAGTAAAAGTTATACAGCTGCCCATATACATGCAGAATGTAGCAATTTAGCTAATGACAATGGATGTCCACCATCTCTTAGTAAATTATTGGATGAACTGTTAAATCCTAGTAAAGATATTGGTGATAGAGAAACTATCAACTGGTGTAAATGGTTAATAGCAAGTGGTCATACTCCGGAGAAGTTTGCTAAAACAGGTAAGCCATGTGTACTTTATTTTCTTCAACTGCACAATACGGAAGTTTTTTAAATCCTACCATACTCTAGCCCACAAGTTAAATAAATTGATCATTGTCAGTATTATCACATTAATCATATTTTTGACAAATATAGATATATTTTATGCAATGTGTTTGATACTTTTGCATATTTATATATTGCACTATGCTATGATTATGCCATACACAGTTGCTTCAAATATTATTCTTGAAACATGTTCTTAAAAGATTTTTTACTTTATTAAATGTAATATATATATATTACATATTGTTATAAATAATATTAAATTTAAATGTTTAAACTATTGAAAAAGCAATATATACAATTTATATTATATTAAGATAACTTAATAACTACTACAACATAGTCTGATCATTGTTTGATACTTTTAAATAACATGCTTTGTTATGAGTATTATTTTGAAATCTGTGATATAAGTATAGTGCAATTTGCGTATTTGGCAGCAACAAGATTACCTGCCAAATATATATTTATATAAATTGCTATATTTATGAAAATATAGGTGCATGAGTGATCTTAATACATGAGAGAGTAAAGTTCATAAAATGTAACAAATACTTTGCAGTCAAAACAAAAATTGCCTAAATCAATAGTAACAATTTCAGAACAATATTAAGTATTAAAAATTTTTTAATCTAATTCGAAAATATATTTTTCAATAATGTAGTTATACAAGTTTAAAATATTTATAATCTTTAAAGACATACATATTGAAACATACATTTATAAAACATATGTTGAATTAAATTTTCATCTATCCAAATCAAATATTTATAAATATTTCAGTGAGAATGTATGATAATGCTACAACATGTGGATTGGTTTGGACACCTAATTTTGTAGCATATCGTTGTCGTACATGTGGTATATCACCATGTATGTCCTTATGTACAGAATGTTTCAAAAAAGGCAATCACTATGGCCATGATTTCAATATGTTTTTAAGTCAAGCAGGTGGTGCTTGTGATTGTGGTGATGCATCTGTTATGAAGGAGTCAGGGTAACAATTTTATCAAATAAAATTGCTTGATATATAAGAGAAGAACGATGTCTAATAGAATTGTTGTCCTAGATTTTGTGATAAACATGGTCCAAAAGCCGCTGTTGATAAGTTAGCTGCTCCTTCAAATTTAATGTGTGTAGCAGAAGCAATGATGCCTAGAATAATTCTTCGCCTTATACAACACTTACGCGAGAATTGGTATATCATATATCTTTTTATTTAATTATTAGAAGTATAAAAAATGCATAATGTATGAAAATATTTTATTTAATATAGTACTGTGGGTCGACGAAATTATGAAGCTGCAATTCAAGATGCAGATGAATATTTAACAATGCTTATTGATTTCAATAAAATGGGTGCATTAATGAGACATGTTATGACATCAGCTCTTACCAATCCACAAAAGTATAGAACTCTTATGGATCCTACTGTATCAACTGGAGAACCAGAATATGATAGCTATTGCCAAGATAGTAACGAAATATATCAAAATGCAGTAAGGTCTTTGCCAAATCCAGAGCCACCTGATGAATATAAAGGTAAATTTTTTCTTTTAATGTATATCTATAGTTCTAACAGAATATATTTACAATAAATACTGTATTTTTCAGAGTGTGCATCATTACAAGAATATTTACAGCATACTACTTTCTTAGAAGAATTAATGTTTTGGACAGTAGCTTATCAATTTCCACAGAAATTAGTTTGTTTGCTATTAAATATGTTACCAGATCCAGAATATAAAGAAGCACTTACTCGTGCATTTGTATTACATTACAGTAGAGTTTCAATGATGCTTGAACGTTCAACAGACCCAGATACTTTAAGTAATAAAGTGGTCCATGTCAGTGTACAGGTAGGTATTATCCAAGAAGAATATTATATTTATAATAAAGAAAGTGCTTGACATGTTTGTACTTTATATTTCAGTTATTTAGTAATGAAAGTTTAGCATTGAAAATGGTGGATCAATTAAAGTTGTTGCATGTTATGGTAATAGCTTTAAAGTACATGATGGGTAAGATATTAATTCAGAACACTTTACATGGTGGGTAATATTTGTACAAGTTCTATTGAACTTTCGGTATCTGTTTATTAACATTAAATATAATTTCTTATTTTTTTAGATCCAGATAAAAATTTTCATTATGTAGTAGACTGTGAACGACAAGTAATGAAGGAACACTGTTATTGGCCTATTGTATCAGATTTAAATAATGTTCTTTCACATAAGCCTATAGCTGTTAGATTTATGAGCGATGATACACTTCTAGAAATGTGGTTTGATTTCCTATCTATGTTTCAAGGTATTATTTAATTATAGTTATTTTTATACATAACAAAATATTTTTGAAATATTAATAAAATACTTTGTTGTGCTTATTCCTAGGAATGAACGTGAATCAACGAGAATTAAATCAACACGTTGAATATGAATCTAATACGTACTATGCTGCGTTTAGTGCCGAGTTAGAGGCTAGTGCATACCCAATGTGGGCTTTAGTTTCTCATTTACGTGGTCCTGAAAGTGCTGCTCTTACTCGTAGGGTGCTATCATTTTGTCTCACTGCATTACAAGATTGGTTAGACGCCATAAATTTCACTCATCCAAATGTGGTAAGTAATTAAATGTTTATTTTGTAATAATATATTTTCTATATTTCCTAATATGCAGTTAATTAGTTGAATTAAGGTATCAATAATATTATAGCCCGATACCTCTTCCTTTTGTTACAGAGTGACAGTTTACAAGTATCATTTCATCTACCATTGCATCGGTACTTTGCTGTGTTTATGTGCCAAGCTGTGCGTCAACAAGGAGCTACCCTAAATGATTTATTGCCTCCTACTGATATGTTACATCTTCTAATGATGCATCCTTTACGAGTTCAGGTAAGTACTTTTCTCTATTTTCTAGTACATTCTTTCAATGCAGTTATGATGTGCATGTACACCATTTTAAATAGAACTAAAATAATATTTGAAAATCTCTATAAAGACTTATATTTTCTGCAGACATTATTATTTCAAATATTATTGAGTATTTTTAGTGGAATTTCATTATGGCGATGTGTGTATGATATATATGGATATTGGTTAGCTTCTTTCTGATAGTTATTTTATTTAAAAGCACTAGAATAACAATATTAAACAAATACTTTGAGCAACGAGTAGGTTTACACTGAGTTATTTCAATAGCATGATATTAGAGGAAATCTATGAATTTCTTATTTAAACAATAAGATATAATTTCTTATAAAGTAGCAAGTATCATTATTGAAGGTCTTATTGGAATTAGGAGTGTAAGAAAGTACAAAAAAAATTTAACTTTTGTGATGTTGTTTTAAAACAAATATACATGCTAAGATGGCACAAAAAAACAATTGTTTAATGGAGAATTATTTCTAAAAAAAGTTATTATTGATATATAATCAATTTTATAAATCACACTTATCAAATTTAAATGTAAATTAATGAAAGACATATGAAAGTAGAAATAAAACACAAAAGATAGTTACGAACTATATCTTAGTAATAAGCATACAAATTACATTCATACTACTTTTATTTCGTTTGGAGCATCAATAACTGTATCTGCAGAAGCAGTTAAATTAACTTGTAAATGTTTACTAAAATCATACGTAATCAATCTCATTGCTACAAATCCACCCAATCCTGATCGGCCTTTATGAAAAATTCCGGCACCTGCGATTGGAACTGGTGGATTTGCTTCTACTGGTTGAATATCGATGAATGGTATTGTGTTTTGAGCAACGTCACTTTTTTGATCGCTTGGTGCAAAATTCAGGTATTGGAATGGTTTGGAATCTGGTAGTGCTAGAAGAGATAATCGAGTTGGTATATCAGGATTCTCAAATGTCATTTCAGTTCTGCAAATAAATATAATGCTAGATAAGCAAACACACATTTACAAATATACAAAAATATGTACGAGGCGTGTGCAAGTTTTTTTACCTATTAGTTCGATCATGACTGATCCAGAAACTCCTCTCTAGCGGTTTTATTAATTTCCCAGTCGTGAAATTAAAAGATGTCATTCTTGCTTCTAAGTTTAACCGTGAACCAACCATTCGGAACTTGAGTCCTGAAAAATAGGTATTGTAAGCATGATATTTGAAAAGGGTTGTGAAAGAAACATAAATTTACACATAAATGTACCTGTCAAAAGTAAATTGTCATCAAGGACTAGATCATCTAAATCTAACCCTCTTTTTTCCCATGATAATGTATGATAGTCAACACCATTTTTAACATTATTATCTAATACACTAAATTCTTCGATTGGTTTCCATCGTATAGTGGATATATTAATGTATCCACGTGGCATCAGTTCACCTTCCTGTATCTGCATATGTATTATTTGCTTCACTTTCTTAAACCGGACGCCCGTCACGACTCTGTAACAAATAATATTATTATTAATTATAAAAGCAATGACATCTTAAGAGTCTTCCTAAAATATCTGTCATAGTCAGTCACTTACTTATTGTTTGCTACATCAGATACAACTTTCCTTAAGCTGAAGTATCGATCAGAATTTATATTATTGTCATCACAGTAACAAAAACAATAGCTACAGTGCCAGAATAACCAACGCCACCAGCTATCTACTTTGGTTGTATTTCTCTTGCAAGTATTTTTTTGTCCGAACAGCCGACCATTTTCATATTCTATGTATTCGTATCTTCGATCACTTTCCTGTATCTAAAATAATTTATAAACACTTCAGATACATTCTTATTACATAACATTTGAACGCAGAAAGAAATATCAATTTACCGAAGGACAAATCCACATATCGGAATCGATATAATCGCATTTTAGTATTCGACCGTTACATTTGCGCTGTTGGGAGCAAAATTGATTTTTGTAACATCCATAAACTTTCGAATATTCGTAATAAGCACAATTTTCTCTGCAACTCGAGTCTTTGTTTAAGTCCACTTCGTTCACAATGTATCCTTGGAACAACTGTGTTAATTTGGTGTATGTTTCATCTGTAACAATTGTTTCAGTTATATTCGTTACACGTGTTACACGCGAAAGCAGGAAAATATACCTAATTTATGTAATCTCGCATCACATCTCCAGAGTTGTCGTGGAGCAAACGCCATGGCTGTTTTAACAGCTCGCAGAGTTTCCATCGTTCTTGTCTCATACTGTTGCTTCACCATTTCCATTTCTTCAGTGAAATTAGTACCTACATCAAGTTTATTATAATTAGAAAGCGAATTTTTCAATAATAATATACTATGTTAGGTGCAGCATACTTTCCTTTAAATAATAAGCGATCAGAATATTTTTTTTAAATATGATAAAATCGTGATTGTGAACTGTATGCTATAGCATACGATTTTTAAGCATAGTTACAAAAATTGGAGAAGAAAATAACAAATTATGCAATATACAAATAACAGTCACTGAACCATACCTGGATTATAAAGACGCAGCAGCTTATAAGAGAATTGGATCATACCGTAACCCTTGATTTCCGTTAGGGTTACCGTTGTATATAAATTGTAGAGCAATTGCTGAAGCGATTGATTTTCATTACAAATTTGTGAAGCTGCTTCCTAGTGAGAAACAAATAGAAAAATAAAATACAAAATCTGTCCATATTGAACAATAAATTCTTAAATGTTTGAATTGCTAATTATCAAAGAAGAACGTTCGCTACTTCGTTGATCATCAGAATCAGAAGTTCTTTACAACTCGTTTATTTATTTTTATACCTGATAAGCCGAAACGAACAATTGTTCGTGCACTATCAGGTCACCGATTCGAGTGAGAACCCGTATAATTGACGCGTTCGGATCGTGTAGAATTACATCCCAGAAATTACTCAGCTTCGGTATATCAAGAGGAATCTTTTCGTTGACTATCTCTTGTTGCATCGTTCGAAAAACTTGGTACAGACCATCTATTCTTTTTAGTTCGTTTTCTGTTCGAGCCCATAACCAAATAGAACTTAATGCATTTAAATTTTCATAACCATCGGTCGAGAAGTTTCTTTCTAGTTCATCGCCGAATTTCTTGAATCTTTTTATGAGCCATAGATACTTTCCGTGATTTTCAAACTCGTGCAGCCTTGAGTGAAACAAATCTCTCTCTAATGCTTTCTCCAATTGCAATAACTTATTTCGCATTTCGTCGATCAATGTGGTGTCGTATTTTATACCCATTGTCCCCCATATTATGCAGAAAAACAGAAAGCATACATGGATGTTTGGTATCTTCATTTTGTAGTCTATTTATTTGATCCTCGAAGGGTTAAATTTTTCAATTATATGTATATAGATGAACCGGTGCATAAGGACTTATATTTGATCCATTAGCCTATTTAATACCTGTATGGAGATAAGATTGAAAATTCGTGCTAAGAGAAATTGTTTCAATACACAATCGTCTGATAAGTCAAATACTGTGATATATATGAGATAATACTGTGTGTTTATGCAAAATGTACACATAAATTGCTACACAGTAAGCTCAGTGATAAGGGTCGAATATGCCGATTACATTGATAATTAGATACGTCAGTAATTGCATTAGAATCATATCGTGCGTTTCGTTCGCGGAAAAAATTACTAAGATATATGACATCTCGGAGATTCGTTCTCGATTGATACTGTTTTTGTCTCCGGTAGGTCACGTTTAATTCATTTAAACGTGAGTCACGTCTGCGTGTAGTTATTAGCTCTTCCGGTGATTCAGACAATTTCGACAATAATCGATCGATATTTTGAGCACCTGTCCTTTCATTTCGATCTAGGTAATAAGTTTCTCACGTCGTTGTAATGTCTTATATAGAAATCTTTAAGAAGCGATACTTCTTTGTTCGAAAAAAATGAGTCGGTAATCATATTTGTTTAAATGTATAATAATTGCAAATTTATAAAAATCAGTTTCGCTGTATTAAAACTGGCCTCTCTTAAGGGTTTGCTGTATCTATCATAATCTTATTACATGTGCATATATCCCTATTTAAAAAGTAATTAGTTTTTAATACCGGCTGATTTAAGTCAATCAGTTCTCTAATATTTCTTTTTTTTATTATTTTTTTTTAACCCTCCGGAGGTCACAGTTGATCTGACAGATACACGTTAAATCTAATTCTAAATATTTTTAAGTTCATAATTGTTCATTCTTTATATTTAAATTAATAATTATGTAGTTTATATACGTAAATATATCTATATATTATATTTTGTATTAATTTTAGTATAATTAAAGACTTTATATGTTTATACAGTTCTTTTCGCAAAAATAAGCATTGCAGCATAGATTTTAAGTTACTTTGTCCCTCAAATATACAGCGACCTTTGATATAGGACTTTTACGATCGCATCTTCCGCATGGTTAGATAAATAGAAATATCTTTTGATATTCGTTGACGTTACATTGACAACTATCGTAACAAGTCACAAATTATATCTAATATTTATCGTTATCGAATTACAAACAAATCGATTCGAAGGTGAAGGTTAAATTATTTTCATAAATATTTTATTCGCAGATATATCAATAAATATCTTTTGAACGAGTATACATGTACAAATTTTAAATATTATGTAACGATTTTAAAACGTTCAAATATTTTTTCAACGTGACGTATTTGTATTTACATACAGCACAAATCCTGCGTGTAAGTATTCAAGACGGCACGACAGAACGATGTGAGAAACTTTAAGGCGGTACTGTTATTCGGACAGAATATCTAAGAACGAAATCCCCTAACGTTCTTTTGTTTTGTAAAACATATAATACACTTAACTAGCATCACACTATTTACTGATAACTCAAAAATAATATTCAATTTAATCTTGGCATTACATTTTCCAATGGCTTTATTCTATTAACGAATAGAAAGTAACGTTTGAAAGTTATATAGGCCGTGAAAGGTTAGCATGATTAATTGAAGCGTTTCGACCGTAATAAGCAAAAGCATTGAAATCTGGTAAACTATTAAAAAATCTTATATTATCCTTTTTTTTTTAAATACTTGTATTATTAATTCTATGTTGTTCAGAAATGTTTCACTGTATATATCGTTGCACAAACATTCGCTCGACAGTAGTCCTTTATAGTTGGAAAATAATTGATAGTCGTGTTTTTGATACAACGAAAATATACCTCCGGAACAAACACTTTTCCTCGTATGCACAGGCTCTACTAAGAACTTTACGTTATTGTTCTCGTCATTTGACTCTCTGTGTTCCTCCCCTCTCGAGTTGGGATCGTTCGAGGCTTAATGGTGTTACATGTCTCTGCGCATGCTCCTCTTCATTCTCCCGCTCTCTTCATACTTCGTACTTAAATCATTTGCACAAACTACATCATATTGTTGTTTCAACAGAAATGTTGCATTTCGTTCTTTTGCTCTTTAGGGGACATTGAATGATCGATTTAATAAAAATTTTTTTGTAAAATATACTTGTTGGCAGAGTAGATTTAAAATTTTTAAGTTTTTGTTGTAACGATCACGTTATAATTCTTTGATAATTATTTTTGATAATACAAAATTGGAGAGAACATAGCTTACGCAAGAGTTTGTTAGATAATTAAACAAATCATTGTCTATTTTCCCTATATCATTAACTTTGTTAAATTTATTCTGTATTTTTTTAACGATTTCTTTAAAAAGATAAAAATATATATAGTATACGAAATAAAAGATTTTTCAGGTAATAAACAATAGCGAAGTTATTGCAGTGTTATGTATGTTCCTACCGAGTGTGCAATTTGAATAGATATAGATTGTCGGATGTCATTTGATCACTATGATATTCTCCCTTATCTAATACCCCTTGATAGTCACGATTAACTAATTTCTAACAGTACATTAACGGATATTCGAATCGCTAAAATATTAAATACTTCAAAATTTGTTCCATTTTATATAATTTAAAAAAATTATCTTACAAATTCACGAAATTGAAGGAAATTTTTATTTTTCTAAGTTTTTAGAAAACACATTTAAAATACATATCTGACCACTATTACGCGTCATTTTTTTTATTGAAAATGTGTTTAAAAATCTACAAACACTTACTTGCATTTGGTTTGCCAATAATATGAGAACACTTCTGCTAAGAATCTCGTCGGGAGAAGGAACAAAAAGCCGATGAATGGTTTTCAAAAGATCAGGGAGAGCATCCGATCTTGAGGAAACGCACGTTTTCGCGAAATCTTCTAATGTGTACCTCTCGTATTTGTTAGGCGCTTTTGAATACAAATGGAAGACATTGTATAAATCGTTGATTTTCCCAACGGATTGATCAATCATACGTAACTTTTGATCTAGTCTTTCTTGTAACGGCATCTCAGTCAAAAGTTTAGCCACAATGCTATCCAAACGCATATCTATCTGTTCTTGAAAAGTATCAATCTGTTGCGATATTTTCGATATACGATTCTTTAATTCTTTCTCCATTCTGTGAAGAAATGGCAAATTGTTGTCGTACTCAGAATCTTTTGGACGTATAAAGTCCCATGATTCGAAAATATCTATCACCACCTCATGTCCGAATTTTATTAAATCTTTTACATCGACATAACCAAATTCGAAACTGTATGCAAATCGTTCTGCACATAACATGCAAACAAAAATAACCTTCAAATTAATTGTGGCCATTTTTTTAATTCAGTGACAACTGAATCGAGAGGAAATTAATTTGCACAAATAACACTGATCCGATTTTGTTCTTCTTTCTTCCTTTATCATTTGATTATCGAAGAATTGTTTTCTTTATTGTCACAAGTTTTAAAGCTATGCTGATTATGAGGATAGAATCAAGTTTTTGGAAAATTGCTGAAGAATTAGTCACACTAACACAAGGAAGAGCCCTTAGTCAGCTCTTCGGACGCTATAAATGTCCTCTCTTTCCTTGTTCATTGATCGTAGAATCGCTACGAACAGTACGAACTGACAACACAGCAGTTGAAAGTTGGAATGCTTTCCAGTGCCGGGATTGGTTGATTAAGTGGGGGATTTACCATGGTCTACGAATCATGTGTTCTATGTGCATGAAAGTAGATGATAAATGTATAAGAATATACATGACAATAACAAATAAATTTAAATCTTTGTACAAATTTATTATAAGTAATGGGTCATACATAGACATTTTGCTGTCTTTTATATACTTAGAACTTATTTTTTTTATTTCAACAGTATACCTGAACATTTCATGCTAAATAACATTTTACTAATATTAGAAAAATTTGTATTTCATTTATCTAACTCTATGTATTATATTTAACAATCATTAAAGTAACTAAAATGATAGAAAACGAAACTGTTTTGAGTATCGTTATGTTTTTTACGCACCATGCATACGTTAAAAAATATGGAATTCAACTATGGAATGAAATAATTTCTCAATAAATATCTTTCTTTCAAACTTAGCTTTTATACTATTTAATGCTGTGCTACATTATATATTATATATCTTATGCTGTTGTAATATATTGTTAACTATTGAAATAATGAAAATTAAGACAATGAATTTTTGTTTAGGTTGCCTTTTATGAAATTTTAAATGGATTATGGGTGCGTAATGGTCTCCAAATAAAAGGTCAAATTATGACATACATACAGTGCAATTTTTGTAATTCGATGGTAGATGCAGATCTTTATTTACTTCAAGTTTGTGCAACAAAGCTACAACCAGATATTTTTCTAAAAACAATCGTTAAAAAGTAATTTTCAGTATTTTATTAAACATATATTTATATTATACATATCCTTTAAATTATAGTTATATTTGTCAATAATTTTATTCCATTAGGTTTCATATAAAACAAGAGATGAGTCTTTGTTTGTGTAGAAGCCATCATGAATACATGGATGGAGAATACGACACACCAATGTTAGAAAGTTTTTTAACATTTCTAGCTATATTGGTTAATGTTCGGACAAATTTAGGTAAGTTCTTCATGTTATTTGCTAATAACATATGGAATTTACATACATATATGTACATAAAAAATATGGTCTTGTTATAGGTTTATCTGATCCTGAAATGTCCCGCTTAGAAATGGTTACTTTATTATCTATGGGAGATAAAACCCATAGTCAATTAATGGAGTTAATGCCAGAACGTTCTGGTAGTACCCAAAATAGAGATTTCGAATCTGTATTAGCTGATGTATGTTTTATGTTCCTTTAAACAGAATATAATTTTTTTTTTTTTTTTTTAAGTACAAATTGTAAAATATGATTTACAGGTTGCAGTGTACAGAGCACCTAATCTTGAAGCTAGTGGAAATATGCAGCAAGGAATGTATGGTCCAAAACCACGTCTAGTTTGGGAAGAATTATTTGATCCTTTACATGTTTTATTAAGAGCAGCACAAAAAGGAGATTTTCAGATGGCAATGGATCGCTTTACTGAATAGTAAGTAAACTACACTTGAAAAAATAATTTTAAAAAGCATAAAAACCTTGTAGTATAGATATAGTTCTTTTAATATATATTTTATTTTAATTTTCATAATTATGTCTAGTTCTTTCATTAAATTTTTTGTAAATATTTCAGTGTAAAACAATCAGGAAAATTGAAAAATAGTGCAATTCCATGGCCACCATTTAGGCATCCTGCTCCTGTTTCACCAGCATATGATGATCCACGAATTGTACTACGATCAAGAGTTTTTCATGCTATGATTTTAATAATCTTATATAAGGCTGTGTATGGAAACAACATATCAGAGCATGTAATGGCACTGACTATTTACTTATTAGAAATGGCAGTAATTACTGCAGAAATACCCGATAAATCTGTAAGTAACTAATTATAACAGAATTACAGAATTATAAAATAATAATACTATTTCTTTTCATGTTTGTCAGATGAATCCTTTGTGTCAATATAATAATAGTGACGAGTCATCTCCTATAGTAAAAGATATGGATCTAGATGGTTGGTACAAAAGTGATGATTTATTAAAAAATTTGAGGACAGTGATACCTCAAATCATCTTGATCCAAGAGTCGGAACCAAGTAATTCAGATAGTGAGTAAAACTATCATTAAACTACATTGGGTTACATCTTGCTATGTATGATAGTTTTTGCTTTGACATTTTGCCATTTCTTTTAGGTGATTTTGAGTGGGAAATTCAAGGTGAAATGGCTGAGGTTGGAACTTCACTCATGATAAATGATGCAACAGATGAGGGTTCCTTAGAAGTTTTAGCTCTTCCATCTTTAGATACTATTACTAATAACACTGGGTTACAGATTGCTGTGAACGCTTCTTTACCTGCTTTACCTCAAGCAAATGGTATGTTTTGTTTCTGTATTTTCATATATTTTAAGTAATCATATAAAACACACTAGTTGAAAAACAAGTTATAAAATTAATATTTGTGCATTGATAAACTAATTTCATTTTTGTAAGTTTTGTAAATTTCATGTACATATTATAAACAAACAATCCTTTAAGGTTCCTCTACATAAAATTCTTAATCTGTGTTAGTACAGGGTATAATATATATCATATTTTGTACATATATTATACTGTATATTCTTAACTATAAGATGGATACTTTGGTGTTGATTAAACCTATTATATAATATCGCAATGATGTTTTATTCTTTTCTTAATTATTTTATAGACCAATTTCAAATAACTTTTGTACCTGAAGATGGAATTGTTACTATATCAGAAGCTAATAGTGAAGATGATTTAATACCTCTACAAAGTGCTTTGCCACCAACCACCGAAGAATCCATGGCCCTTGCCATTGAATCGCCTCCTTTACTAAACAGTATGTTACTTAATCTTATCACCTTAACCATAGTTATATCCTTCTTATCAATGTTATGCATTCTGCACTGTCGCAAAATATGTACATACTCTGCTTTCTTCTATAGTTAATCATATAAAAAAAAAGACACTAATTTTATGTAGAAAAAAGACACTAAAACGCATATCTTCTATTTAATATCGTTTTATATTAGAACAACATGTTTTCATAATCTTGTGTTCTTTTCTTAATCTTTATTAACTATATACGGATATTGGTGGTCAACCTGCATTGCCACCTACACCTCAACGGCCTGCTGTTATGGCTGGCAATGAAATAGTTGCTGCACCCACAGTGTACTCAAGACTGAGTAATTCTAGAGTAACAACAACAGAAATTGTTCCGTCTACATCAAGTTCACATAAACATTTCAAAAGAAGAGATGCTCAGGTAATGATTTACATATATTCTAGTAAATCAATTATCATATTTATTAATTTATTATTTTATAAATTCTTTTTGTTTAGGGTGGACCATTACAATCACATACTGTAAAAGTAGACGAGAGTATAATCACATTATTGTTAAAATTGCACTCACAGTTGTCAGGTATCCCAGATAGTTATAATCCTGAACAAAATGCAATGTCAGATAATGAAGCTAGTTGTAGTTCAACCACAGAACCAACAGAATCACGAATTGGTGATGGTCCGTTCTTTATCGCGCAAATATTGAACAAAATTACAAATTTAGATCCTATGTGCAAAGATGCTATAAATGACGCTAGGAACAAATTATGGCCAAGTATGCAGGAAAGCGAAGATAAACAGCGAGAGAAAGAAGATCGAGAAAGAGAAGAAAGACGAAGACGGGCGAAAGAAAGACAGCAAAAATTAATGGCAGAATTTGCCAATAAACGAAAGCAATTCATGGAAAAAGCAATGGAAACAGGTAAAATATAAAGGATAGAATATATATATATATATATGTATATAATATATTATATCTTATATATATATATATATATATATATATATATATATATATATATATATATATATATAAGATATAACGAATTTGATGTACTGTATGTAAACAAAATGTAAATAAAAATTATAATGTTTTGTTTAGATGAAGCAGGAGTATCGGGTATGGATTGGGATCAAAAAGATAATGCGACTAAACTAACTAGTAAAAAAGAATACGATTGCGTTATTTGCAGTCAAAGTAGTCCTAGTACTGAAGATAATCCTATGGGTCTTGTTGTATTAGTTCAAGTAATTAAATTCGTACAGTTTTATTCATATAACTTCATTTTTATTGAATACTTACTTAATTCTATATAAATTTTATTCTTAGGGGACAAGTGTTATTGGTCATGAACGACAGCAACCGGATAGACTGCTTTTACCTACTTCTGATGATGATCCGCCTATACCAAAGTGTGATACACGTGGTGCATATTTTGACCGTAGAATGGATGCAATGGACCGACATTTTGATACTGTAAATATTTAACATGTAATATCCATTGAATACAGTAAAACAATTTATATATATTCTTATTGGTGTTTTACAGATTTCGTTGCTATTATCCGTTAATCTAGGTTGGGAAAGTGGTGTGTATGTGCAAACGTGTGGACATCATTTACACTTAGATTGTTTATTGCCATATGTAAAGTCCCTGGGTCACCAACAAAGACAGCTTTCTCTTGCTGTAGATACTGGCGAATATCTATGTCCACTTTGTCGACAGTTAGCTAATTGTTTTCTTCCACTTTGCCCACAATTGGGGAAGCGTGGAACAATCGTCCGATCTCCTTACGTCCCTTTCACTACGATACTCCCGGAGATAAATAATCTTTTAAAAGAGGTACAACGAAATCCATCAACAGTAAGTATCTCAAAAACTTTGTTTACTTGCAACTTTATATATTCTTTGCAATTAACAACATATATATTCTTTATAGAGACGAACATTTTTGTCTGAAGCAATGCGTAAAGCAGTACAGGATATGACAAGATGCACAAATTCTAAGTGTCAACAACAACATAGTTACAAAAGTTTGTTCGTTTTCATAACTTCTATAGCACGAACTAATTTTGAAATCGAACTTGTTCAACGTGGTGGATCATTGTGTATTCCACCACCTACTACTATACCTTTAAGGCCAAAACGTGATTGCATTGGTACATTTATTTTATTGTTGATGATAGTTAAAAATAACTAGGATGGTAGATTTTACATTAATAATATTTTCTTTCAAGTTGCACTTCTTGATGTTCTGGCAAAAAATGCACGTCTATGTATGATTTGGCCGGTACAACACACATGGCAACAATTATCTGGTTTGCCTCCAGAACCTGCGACTCCACTCGCTTTAACACTACACAAGGGAGAAGTTCCCTTACTTCTCAGAGATCCGACTGCTCTTCTTATACAGTTTATATTATTGCTACCTTTGCATGCTGATCAAGGTAAGTAAATAAATTCATTTGTAAATATTTTAGTGATTTCATAAAACTTAATTAATTTATTTTCAGCGTATTTCTCTAGTGTAGTAAAAGTAATCTACAACTTATTGTACTATCAAGTTATAGTACAAATAAGCGGTGGTCTCACACAAGCAGAGAGAAATACATTTTTAAGAGAATGTATCGAGCGCGGTCCTATGTCTTCTGAAACTATATTTTGCAAAATCATTGAATATTTCAATAATAGCCCACTCTACCATTCAGATAATGTTTTATATGATCCATCCACTTCATCGTGTACACCATATGCACGAGATAAAATGCACAGTATCGAACAACAGGTAGGTATAAATTAATTAACATAATTCATAATTTTCTTGTCTTCCTTTTAAGATACTTCTGTCACATACATAATCATATCATTTCAGATACAATTTATGTGTTTACCATTTTTGCGAGTAGCTGCATTGCTCCGTTATCATTTATATGAGGAACCGTTACCTATAATTAGATCACCACAAACTGAATTTGTGAGATTAGTTCGTTATTTAGAATTAGTTACAGAAAATATGGATTGGAACATGTTTAACTCTGCTGTAGCTCTGAACTGGCAAGATAGCGAAACTAGTATATCGGTGCCCCTTATGTGGTGTGATCAATTCCTTGCTTTTGTAAATCAAAGCGATGCAGGCAGGTATTTAATTATGGAACAGCACGTGTCGTGGCAGGTACCCAAGTTACTGAGCCTTCCAAGGGAATATGAGAAGATTTTCACGGTATGAATATATATAATTAATTATAGTGTATATATCATTTTATACTTGAATATTAAAACCTTATAAATGATTATTCCTTTTTAGTATTATCATGGACGACAGTGTCGTCAAGGTCATTCAATTCCTCAGGAGATTAGTATCTGCTTATTGTGTGGTGCCATCGTTTGTTTAAAGCAAAATCGCAAGCAGTGGAATGTATGCGAGGTTGTTCAAGTAAGTACATATATGCTTTTTTTATATAAGCATAAAAATATATAAATTATATAAATATAATTCTTCTTTGGTTTATAGCATTCGATAGATTGTGGAGGTGGAACTGGTATATATCTGGTGGTGACATCAACCTATATTGTAGTAATTCGTGGTCAACGTGTCTGTTTATGGGGATCTTTATATCTCGATGATTTTGAGGAAGAAGATAGAGATTTGAAGTAAGAGCCTCACTTTAGTAACAGATATGATATTGAAAAATTGCAATCTATTTCTAAATACATTTATATTGGAATGTTTATTATATTATTTTACCTTTCTAGAGATATATCAATATTATACTGCATTTATTAATTTCTTTTTATAGACGCGGGAAACCTCTGTACCTAAATCAAGATAGATACCAATTGTTAGAACAGCAATGGCTAGCGCATAGGTTTGACCATACGAAAAAAACATGGGTATGGCATCGTGACATACTGTAAAATTTACAGCATTGAAAAGTGCTTACTCTAAAACGAGTCGAAGACTTTCAACAGATTTATTTCCATACAATGCCTCGCCAAGAAATAACATCGCTTTAAGAATTAACAGATTGCTCTAATATACTTTATGGATAATTATATTTATTATGATGCAATGAGTAAGTAGACATAATATGGAATGAAAGTATTACAAGAAAAAAATGAGGTGAGAGCTGAATTAATATTGTTTATAGTCACAATACATGAAAGATTATATCCGAAGAAATTTATGTTTTGAATTACACATTGTACATTCTATTTAAGTATATACATATAAATTATGTCCTAATAAAAAAAATACTTTTTAGTGTGTAGCATTTGTACTTAAGACACGAGAACCATTCAATTTCTTAATCGAAATTTCCGTTACGCTAGGAATCAGATAAATTATATCATTGAAGATAAATATCATTATTAATGAAATCATAATTTTTTCTGTTAAGGAGGATTGAATTTATTGCGTGCTTCTTTTTAATGTAGGGAAAATATGGAAAGAAAATCCATTATATCCTATAATTTATTATCATAATTACTCTGTTAATTATGAAAAGTCTATTCAAAATCTTCTTTGCATCCAGTTTATTCAGAAATAGAATATTTTATAATTCATTAATAAATCAAGAAAAATACTAAGGATTATATTAGATCTGTAAACATGACACAATCAAAGACTGAAGTCTTTATAAGAACTCTATCTCTGAATAAATGTAATAACAAGCTCGATTTTAAATCCCTGATCATGCATGAATTTTAAATTAGAAGGTGAAGGGGAAGTTGTCATGTTAAATTGGCAGAGATGTTAAGAAATAATTTTCTAGAATGATATATTAGCTGTAACAAGAATGGCATGCAAATTATGTTTGGAATATTAAATTAACACGTGTTTTTATTGTTAAAAAATCCTGTGTCAGCAATTTAATAGTAAGTGAGATTGTTATTAACACCATAAACGATATTGTAAAACCTCTTGTAAAAATAGTTTTTGTTCTAATTTAATAATGTGAATTTTTTGCAACAGTTCATGAGAAACTATAGGAAATTATTCACCGATCAGTGAACTCGAGATTCAGACAATATTTGATGCATTATTTTTCTGTATGCATATTTATGGGCTGTGTATATGAACCTATAAACTCATTTTATTGAACGAACTATTTATCTACTCGCTGATTTTTTTTCGCACCGGTGCATAAATGCTAAATAAGTGATTGTACTGTGGCAATTAAGTTGTTATTGTTTTCGAAGAAGCAATTTATATGCAAACATTTAACTAAAAACTGATCTTACATCTTCGTTAGTATACATTTCAATTTTCAATAAATTAGTATTTATGACAAAAATATTTTCCGTTTGAGACTTCAATTTTTGTGAAACTATGATTACACAGGCAAAAAATTGCTTCTTCCAGATTATAGATCACTGTAAATGTGTAATAATGATAGGACGCCACATAGTAGAATTACTGGTTAACTCAAATGATCTGTACATAGTTAATTATTTTTACGAATGTCCGCTTATAATGTTAAAAATTTGCGAATAATGCATTAAGAAGTGCTAAAAAATAAATAATAATAGCAATTATCAACTCTGTTCAATGTATAAATAAAAGCAATTCTATTAAATGAAAAGATTGCCTTATAATCTACAACTATTTTTATTTCTTTAACTATTTCTTAAACTATATGTAAAGTAAGTAGAGAAAGATGGAGAATCATTTATTTTCTAGACAGTTACAAGTAATTTATGTTTTTAGCAGATGCAAACATATTTTGTGAAATCGATAAAACTATGTAGATGCAATCCTATCGTAAATCTAACGATTATTACAATATTATTTATATTAAAATCATTCTCTGCTTTTGTTAAGAAAATGAGAGTCTAATTATTATTATTATTCAGTTATTCTTCTATTTAACAAGTGCTACAAGTTTCATGATAGAGTACTACTAAAGGTAATGTAATTATTGTTTTTACTTATTTGTTCTAATTAGAAACATCTATTTAAATTGTTTACACTATTTAAGAAAAAGCGAATGTTGTTTGAAGATACAATGAAAGAAAAATGCCAATTAATGTTTACACGTTATTAATGAAAACAGAAACTATATTACTTATCTGTACAAGAATAAATTTTATTACAGTTTGTAAAAATTTTGTCCTGTTAAATCAATGAATAAATATTTTGTAATGAGGATGCCCGTATAGAATCATATAGCTTCAAATTATATATATCAAAAAATTTTTTAAATCTACTAGTCTTTGGCCCAATGTTTAATTTCAATATAAATCAAATAGCAGTTTTTGAAAAATGAAAACCTTTTTTTTTTACTAAAGTTTATACATAAAGTACAAGTGCACAGCAGTTATTTTTAATATATGTAATGATTAGAATTTTTGTTATTGTTGTATATAATTTATTGATGATAACATAAAACGAAATCTAAAATAAAAAGTTCTTCAGAAACATCCACATTACTTACATCGAATTAATTTCTTCATAATTTATCCATGAAAATTAATTTTTTGCATGCCAGTAATGCATACCTTTTGAAGTAGAAAATACTTTTGTTAATATTAAAATTACATAGAAAAGGCAAAGGGAAAATATTACAATTATTTCTTTTATTATAGACGTACCTTAAACGCAACAATTTTGTTTAAATCATATTTATATCATATAATATTTACCGTGCTTCAATAATGAAATTAAAACTTTCGGAATCTCCTGTGATCTAAATCTATGAATTTAGAATCCATAAAATGCAAATATATTGCCAAATGTTATTAATGGACAAAACTCACGGCATTTAAGGCATGATTCTTTTTCAGTTCTGTTTCTTTTTTTTTGTTTTTGCTGGATGAACATATACATTATACGAAACTGACTGTTGATGGTCCTTAAACTTGCCACGTTACAGGAATGTAGAACTGCACATCAAAATGTTACGTAAAAAACCAAATTACATGTTTCTTTAACATACATATATATATATATATACTGATAAACTTGTCCATTTCTTTACGATAGTCACTTTCACTTTAAAAGATATAGAAACTGAATAAATTTCTTCAGTAGTGACCACCTGTTTGCTCTTGGTATACTTCAATAACATCATCATTTTCCATTTCCAACTAAAAAACAATATTAATATCATATTATCATTGTATAAAATGGAATTATATTAGCTATAAATGTGATAATGAAGTTAATAAAAAAAAAGATATATTGTTGTTGATAAAATTTTATGTAGCTTTAAAAATTATTTATTTTAAAGGCATAATGGTAATGTAAGGAGAAGGTGTAATGAATTCCTATTTCTACAATGGTTAATTAAAAATTTTAAGCTTAGATAGAGATTTACCTGCTTTGGTGTTTCGTCGTCATTAATTCTTTTACCATCAAACAAAAACCTGAGCGATGTCATAGGAACACCCTAGATAAATTATAAATATGTTTTAAAATACACAAAGATAATGTTTAAAATTATATTATATTAATGTAAAAATTATCACTTTTTCTATTTTTGAAAGATTAAAAATACTTTCATAAATTACATTTATAACTACAGGATATATATAGAAATTCATTCAAAACTAAAAAGTCTTCTAGTCATAATGATAATATAAAGTTTTCATGAACTTTTTAACTTATGCTTTTACTGTACACATGATTTGAATTAGTTATCACATGTCACGTAAAAAAGAAAAAAATAAGAAAATTTTTGCGCTATCTTTTTTAATAAATTATTTTTCGAGACGCGTGACATTTAGACACATGCTTATTTTGAAAAATGAACTAACCACACGATCGCTGTACGATTTCTTTAATTTACCCATTTGAGTGGTCATCTTTACCCTAAAGTGAATTTCATTGCTGTCCTAGAAAAAAAGAAATGACGAAATCTATCATTAAACGTCATCGAATTAAGACGTGAATATAAAAGACTAAAACGGCAACTTCTTACATTCCCAACAACTTTAAGCTTGATGTATTCGGAATTCGCGTCGCCTGGGCCGGCTTCAGGTTTTTGTTCCTAATACGCAAGGTTAGACCGATTAGATTCAAAATATGATTGAACATTCAAATGTTATGTTGCATTTATACTACGAAATGTAAGTCAATAAATTGCTCTTTAAAATCGAGAAGCTCACCTGATTATCAGACATGGTAATTAATTAAATATAATAGTTCTTGACCACGCGCCAGAACAGTAACCAAACACAAGCACGCAATATGGCGCCGCACTTTTGTCAGTTTCACAGTCTTCTATTCTAAAAATGAAAATTTTAACGTTGTGTAGCTATTTTCGTTCCAAAAGACATCAGCTTCTGACAGTTTCGCTTAAACTTCATCTTTCAAAAGTTAATCATTGTTTATATATTTATATATACTTATATACGTATATATGTATATGAACGCTAGATAAACATTCATCTTTATCAGAGTAACAAAATATTATTATGATAAGACATTCATCAGATAAAATATGGTACTCCTTCCCTCTTTTTATGCTTAACAAATACATATTATGGATTACTTCTATGTTAATCAGTTAATTATATTTGTCTTGTTATGTTTTATGAACACAAATTAAAAATTTGTACGTAAACTTAGATTTGTATAAAAAAAATAGTATTTTTCTAAAATTTAGGATGTATTATATTCAAAAATGTATAGAAGTATAAAAATATCTGCAATTACAAAGAATATAAAAATGTTTAAAATTAGAAAAAAATCATGCCAAACAACTTTGATTTCTTAAATATCTACTTTTTAACTTTTTTATTATATGTATGTTATTAAGATTATATATTTGCACTTGTTAAAGTTCTTATTAGTTATATAATTATTTTGTTAATAAAATAAGCAGATAAATATTTAGAAGTAATAGCGAATTACTTAATGAAAAAGCCACCTCGGTATATGGAGCGATTGTGATAATATGTTTTAAGAGATTTAGATCGGTAACTTTAATATGTACATGTTACCAATCACAAATTGATGTAAATCATATAATTCGTTACATAAGAATCAGATTTAATGGTCATCCACATTTGTGACACAATATCTACCAGGAGATAAGTTGAAACACCTTGCAAATTTTGTAGTACGTCTAATCATAGTATGCCATTAATGTTTTGACGTGTTATTTTTTTAACCGAATAAACAGCGAATTAGTCGCGAAAATTGGCTGAAAACATACAAATACTTTAGGTAATTGTTATTCATTTCCGATTTACCTGCGATTTATAATTGAACTTAAGATAATTGTAAAATGATGAGGTTATGTGCATATCGTTTAGTTTATTGTATGCTATTCGGAACTTGTGAAAATAGTATTAATTTCTTAAACATGAATGTTCGTAATTTCTCCCCAAAATATATTGATATAGTTAATGAATAGAGATCTGAAATTTTATGCAGATTTTAAGTTATCGTTTGATACAAAGGTTCGATCAAACTATTACTGAGAAAGTCTTAAATTCTAGCAACCTTGAATTCGTTTTTACGATTGATTTTAATAATTCGGTATATTAGCAATGTCCTTAAACTATCAAATTGCATTTGTACACGCGAATTATTATTTATTCGAATGTTCAACAAGTATTTTTCACTGTGATTGCATTCCTTCTCTAGTTGAGTCCGTAACATTTTTTGGAGTTCATTACAAGACATATTGTATTTTTTTTGTTTAGATTTATTTGTAAAAATATATTTAACAATATAAAAAAGAAATGTATTTGTAATGATGATGAAATATTTAATTAAATTTATTAATACAATTAGAACTTATTATATATATTAATGTTTTTTTAAATAAAGTAAATAAAATAAAATATAGTTTACTTTTATTCTTTACTTTTAAGTTTATGACTTTAAGTATTGACTTAAAATATTTAATATTTAATTGCTTATAGTTATATGTGGTTCTTATCTGTTTTTCCAAATTCATTATTTATTTATATATTTAAGGAGTTAAGAATATCTTTGTATAATGTAATATTTTATTTGTGAAACTATAGTATTTATGTAATAAATATAAAATGTTGCTACAAGTATGTAGTTTAGTTAAAGATGTTTTAATAGGAACATTGCAATTTACATATGAATTTATAGTCATGATTAAAATAAAAATTTTATTGTAAAAAGGTAAAATGATGCAAGATGAGCATCTGGGTGGTCCTCGAAGACGAAATGTTTTCAGTCAAGCAATAGGAAGAATATCACAGGTACTTAATTAAACTTCTTGAAGTTTTATCTTTTTTAATATTTTGTTTTATTGTTAATTGTAGTTTTTAATTGTACTAATGTGTTAAATATGTATTTAAAATACAACATATATGTTTATATGTATTGTTAAATACATGTATTTTTATTACAGTTATATCAAAGATATTTGGACCTTTGGACTCCTCATGTAATGTCAAGATGGACAGTAGCTTTTTTTCTAGTATTTGTTTTTCTTTTACGTATATTTTTCTCAGAGGTAAGTTAAAGCTTAAATGTTTGCCTTCTTCTTTTTTCATAAATTTAAATATATTCTCATACTTTTTAGGGATGGTACATTGTTACATATGCACTAGCAATTTATCACCTAAATTTATTCATAGCATTCCTTACTCCTAAAATTGATCCTGCAATGGATTTTGATGGTAAGCACATATAAATTTATGAAAATTATTAGTTATTAATATGGAATGAAATCAAATAGAAATTATGATGTTAGAATTTCATTTAGCAAGTTATAGTTCCATGTAACTTCAGTACTTAAACAAATTTCACTTCCATTTCTACAACACTTTTAACAGAACTTTCTTGATAGATGGTGAAGGACCAGAGTTACCTACAAGGTCTAACGAAGAGTTTAGACCATTTATTAGAAGGTTACCTGAATTTAAATTCTGGTATTCTGTGATGAAATCTACAATTATTGCTATGATATGTACTATGTTTGATTGTTTCAATATACCAGTATTTTGGCCCATACTTGTTATGTACTTCATAACGCTATTTTGCATTACTATGAAGCGCCAAATAAAGGTAATATAATATTAAATATATCGATGAAGTCGATTAAATAATATTTAAAAATATAAAATAATGAATTTGAAATTTATTTGCAGCATATGATCAAATACAGATATTTGCCGTTCACTTATGGAAAACCAAGTTACCAGAATCACGAGGATACTTCGAGGTTAATACCTTCAAAGTGAATAGGTGTGAAGTATGTTTGTTGATGGAGGTGCATAAGTGTGTAGATTTCTATCTTCCCAGTACCATGTGAAAAAAAATTTTTGGATATGAAAGCAGTCAGATTCTTTTATCAATGACATTACATATAAATAAAATCATTGCTTTCTACAAGAAAAGGTTTAATCCATAAAAGGTGTAACACTAAAAGTATAATGTTATATGGTATATAAACTGAATTGTCGTAATATATTTGTATCATAAAACTTGTACAAAGTATTGTTAGGTCTTACGTAAAGTGGTCACAATAACAATGTGAACATTACAGCAGTTGTTAATGTAATATTAAATTAACATTTGATGTGAAGGAAAACAAAGATAATTCATACACATTAGGTTCGTAATCTCGACAGTAGTAGCGTTTTCTTTTTAGTACATTTTGCTTTTTTGTTATGACATTCCATATACAAGATTACATTTCTTCCTTTACTTCTTAATTTTTATCATTTTTAAATTCTATTTAAAATTTAACCTGTCGATTCTGTTGTGTCAGATTCAGTTGTGTTTTTGTTGTTAAAAATTGTAATTGCAAACTAGTCTACTTTTTAGTAACAATAACAATACGCATTTTAACTATCCAGCTTGATAAATTTGTTCTCCACTGAAAAGAAAGTCGAAATCTTTTCGACTGCTTATAGTATATATTTGTAGTTCATGATAGACGGCATCTAATCATTTTTATGGAATGAATTTATTATTATAAACAATTTAGTCCAATTTAGCGTAACATAAGACATGTTGTCTTAATGAAACTGTGTTCTTACATCGAGAGGCATATATTACATGGTAGTTTAAAACGACAACACATTGAATAACATATACCATTCATTACTCTTCTCTAATTTGTCTCTATACAAATTTGTATATACAAAGTTATTTAATAAACATACACGGATCGCCTGATTCATAGTAAAATAAATGTTAAGTGATAGCGTTATTTAGGGGGTGATTTCTTAAGGTCCAAAGATCATTTGTCTGTCACGTTATTTTATCTTATCTTTTACATTTTACCATTTTTACAAATGAAAAGAAATTATAGTATATTTATTTACTAAAAATTATCAAATATTTTACAAATTTTATACAAATTTTAAATTATAATATACACATATATTGCTCAGAAAATTTTTAAATTATATACCGCTTCATGGTTATTAAGTGCGTTTAATATTATTCAATATATTTTTATTTTTCTAACATTTTTAGCTTGTTTAATATTAATAGTTTTTGTCTGATTAACTTCTGTTAAACTTGAATCTGTACAAAATATAAATTCATTTGATTATATTTCAACGCAAAAATAAAGTTTTACGACATATCAGGTACCATTTCTTCGGTCTTTCACCTCATAGCTACTTAAAAATAATTATCTTCTTGGATCTTTGGACAGAATTTGAACTCCGAGTAACGTACTCTCTTGTTACTATTGGGCATAATATTATTTTATCTTTCTTTTACACACACACACACACGCGCGCGCGCGCGCACGAACACACACACATGTATATTGCTCCAAAGATAATCGAAACTAATTGTTTCTATTATAGTGTTGATCATTGTAATGTTCTTGAAACTTTTTTATAGATACAAGTACACGCATCACGTACGATATTGTGTAACACGTTTTATAAATCTTGATGCATGTAAAATACGATAGTCGATCATCTGATATCACTAAATAACTTGAAATGGAAAAGTTTGCGATATGTGCACGATATATTTACAATATATTTTCGATACTCAATAAAGCTTTCATGCTTACAACAGAGTCAAAATAAATAATGTTTTCATTAACAGTTTGTTATAATAATAAATACTTTTTCTCTCTTATTAAAATATTGATACAAATACGACGTTCGTGTTATAAATATATAACTATCACTAATTTTATTTATTCTCTTTTTATTTATATTTCAAAAACAAAAATGATATTTAACAAGGACGATCACAAATTTGTAATAGCGACACGATGAAGCTAAAAGATATATTTTCTTTAAACGTATTATTTGTTATTATTTTAATTAATTTTGTTATAATTTTTTAATGTCAATTATGGGCAAACGTAAAAAGGTGTAGTAGACAAGTTTTTGTGTTGAAATAGCTTTTGTGCGGATATGTATAATATGTTTTCGCGTGCAAGGTAATTTAACGAAGTTCTTTCCTTTTTCTTTTCCAAACAATTAAATCCGCACCAGAGATATCAACATATACAGCAATGCTGATGTACGTTTCTGACAACAGAGCTATTTTTAACGATTCTTTTATCCTTTTTCTAACCGCAATCGAAACTGGGTAGAATAGTAGAAAATTTTAATAATAATACAAAGCAGTTTCTATAAGTACACATATACGTATGTAATAAATATAAAAATATAATAAAACATTTTTAGTATATTTATTAATTTATAACATTTATATATTATTACATATTTAGTACATTTATTATTTACAAATAAAATATATTTAAGAAGAAAGTAAAACATATGTATGTATATTAACGGTATTTCATTTCTAAAATTATCACCCAGTTTGAATTGCTAATTTCTCTTCCGGAATTTCTCTGCTTTTTTACGCTGTAAACTTCGATTTCAAACTCTCAATCCGGAAAATCGAAATTTTTGCGTTTGACGATAATAAAACAACGAAAAAGGAATTGATAATGTACCATAGAAAAAAGGGAGAGTAAAAAAAAAAGAATTCTCACGGATTTTTCTTTTTTACAGGAGTCCACTTGTGGAAGTTTGATGATGGGTGTCGTAAAATTTAAACAGGGAAATTGATTTCCCTCTGATTCGAACGCGTTCGTGTTTTCTTAAGCTGAACAGACGTGAAACGAAGTAATGAGATTAAAAAAAGAAAAAAAAAACGAAAAGGAGAATAAAAAAGAACAGAAGGGAAAATGGAGAGAAGCGAATGTGGAGGAGGCGAAAGTGGCGAGGCACGAATGGAACGTGTGAATGAGGAAGAATGTGAGGCCATCCTTTTCTTAACGAAAATGGTAATTCAAAATAAAAGCGCCGAAGCATTGTTGTATATCCTCAGACCTTTTTTAATTTTTCCAACCATTCCTTACGACGAATCAATACGATATATTGTTCCCCTGAAAATGACACTGTTGTGGAGCACTAAAGATCTGAGAAATGCTCTTGTGGATTTGTTTGTTTTTCTGTGTTTTAAATCAAATTTTATGATTGATGGGAGAGAGAATTTAATATTTTAATTTTAAAGACATATCCGGCGTTGTTTTTGTTTGTTTGTGCTTTAAGAAAACTTGCAGGAGTTTAAGAGTGCTCGGGAGATTTGTTATTTCACAAAAGAAAGATTTTATATTTTATACCTTAAATAGTTTGACGTATATATCAAATATATTTTAGGAAAATATCAATTGTAAAGTTAATTTAATTACTGGTAATTTTATGAATATCTTGGAAATGAGATGGTTGATTTTGAAATTGAAAATGAAACTAAAAATAAAACTAAAAAGATTGAATGTCGCCACTTTGTCCAAAGCATTGTTTTATTTCATTTGTTTCCGTGTATATTACGTGTATATTTTTGCAATGAAAGAAAGAAATCGTATCAAAAAAAAAATTTAATTATCGATCCACAATCAATTTCTATCATATTACAATGTAATTAATTTATACAAATACTATATTGAAAAAATGCTAATTCCACAATAATAAAAATTAGTTTAATTTCGAGAATGAAAGAAAGTGAAAATATATCAAAACGTATAAATCATAATAAATAAATATGTTCATCTTTTTAATTATTTTATGGACAATTTTGTGACAAAGTATATATTTCAATATCTTTTTCCCTTGACTACTTCCCTCTCGTTTCCAACATTTTTAAAATTCATAACAATCAATTTATTTTCTTATGCATATTCTTGCTCAAAATATTTCACACTGGCAAAAGTAAACCTCCTTCAAATAACAATTCTCCATCTTTCCAAATAATTATTTCTCTCTTTGACTATCAGATAAAAAGAAAGCGACACTTACAAGCAAAGAAAGAAGATTGGTATCTCTTAGATCTTGATTTGCTTAACGATATTTTTTCAAGAGAAGAATGTTTAACAGATTCTTCGATAATAGTTCTAATCGGTCCATTGGCGAGATCAGAATCGTTCCTATTCGTTCAGATCCTCCGAGATAGTCTTTTTCGATTTATCTAGGAACGTGGCCGTCGAGTTTAATCCTATTACGGTTGTTGTGGTCGTCTCGCTTACGGATGAATCCCTTTTTCTGTATGGGTTTGACGGTGGGCAGTACAATCTGTAAATTTTCATCGTTAACGACTTCCAAAAACGATTAACCATTCTAAATCGTCCCCATTTAAGCGTTTTAATTTTCTAAGGTTTTTCTAAATTAATCATTAGATGCGCAATAACCAAGTGAACGCAGTTTGCATAGGAAGTTTCGCTGATTTCTTTGAACGAAATATTGAGTGACGAAAGAACTTAAAAGAAAATTAAATAATTACGAAATAAGGGAATAGAATACCTTATACTCTCTGTTCTCGAACGGGGAGACCAATTGTTATAATATCTTCTTTCTGTGTCCAGATCGCGAGCTGTTACCCATCGTTCGATATGGTGTTTCACTGTGTTTTGAACTTCGGTGTTCAGAAAACAGTAAAATAACGCGACGAACAAGCCCTGAAAATATCAAGTACTCGTTAAAGTATACTATGTGCATTAAGATGATTCTTAATTTTCGACGTCGAAGCTTTCTTTTATCTTATCGTGTGATTTGTCAGAGAACTGTTTCTCCATCCTTTTAAGCGTTTAATTTATCTTTTCCTAACTTATTCTTTGAAATACGTAATACATCCAAACTTTCTTTACTCCCTCTCTCTCTCTCTCTCTCTCTCTCTCTCTCTCTCTGTTTCTCTTCCTCTCTTCCTCTCTCTTTCCAAGATAAGAAAACTAAGGATGTGTAGTTCCTTTCGAAGTATTTTATCCATTTAAGCGTTGAACTTTGACGTTAAAAGGTCGATAAAGTAATTTTATTAAGGAAGAAACTTTACAAAAGATACTAATGCGTGCGATTACTTTATCGGTAGCTTGAACGTACGTTTATCAAATTACGGGCTCCTACGTATTCTGTTTTATATGAAAGTTCTGCGAATGCCAGATTCTTTTAAAGATGCTTGGATCGACGTGGCTTTGAAATTTGTCATCTCAAGATAAAATAAAGTAACCAAAGTAACAAGATTTATGGAAGAATGTAACCTTTGTAACTTTATCGCGTATCTCGTAAGGGGTTCGTGTAGATTTTTATGGATTAAACCTATGGAGAATGGAAAATTCTTTTGGATAAATACTTTCCAAATATTTGTTAATACGGTGCGTAGGAAGACGTTTTGAGTAAATATTATCTTAATGTTTTGACGTGAAAATTTCATTTTCGTTTGAAAACTTTCTTTTCCGAATTTTTATTCAAGAAATTTGTGACTATCTGTGTAGTGTTCTGTTTCCTGTATTAGTTTACGTTACTTTGTAACAACACTTTACGACATATGTTTCTTATCGTTGCAGCAGAAGTCCTGGTACTAGAAAAGTGAGAATAAAATCATCTCGAGGAGGAAGAGATAATAAGAAGTGAGAGATAAAAATTTCTTATGCCTGAAATTGTAAATGCCGACAAATCAACAAATTGATTTTTTTAATTCGAATAATTTCGCTTTCAAAAAGTTAATAGCGTTTCTCCGATTATAAATTTTGTCAAAGAAGGACGTATAAATATATACGTGTAAATTAACATAGATTTTAATCTTTTCATTACGTAATAAATTTTAAGAATAAATTGTACCGTGTTACAATATTCTACGATAATTTTGACAAAGGATAAAGCTGTCCTGGAACTTTTTATTTATAATTTTATAACTAAATTACGTTCTATCGAAAATATGCAAGTGTCTGCATACATTTGCACGTCAGTGTACAAAGAAACGTTCAAATAGACGAGGCACGAGATAAAGGGAATTTAACAATGATTGCAAAGAGTCCATGGAAAGGAACGTATCCATGTTTCATCAAAGGGAAAAGTAACGTGCTACAAATGAATCCCTCTTCGAGATTTTATACCGTGAAGCAAGTTAGTTCTTGTAACGAGATACATCTTTCAGTTGCATTACCTGTGAAGAAAGGAACGCGGCTCGAGTGTAAGAGAATGCATTAGCAACCTGACCCTCCGTGGGTCCCGTTAGTACCAGCACGTAAGTTACTCCAAGGAGAGGTATCAACACGAGTAACGCTTTACTCGCCTTTCGATATTGCTGGGTTTCTGCATTCGTCGCTGACCAGAGCTTTGTTATTAGCACCTGTAACGAAGAATCGTTGTAACGATTATTAGACAGAGGAAAATTTAGATGGAGAACAAAATAAAATAAAATAAAATAAAATAAAATAAAATAAAATAAAATAAAATAAAATAAAATAAAATAAAATAAAATAAAATAAAATAAAATAAAACAAAATAAAACAAAATAAAACAAAATAAAATAAAATAAAACAAAATAAAACAAGATAAAACAAGATAAAACAAGATAAAACAAGATAAAACAAGATAAAACAAGATAAAACAAGATAAAACAAGATAAAACAAGATAAAACAAGATAAAACAAGATAAAACAAGATAAAACAAGATAAAACAAGATAAAACAAGANTAAAACAAGATAAAACAAGATAAAACAAGATAAAACAAGATAAAACAAGATAAAATAATAATATAAAATAAGATAAAATAATAAGATAAAATAAGATAAAATAAAATAAAACAAAATAAGTCGAATCGTACTTCGGAAAGATAACGATGATCGATAGAGATAAAATTTAATGGGTATCATATTTTGTAAAATAATGTGTTTAAGTATAAGCAACATTCGCTTACGCTTTTACCACAAAATCTAATTGTTTTACAGACAGGGCGTCGTTGCTGACGATCGTTTTGTTGATGTTACCTTACATGTTAAAAAGAAAAAGGGAAAAGATCGGCCGTTCAAGTATATGTACTCACCCACATTATCATGAAAAGAAACACCACGTTGATGCATAACACCAAAATAGCGGGGGCTTGGTAGAACCAGTCGTAAGCATGTGACACCATCCAGGGACAGTGTTTGCCCAATGCAACTTCCTGTGAATATTGTTGGCTACAGTACTACTGGAAACTAGGCCAATTCTCGGTTAACTTTATTAGCAAACGTCGCGTCGTTCAGTTTCTTTCCCTCGTGGTAAGCGAAGAGCTCGTCTCGATGATGTTTTAGCTCGTTGACTTTAGCTATTTACTACATGAGATGTCGGGAAAGTTTTGCTGTACACCGAGAGAAGCAGATACAGACGCACGAGTTTTTTCCCAGGAATTAAACGCGCAATTTTAAACCGCTGGGGAACGAATAACGACTCGGAGGATTGGACATTGCGTAACATAAGTTATTTAATTATAGAAATGTTGACTTGTTGGGAATTACCCTTGGGATACGTGAAATAACTAAAAAAAAAGAAAAAAAAAATAAGTATGTAATATTTTATCTCCGATCGAAAAATTAAAACTGGACCGCGGGAACACGGTTTCAACAAAGATGAAAAGTCTCTAATTAAACGCGTTCGCTGACGTATATCCCTTGAGAATATTTTACCCTTTTCCTGTTACATCGTACCGACTACTCTTCTTTGTTCTTATTTTTCGTTCACATCACGTACCTCGTCGGTGTGTTAACGTGGATCGTGTCTCGAAATCTACATTACGACGTTTCTCGATATTACCGGTAGCAGGAAATTGGGGTATCGTCGAAAGCTTGAGAATCTTTGTGCCAGGTATTCTCCCCGATCGTACAATACAATAAGTCGGAAAAATATTCATATCGTTAACTGTCGACTCGTCTTCAATAGATAAGAATTGTGAAATATATAGTGCAAGAATAACATAAATCGTTCACAGTCGGCAATAAGGGTGGTACGAATACTTATGTGAGTCACTATAGTATGTAGTATGAGACGCGAAGTACGCGTTATACATATTTCTTGCGTGTTTTACGATATTAAAATACCCCTTTTTCGTAAAATTCCACTTTTTTTTAAACGCGATGGAACTCTGCGAAGAACGATTCCTTCGAGCACTCCAGGAACAGAAATATTCAGATGAGAAAAAGTTAATAACGTAATAATTCCGACGTGTAATAACGCAATAGATATTTAAATTCGTTCTTTTCTAGTTTTCCAGTCTTTTTAGATCTTTTGTTAATATCTGAAGTTCGTGTAAATTTTGCATGAAAGCATAAACCGTCTATAAACCGCTATCAACTATTTTCTCTTACCTGACTTGGTTGGCTCATTATACTTTGATCCAACGATTTGGCGATACCCCACATGGCGATGCAGAGGACTGGTATTCCTGGAATTACAATACGGTATACTTAAAAACACAATAGTTCTTTGCGAGAAAAATTTGTTCACAGACTCAGATTATTGTATTTAATAATAATAAAAAATCATACAGAAATTTCAGAACTGTGTGAACTAAGAAGAATTTTAGAGAGCAAAGATAAGAAAACTTTTTTTCCAAATTTCGCACAATCGGATTGTACGCACGCTTCGGTGACTAAGTCTTTCTTTTTTTTTGCAACGGGGATACGTTGCGAATTCAAAGCAGTCGATATTGATTTTTAGTTCATCGAGTGGAAGCAGGAAGTTCCGATTATTAGGATTCTCTGTGCTTCGAATATGGATTTCACGGAAAAGTCACGGTATGAACGAATATGGACCTTCCGCTGAGCGAGAAAAGAAATATTAGGTTGCTATATTTAGAATACCGATTTTTAAAATCAAACTTTCATTATACGCAGTTTCTCTTTCATTTATTTCAGCGCCGACCGTGGTCATTCGTTAAAACGTAGCTGTTCTCAAAATACATAATACCAGAGTTATAAAAATTACCAATTACCAATTCCAGATATTAAATTTATGTATTAAATGTATGTTTGTTGGTAAAATTTACTCCACAAAGAATACAAAGTTTGCACAGTGATTCTTTGCTGATCCGAGTTACCGAGTGAGTAGCTATGCTTTGAAGTAGAAGAATAAAAATGATGTTGTGAAACTTTACCCCATCCTATAACAAGACACAGCCTCAATTTGATATTATCGCCTGTGAAAGTCTTGACGACCAATAGGAACAGATACAGGCCTGAAATAAAAATACCGTACATTTTTTTCATCTAATAAATACGTACACATGAAAATAAAAGCAATTTATATTTAATATAAATTATAATTAATATGTGGTGTGTAATTTACAATCATTGACATAAATAACAGATATTTAAATAATTTCAAGGTCACGAATAAAATTATTCGATACGAAAGATAGTAAGAAGGAATGTTGCGATTCGAAATCCGAAATTGTAGCATCGACAAACAGAATCAGATTACCTTCTACGAACATCCAAAAGTAATTAGTCAATTGGAAATAATTCAGCAGAGACAGGAAAACGATACAGGTTGGCACGTCCGGTTGCATGGACACCTAAAACAATTATTCGATTTAAAAATTAAGCTGAACGATGATCCAACGCTCTCGTAGACTCGACGTGATGTTTCATTTTGCATTTATGCAAAAAGAAAAGAATAAAAAGAGAGAAATTATGTGTGGCATGCGTGTGCAAATTTTGTCATCCGTATTGAATATTTGTATTTCTATACGCTTATAAGCATCTATATAAAACGATTTAATTTACAAATAAATGTATCTAGGGTAAACATTTTATCTTTCTTAATGGAACGTCGTGTTTCTGTCCGAACTGTTATATTTTAATCCAGTATAATTGACTGTGTATACATTTTGCAATTTTTTTGAAACGGGAAACCGATTAAAATTGTATAACTATCGTATCGAGGCACCATATTAAACATTGAGATACCATTCTAAAAAATAAATTTTTATATTTTTTCAATTTCTTTCGCTTTTATAAATGAAAGACAAAATGTGGAGCATATTATTTTAATCTACGAATTTCTGCGATTTATAATTGAATAAAATTCTCAGTATGGAATATTATTATTTCATTTTAATAATCCCGTATGTGGAATGCATTATTTTCATTTATAATGGTGTTTATATTAGGGAATATGTACGAGGTAAATAAAACGAAAACGAGGAAAAGAAAAAGAGTTGTACGAGGTCGAGTAAGTCATTAGAATTTCTTAGTGGTAAGTCAATAATAATAGGAAAGTGTCGAGAACATCTCAAACTTACTTCGTTCCAAGGATAGAAGAGACAATGCACGGCCATTGGATTCGAAGTGCGTAGTATATATTAGATAAATTTTATAATAATACATTTTCTAATTCTGTTATATTCTATTTCTTTCTATTTGTCTATTTATTCTTCTATTTCTGTTATATTTTTTCAAAATTATTAGCGATAGAAAAACACAGTAGATCGAAGATGACCTAAATAATAATAATAAAACACTCGTATGATGTTACAAACAATAAAATTTCTTTTACAGTTGATACGATATTCAACTGGAAGTATTTTCTACCACAAAACCTTTATCACCTTTAACCGAAACATTTATTTTTTCTCATCACATGCATTCCTCATGTGTTGATGGCCACACGCAGAGGAAAAAGATGGTAGAAGAATTGGTAATTAAAAGCGGCCCAGTGAATTGAATTTTACGTGATGCCAATTTCACTGTAACCATTTCATCGTTCGTATTGGTCTTTTAATTATCGAAAAACCAAACGCGCATCGGCCATTCCCCAGGCGTAATTAATTTTCCTTTCTACCGCGTTCGTTAGCGCGTTACCAGAGGTTTTGCGACTGGTGAGCAAACACATTTCCGGTTCCTCGTCGGTGAAGCAAATCGCTACTCGACTAATTTAGCGACGCGATACCTCGTGCATGACTGAAACAGTTTAGCTGTTTCTCCTGGCATGATATTTTGCGCTTCTTTTATCATTATGATTCTGTGTTGGAGATAAAGCAAAAAAGATTTAGAACTTCATATGGGTGTACGAGAAAGGATTTTCATCGAAATTGTAACTACAAAGATAGTGTTAATTAAAGTTATGATATAAAACAGCATGGGAATGTTCTCGAAGTATACGAAAAAGATTCTCGTTAAAATTTTTGAATTGAACATGTTTGAATTTTACTAGAAAATCTTTGAAGAATTGCGATTGTATCAAATTCTATTGTAAAATCTTATGCAATTTCTACTTGTGAAAAGTTTGCGATCAAATCTCACACGAAGAATTCTTTCGTGGAAGTTTTATTCAAGAAGTTTGAAACGAATTTTCGCTCCAAGTTCAGTGTATGGAGTATAAAATTGGAAGTTTCCTCTTTTCATAACATTGCTATGACGAGTATAAGAAACGTCTGCTTCGAATTCCGTCTAACGATTGGAAAAGTTAATGGAGGAAGAAATAGTGACGGTAAAAATATTAAGCAAATCCTTGGAATCTTTCTTTATAATTTCTTCTTTCTTAGTCATACTAAAACTTAGGAAAATTTTTGTCAAAATTTTTGTCAAAATTTGCAACCTTTCTGGCTCATAACTTGTGGACGGGAAAATTCTTAACTCAAAAGTTGGTATCGTTCACCTCTATTCGGCAAATGGTTTCAATCAACATAAATCAATATAAATGTAGGTTGAAGAAGTTGGAAAAATTTACCCTTCTTCTTCCTAAATTTCATGGAAAAATTTAATATACGAGGTTTTCTTTCAAACAAATATTCTAATTTTACGTTTCTGCAACAAGTGATGACATTTTTGTAGATAGTTTCTATCCGAAAGTAATAAGCGTTTCCACTTCTTTTCTACGTCTGTTCTCAAGAACAAAAGGATTCGGCGTTAAAAAAGAAAGTCGAGCTCAAAGAACAATTATTTCGAGCAAATATAATCTTACGTTTTATAAAAGCAAAGTTTTAACAGTGAGGATCTTAAACTTCATTCCTCCCCTGAATTAAGTGATGTAGGTGGTTATTTGATTAGGTCAATGGGTTTGCTCATTTAATACTTTATTGTTCAACCATACTATGTGTATTGTTTCTACCTAGTATACACACCTACAACTTTATACAGGGCGGGGTGGTAATCGTAGTGCAACCGGGCAGGCAATGATTTTATACGAAAAAATAAGAGAAAAGTTTGATATATTATTTTTTTATCCAAGGTTTCGCTTTCGAGAAAATCGGCTTTAAAGATTTGATAACTATATTTTAATTTGGCTAATTCCGAAGCGAACAAGAGCAAATAATCGAAAAATGTAGAATAACATTTTTTCATAAGATGTTACATTTTCGAGAAAAAGAAATTTCGAAATATATCATGCGCATGAATCAGACCAGTTCGTAATTAAACATATTCAAATCTTATTTTCTTGAAAATGAAGCTTTGAACGAAAAAATACTTTCACACGTATAATAACCTTCTGTTTATTGTTTACTCATACCTAATCCGTACTTAGCTAAGTTAAAGTATACTTGACAAATTTTTAATCTGGATTTTCTTAGAAACGGAGCGCCGTATGAAAAGTTTTATTCTATATTTTCGATTTATCTTTTCACGTAGCATCGCTTCCTGTCTGGTTGTATTACGATTAGCGCACCATCCTCTATACTTTTAATAAATAAAATTAATTACTCTATAGTTACAGAGTTTCAGAGGATATTGTGTTTTCCAAGAAAATACCTGCATCACGTTGTTTAGAATCCACATCAGGTCTGCAAGGATGTAGGTAAACATCAAGTTCGTGTGTATGTTGTTTCTGATGCACCTGAGTTCTCTGAAACAGGGTTAACGATTTATTGAGTAATTTTTGCGGCCTCTTGCTACATTGCTCGTACTGCTCAATATTCCTTAGAACGAATGACAATTCGAAAAATTATAGGTACATGTGGATTAAATAGTTAGTTAAGAAAAGTTTTGATTTATCTTATTTCTGTTTTTGTAAAAAGATAAAGAGACAAAATAAAGTATAACAAAGGCGAATGAATACAAGTAAAGATATCGTCCATAATTATGATTAGACGCACTTTGTAACTAGTTTCGTAGAAACTAACAAACATATACATAAATCACTGTGACCCTTTGCGGATACAGTTTAAAGTTAAGCAGTCTGCGATTCTGTGTTCAACAGAGTTACTGTAGCAAAATGGATTCTAACTGACTCGATGTAAACGAAACGATGCGAGTGTCTTAATAACGAAGACACATTTGTTCCAACAAACAAGTAATAATTTATAGCGAACATTTTACAAACAGACTTGATAGTTACGTATATGTAATATAACATTTGTACATATGTATAAATATATACGTACATACATATATAAATGTATATACATATGTATACATATATATAAACATATATATATATATATGTACATATGAATTCCGATAGTTTGGCTTTCCCTTTGTTTACCGAAAGTCACTTCAAAACAGATAAATAAGGTAACTTAGGGAGGAGAGATAGATAAAATACGAGAGGAGAACAAGAAGTTAATACGGAAGAAGAATCGGGAATTTAGGACACTGAAAATTGATTCTCGATTTTCCAGAATCGATCGTCTGATTACCTAAAAATTTACATCTTTACATATATGTAATATATAATTTGTATATATATACAATATATATTTGTATATATATATATATATAACATTTAAATGTATATAACATTTTATTATATTGTGCAGGGTGAGTCGGAAATTGTAGTAAAACCGGACACGGAATGCTTGTACCTTATTTAAAAAATAAGTCGAAAGTGGATAATAACATTTTTTCACGTAGAATGATCTCTTGCCTGGTTATACTTCCGCCCCACTCTACATAGATATAACGATGAGCAGCAGCATAATCCAATATAGAATTTTAATAACAGTATTACACGCGTAGAGCAGTCACTTGACGCCGGTGATAGCAAGTTTGTTTGTTCGTCATTAATTTGTTAGTTCCAACGGTATTAAACGGAAGTTTACATTGGGTTTATGGCTTCAGCCAGCGGATGACTTTGAGTTTGTTTCTGGTTTTCGTCGTTTCGGTTGGATCGTTTCTCTCTTGTAGTTCGTAGCATGCGCTAGGGCATCGTACAGTGCACTCTCCAAGGCGAGCAACGTATGGCCTGCGTGCGGTGCGATTTGTTTCCATGAGTGTCAAGTAACGATGTAATTCTTGAATCAGATAGGTATGCGATGCTCGTGGGTTGCGTTGTTTCGCGAGGAACGTTTCACCGGCACGATATTATGGAAATAAAGGAAAAGACGATGAGTTTTAAGGTAGTTCGACCCCAGTTTTATCACTGGCAGACAAGAGGTAAAGCCGCGCGATGTGCAGTCGCTGAATAATTTCAGTAGAACAGCACCGAATTAGTCAGACGTCGCCAAATACGCCCGGGGCCACCTAGTCGTTTAGATCATAGCCGTCACTAAACAAAAGGTCCCTACTAAATTCCATTCCTCTGAAGTTTGTACTTGATTAGTTAGTTAATAACGTTTATTAAATTTTGTTTCATTATTAATTGTAGCCAACTGTATTCATTCGAGGTATTGAATGAACGAAGTGCGTCTCGTAACTACAAAACTGCTCAACAGCTTTTAATCTTTATAGGTTGTCCTATATCTTTTTATAGGAAGTTAATTAATTAAAACACCGATGAAAAGATACGAACGTAAAACGTCAATACCAAATGTTAATCCTTAACTTACTCTTCCAACCTACATTTTCGAAAGAAATAACTTGAAACATGCACGTTCATGTACCAGAACAATACAGAAGCGATGTTATAAAATACACAAAGTCGGCCAGGATTAACATTTACGTATACGAAAGGATAAGTTTAGTTTCATACGTTCGAGTTGATTGAATTTATTAAATAGTATCGGCCGCTTTAGGCTAATGGCCGATACACAATTTCACGTCGGACCTTTCTTTCCCGATTAAGTTTCATTCCTGCGCGTGATTTAAAGCAAATTGTTTCGTGCTGCGCTTTTAACAGCCACGAGAGTGCTTTGATGCGGTCGGTCGTAAAAACGCGATTAATTATTAAGCGAATATACGACATACGCGAAGAATTATTGATAAGAAAACAATGGAAATACAGTCGTATCGAATACTTGAAGCAAGATCCGCTCGTGGTGATGTGAAAATTTCTGATGTCACAGTGTGTTGTTCGTTTCGTTTCCTTTTTTTATCGTTTGATCGATACAAAAGTCACTCATCGGTCCGGGTCAGAATCGTTATTAATTTTTTCGTAAACCTTTCTCTTAACGACTAAATATAAAAATAATACTAAATATGGTCTTATTAAATATTGAGATATCGTTGATATAATAGATGAGTTATTGTTCAAATACTATTATAAAGCACACGCTATGGATAGTACACGATATTTCAGTGTTATTTTACTTATAAAGCGGAAGCGAATACGGTGCAACTACTTTTTTATTCCGTGCGATAATATCTACGATGAGAAGAAACGAGGGAAGCAGATTTCTATTATTATTATTAAAGAATATCGTGTCTCGTAGCGTAGAAACAGAGCGAGAGCCCGAGTACCCAAGTATAATATATTTATTTAAAGTACAGCATTGTTTCAGATGAACAGGATTGATCGAGAAGTTTTCAGATAATTTTCTAAGAAACGTTCCAAATTAATTCGGAGAGAGGCCATCAAGAAAAGATGATGGCTATTGATCTTCTTTCGTATACTCGTTGGTGAATAAAAAGCTTATTCTCTCCCTCTCTCTCTCTCTCTCTCTCTCTCTCTCTCTCTCTCGAAGTCTTTTTGTTTACTTATTAAGGTTTCATTTATCAAGTTAATTATATTATTTTTTATTATGTAATTTATTTATTTATTACATAATAATTTATCATATTTTGAGTTAGAAAAACGCGTATCGTGCAGGAAATAATATCTTTCACGTTGTTAATTTTATGGCAAAACCTTTCGAAATACAATCGAAATTAATAATTGAAAGAAATGCACAGAATCGAGCGTACATCGGTTTAATTAAATGTACGGTAGTTTTTTTGAAACCAGATAGAGTTAACATTTTATTTAAGAAAATTGATATTCAGTATGCACGAGTCTAATATATCCGCAGGAAACCACGGATTCACCACGGAAGTGCGTTTCAATCTTGAATACTCTTAATAAAATATTTCGTGTTCCGTACATTCGAGCAATATACCGAGTTTTATACTATCTTCCTTGCTCTGTATTTCTGAAATTTCTCATTGCTACGTAGATTTCGATCTCGGAGCTTGGTAAGAGCTGGTTACAAGCAACCTCAATGACGACTGCTTTGATTAAGATAAATAAAGATATACGTATATTGAGATTCAAATTAATTTTCGTATATTATACGCTAGTAACAATACCTCGAATAAATTTCTTTATCGTATTTAAATCCTACGTAAGAAAAATTAGGGAAATTTGTAAGAAACGACCAAGATTCAGCCAGGGAATTGAAGCTTCACAATCGGTTTGTGGATTCTATCTTTCGACCATTGCATTAGCCCGAAGTGTCCCTCAGTAAGCCTTATTTCCAAGTGGAACCATTTGCTTTCATGGAAATATATGCTGGTGTATGCTGTTTCTCGGAGATAAATGAAAGTAGGAGAATTTAAGAATGAAGAAATAGGACTCTGTTGAGGGCGATCCGCGCGATAGGAAGCTCCAAAAAATTGATCTGAAATTCTATGCAAAGTAAAACCGGGCAATCATACATATACAGCAGATATTACAGTTGCACTTTTTCATCTTTCCTCTTTTCCCATGTCCTTTTCTACTTTGCTCCGTGAATATATATTTGCTTTGCCTGAATATCTAAATTTCGTATCTAATCTGTATTTTCACGATAATATTCGTGGATTTACTAATAAATCATCCATCTACCAATAAATCCCTCAATTTTTCATTTACTGTACGCGTTATATGAATCAAAAAACTAATATTACATTTGTTTTTGAAGAAAGTAATCGCCATCGTTCACCCAACGAAATAAGAACAAACATTACGATTAAACCGCGCGCCCGTTCAAAAAGTTCAATCCTACTTGTCCCAGTTGCTGTTTGAAAATTTCATTTACACGATTTCCATAATTTTACTTCTTCCATATCCAGCCCATAGTCGCCCCTTTACCGAACCAAAAACCGTAACAACAATCGTTAAATTTATTTAAATTCGATCTACTTTTCGATCAAATCTCCGTATCACGAACACATTTTGTTTGCGAATCTGGAATTTTACGCTTCCTCTATTTCGCAATTCCATTCTCCCGTAAAACCCATTTTTGTGCTCGAATAATAATCCTTCAAAGCTTATCTTTCAGTTACATTCGGGCTTTTATCCCACGGACGGTTGCTCTTATTCCAACGACCATTGGTTTTATTTAACGAATAGAAAGAATGCGTTATAAGCTTTGCTTCATTTCGCGAGGCTCCATTTCCGCAGGCGATGGAAACACGGCACCTTTCAGACGATGCGCTTAATAAATGATCAGAATTGCGAGTGCCACGTGAAACGTCGTTTCCTTGCTCGTTAACGCGCACAGGGCAAAAAGATATTATCGCGTTTCTTTGAACATGCCGATCGACCTATGTATAAAAGGCCGAATATTCGTTTGCGAATATTTTTCATCGATTTCACGGTCCACCGTACATGCAAATCCTATCACACTACATTAAAATTCCATGTAAGATCTAATCTATATGAAAATTACGAAGCCTTTTAAGAATTGGGGCTAGGTTTTAAGACGATTTTCTCACGTTCTATAACAATAGTTTAGTAATTATATAAATATAGTCTAGTAATCTATTTATTAATAGTCTATAATAATAATTTTTCTTTCTACAAATCTTCCCACACTTTTAATAAATTCAAGACAAAAATCACCTACTCCCAAATAAAGAGAAATCTCTTAATTGTAAATGTTATATATATCGTAGAATTTGATTTCTAGAAAAGTATTAGCTTTTGTTAATATTCTACTAGTATTTCGAAGTTTTTAATAGATGCAAAACGAGAATCACTTACTTGCAATAAAGAAAAATAGAAACGGCGATGATCAGTGTGAACAAGGAGATGCTGTATCCAACGAAGTAGATCGTGTTTGAAATAACCTCGACACTACCCTCGATCTCTGGCACGCGGAGATCTCGGCAGAGGCTGTAGTTGGTATAGTTGCTCCAATTACCGTCTAGCCTGCACCAGCGACTCGCGTTCTCTGCAAATGATCCGAATTAGCCGCATTAGTGCTCACGAAATTTAACATCCCGTTTTTCTATCTAGGAATACGTAATTACTTTATCACGGGGGGACTCGGTGGGATTTGATACACGTGGCGTAAAAATTGAAGGAATATTTCCCATGAGAGGATAAACTCAAAGTAGATGGGTTTCACGGGGAAAGTTCGAGCAATTTAGTTAGGTGAATTGGAATTACCGTAGAGATGACCTCACCTGGTTACCTTTGATCTTTCGTAATCGAAGTATTTGGCGATAGAAACTAGTTTCAGAAATGATCTGCATTATCAGATCACGTGTTATTGAAATATTCAAATTGTATTCAAATCGTTGTACTTGCATTTGATATCTTCTGCTATACTAGCTTACTCGGTGCGTATAAAATGTCGTTTCTTCAAAATAACTCTTTAGGTACACGATTCTTTCAAAATATCGTGTCTTTCGTCAACGTAATTTCCACACGATTTAGCGTACAACTAAAAATTTGAAAAGAAGATTAACAATGGAGCAAGCGTGATTCTCTCCTTTAAATATCGCCCAAGTGTATAAAAATACGCAGTCCGGTTGTGATAATGTCGCAGCCTTTCGTTTTCTGTAATATAAATGTGATACTCCAACAGTGACGCCTTTCGACTTTTAAGAGTTAAATATAAATGCGATAAGCTCGGTGACTACGTGCCCAGCGGTTGAAATCGACAGATTTTCAAGGCAATAACGCTGATATTTGCGGAACCGCAACGAATGTCGGTCGCGTGGCATTATTCACGATCGCCAAAAGAAAGTGCTTGCATTAGTCGATAAGACTATGGAAGAAAGGTCAATCGCGAATAAGCATACAAACGAGTTTCTTAATTTACACGAGTTACGGGGTCTTCGCTGTTCATTCGAGTCGATAATTAATGAACGACAGCTACTTCGTCACGCTACGACGAATTTAACGTTGCGTTTTATTCAGTCTGCCTATGTTTGAGTTTCCACGTCAACGCGGTGAATTAATTATCGAGGCCTTTCTTAATACTGTCGAAGTAATTTCCAGCGTGAACCTTGAAAAAGCTTTTAAAATCACCACGGCCAACGTTAAGTCAATCAAATTTTTATTCATTCATATTGTAAAGTCTGCCGGCATTATAAATTTCGTCATTAAATTCTAAATAAAAATATTAATTTACTACCAAGTTTCTAAACTAAGGATAAATTACAAAGCTCCACCGACCTGCAATCTTTAATTTGTATTCGTTTTGGAAGAAAGAATAACGAAATCATAAAACAAATCTTTGCCTTCAGAAGCAATGATTCTTAAAAGTCTGCAACGAAGAAGTTTGTATTTAATAAACGGAAACAAGTGTAAGACGTTTTGTAATTAAAATGCGAGCAATCTTTAATCATCTGCAAGGAAGTTTTGTGATTAATGAAGAGGAAAAGTCGGAGAAAATGGTGAGAAGACTTATCGGGATTGTATTTCAACCTTTTGACGGTTAAATGCCGAGCAAATATACTTTGAACACTTGCAGAAAGCTCGTAATTGTAGAGGAAGGGAAGTTTAATCGTACGAAAATAAACTCGAGGCGCTTTCGTTATTAGTTTATGGAACATCTTTCCATTTACAAATTAGAATTCAAAATCGGTTTCGCAACTTAATTATGCAACATTTAATGCGACGAGAATTGTATTACCCTGTTTCGTTTATGACAGGCATCGTACCTATTAAGTACAACACCGATTAAATTATTTATTCGTAAATAATCGTGTCCTAGAATATCAATGTTTAACATTTACTTTCTACTTTCTTAAATATCGTAGGTACCTACTTATAAGCTTTCGCTCTGCAAAAATTCTCAGATACTTTTCCACCTCGTACAACGCAGGGTCACATTCCCGCAAAACGACACGCAGGAATATTCGACAAACACGAAAATTCGCTTCGGTCGGGGCAGTTGCTAAAACACCAAATTAAGTTTTTTTCGGTCGCGCATCGCAAGCTTCGCGCAACCTTTGTTTTCTCCCTTTGTTACGCGACGACACGTCGCACTTGTGGCAAACTGCGATTTCCACGTGAATTTCGAAAAACACAAAGCGTGTTCCGATTTCTTTTCTCGAAAAAATGCCGGTCGATGGGAAAACGCGATACGTTGAAAAACCGAATCTGCTACACTGGCGCGAACTAATTCGTCGCTATTCCATTCTCGATTATCTGTTTCGTGTACGGGCGACAATCACCGGGGCATCGATTTTCACTGGCGTATTTCCGGATCTCGTCGGACAAAGGAACGATCCAATAACAACGTTCGAACGAAAAATATCGTTGCTCACGCTACGGTCAATTTGGATCTTTTCCCTTTACTTTGTTCCTTTCTTTTTTATCTTTTTTTATTTTTTGCTTTAGTTCTGCTGCATGCTCGAAAAGTTGGTAACGAATACTTTATAAAAAATTTGATCGAACGCAATAATTGCGTTAATGATATAATTATGAGAAATTCACGTCGCACTATTTGTAAATTGCGCGTGAAATTTTCGAAACTGTTGCGTTTCTCGTCGATGAAATATAAAAGTGTCGGATAAACTGTCAGGTAGAATGGTTTACTGGAAATACACATCATACGTTTTAGTTTGCTCTGTACACAATGGAAAGTGGAGGATAGCATGTATTAGATTGGATACCTCAGTTACTATGTAGACGCGAATCCAATTGAAAATTGCTCGGGGATACGCGAAGCTCCGGCTTAGAGGAAATTGTTTACGGAGAATCAAATAATTAACGAGACAGATATGATTGATATGCAAATAGGATACAGCATGGGAATGTCAGATCAATTTGGTTGATAGTAGGTCTGGATGTGAGGCTAGTTTAGATAACCATAGTGACTTACGAAAGTATTTAAACATTCATACCGAAGTTCAATATCTAACCATAATCTAAACAATCTTCTTATACAAATATATTTACCTGTAAAGTAATAAATTAACACTATGGAAATGTTAAAAGAATATCGTAGCAACATTGTTACACTGAAAAATATTTTTGGAAGTCTATAGACTAACGCGAAAACAAATTCTGAATTCATTAAATTGCGAAAAGGAAGGATATGGTCTGTGTGGCAAGAATGAGAATGGAAGATGTTAATAGAGCGTATGTAATGCGAAGCAACATCGTGTTCCTTTATAACGATGTATTTAGTATAATAAATGTACATCAAATGCGTACGATTTCCATAACATTAGCCTCCAGTCAATGGAAATATCCGTGTGGCTATTTATAGCGCTTCGTAAAATAGGGTTTTCAAGTATTCGAGGAAACGACCATTACGCAGTATTTTAAAAAATACTGTTTACATAATTTCACGCCCAAATTGTAAAGTATCATATCGCCTTATTTATATGTATTGCAGACGTCAATATATTTGAATAATTGCGGTGAAATTTATTTCTCTGCAAGAACGGAATAGAAATATAATCAATTTTTAGTCATTTATTAAAATGTTGAATTTTCTAAATACTTTATATACTATAACTTATTGTTATATCGTCTTTAATATTTTATATTTTAATTTATATTTTACGTTTTAATTAAAACTTTAATACAAGGTTTACAAATTGCTAGTAAAGAATTTAATATAAAAAATTTGGTAATATAAAGTTCTATAAATCTGTATAAAAATTTTTAATTAAATCTTATAAAAATTGTTTAGTAGGAGACGTAGAAACAAGTTTAAATTTTTTAGAAAAATATAACGACATGAAAACATAGTGAGTATAATGATGGTATTTGAGAAGATCGAACATTGTGTTTTTAACTTTGAACAACGTTTAAAAATAGTAGCAATCGTGTTATTGGGAAATATTTTTCTGCAAGTTTAATTGCTCTCAATTTTGATATCTACGTTGGCAGATGGTAATCGGTACAATATTAAGCGATTTCGATCGAGTTGACTATTCAAACTGATAGTTTCCACCCTATGTAGTTTCGAGCTTCGATCGTTCAAATCTGTTGATTTTATTCCATAAAAAATATGATCAAAGTCTTTTTACTTGGTCTTTAATATTTAGAACCTTTTTATAAATATTTGTACAATTTGTTATTCACTTTTTTACGTTTCAAGATTAAAAAAGAAATATAACATACTTTTAAAGTTGAAGTGCCTCTCATATAAAAGAAATGGAATCTTCTAATTTTCCAAATAAACGAGACCGAGGGACGTAGAGCATAACGCAAACCAATTTCAGATAATATCTATATCTTTTAAATTCCTAGCGCGAGTATCGGAAAGTGGAACTTGATAATAATTCCACAAATATTTCCAATTTTATACTTAAGATTATTTTTATTATCTCTAACCGAAATGAAGAAAATTCTACGCGTATAAAATGCATTACTTTCGCGTTATAAATAATGATATCAAAAATACTTCCACAATTCTTTTATACAATCAAATAATATCTGCTATTATTATTAGCGAAATATTACACACAAAATGTATCAAAATGAATAAATTCAGTTTTCTCTATAAAATATTGTAATCATCCTAAAACCGATCATTTCAAAACATCTCGTATAAAATATTGGCTGGACCATGAAAAGGACAATTTTCTCTACAGCGGAGGCAAAGTTTAAAGAGTGCATCGTCTACGGAAGGATATAAAAATATCTTAGTATATAATACCTCTCAGACCATATTATTCGTCCCTTGTGAATTGACTGATAATAAGATACTTTAGCGTCGAAGCGAGACTGTATCACGACGTACGAGTTATTCTGCTCTGCTGGCAGGTAAATAGGATGCAAGCCATATTCCTTTTGGTCTTATTTCTTCCACTTTTTTCTTCCTCCGCGATATTTATCGTTATTTTCCTCATGGGTTTCAACTTTCGTTCTTCGTTGTTCGTAATTGAAACGCTGATTATAAAGCAGCGAAACGAGCACAAGCCGAGCCAGAAACTTTCCTCTCGAGGCTTGGCGGAGGCTTGCCGATTATTTGGCCATAAGGTGGAAAAGTTTGTTGAAAAGGCGGAAGAGAGCGTCAACCATGTTCTTATTGCGACGAGATTAACCACCTGGAAATTGTAATCTCCGCTGCTTTCTGCCGGTGATGCGAGTAAAATTGTGAAAGTATTTTAACGATTGCGAAAAGGACGCAAGTTTCGGATTAGAGATAGCAATATTCTTAAGGCACTTTTGTTGATTTAGTAAATATCAACGTAATGGTAGTGTCACGTAGTGTCATAAAAGCGGTTAATAATTTGGATTAAGTAGTAATAACGCGGGCCAGAGTTTTATTACGTCTCGTTTTGTTTTTTATTTGAAAATAAGAAATAATTAAAGTAGCTTAGACGTAGAAGCATAGAGTAGTATAGACGGCGAAAGGAAACAACACATCTTTCTTTCGATAAAGGCTTACTTTTTTCTTACTAAAATCATTTGGTACGATATTATTTATTCTCGTCTTCGTATCTTTTACTTTAAATCGAGCTGTTCGACCAGTTATATTTAAAGGTATTTTCTAGAACATTGATACAACTTAAAAAACTCCTTGATGGGTTAATAATGGAAAATATTTTATTTCTTCCAATCTGTAAGTGCGCGCGCGCGCGTGTGTGATATTTCACTTGGTGGATTAATATAGCGAAATATAAAACTAAGTTACAATTTCTTCGAAAAAATCTTCGTTTCCTAAAACGATTGCAATCAAATTTAGTAATCGCCTTTCATAAAATGTTTCTTCTGTGATCCTTAAACAGCTGCTTTCTTGGATAAATTAAGTTCATTGCTAATCAACTTTTTCGTGTCACAGAGTTGCACGGTTGCTATTATTTTATGTAAAAAATGGAAAAGAAAGGAAAAGAAGAGGAAACATTTTATGGAGCTAACGATCTTACTTTCGCAAGCATTATTCTGAAAATTTCATCTTCTTTAAAAGAATATTAATACAATATCAATTATGGTCCATCGTACGTCAGGTACCGAATATAAAATTTTCCTTCGTAATAATCTTTTATTTCCTTAAAAATAAGATCTTCGATAAAAAAGTCACTGAGATAATGTTAATTATAATAGCCAATTATCTTTTCCTGTATCGGGTTTTTAATTACGAATATTTCTGAAACTACCACGTACAGTGAAAATAGAGATATTATTTCACAAGATAAGTTTTGTTATAGCAATTAATAATCTCGCGTAAGTAGTTCAGATTATTGACTTACTTCTGATGATTAAAATCCCTGAATGAGACATCTCGTAGATAAAAAGAAGAGAGAGATTATTAAATAAAAGAACGTGATATTCTAAGGAGATATATTAAAGGATATTTTAAATCTATTTTCATACATATTTTGCCTTATTTAGATTTTTAAACATCGCATAACAGCTATCGACATACAAACAAAATTGTAACTTGTAAACCGTTTTCCAAACATCGAACTCGAATTTCGCTTCGAAAATCATGGAATATGTAATGCAGGAAGATTATTTTATGGCTTAGGTTAGATGCAGATGCTAACATTCACAACATATCACAGCTTCAAAGCAATCCACCGTTTATAATCCGTAATTCTACATGATCCGGAATAATTCTACAATCTAAGCTCATCCTGGCATGCGATCGATATTCGCGTTGCACGCATGTATTTCAGAAATACACATAGTCATGTCACGTTAAACTTATAGATTCTCATCTCTCTCTTTCTTTTCATTTCGGTATTTCATTCACGATCGATGAGTACCAAGGAAGATGTCGAAGGTTCGTAAGATGAAAGAATAGAAAGAAATCTTCTGTTCAGCTCCCCTTTTGTTTGAGAAGTCAATAAGACAGTATTTCGGAGGAAATCTTTTTGTAATCTTCTTATTTTCGCTCCTCCAAAAGGACCAACTGCCTCGTAGGATTTCTGTTTATATTATCACTGTTATCCGTAATTGCTTGAATTCGATTTAGTCGTTCTAAATGTGTTAATTAGATTTTTCAGGAAAATGAGATCAGGTTTTTAAGGGAAAGTATTAAATTTGATTTCTTTGTGCGAAGTAAAATTGATCAACGGATAATTTGGATCGGAAGAAATAACATATCGTTAGTTTATTAGAAGACTGGACCTAAGAAGTAGGCTTATCGTCTCTTGATGATTTAATTAGTGCTCCATCGTGGATTAATTAAAATAGCCCTTTTTGTCGAAAGTAGAAGCAGCGCCATTGTGTGGAAATCGATAATTAAACGTTTCGTATCTATTCAGTTCGTTTTGTATTCTTCTCTTGCCGCTAGAGATCAAATATTTGTCGGCATGGTTGCTGCATTTCAATTGAAACATTATCGTGCTCTTTGTAAACATTTCCACTTTATTCCGGTAAACGTTCGAGTGTAGTATTTGCGACAATTGAGATTTACGTCGCGTAGAGCTTCTGCTCTAGCTGGGAATTAGGTAACGTTCTTTCATGGAAAACCAGCTCCATTCAGAATCTTCTCCAAATCCACCTTTTTAATTTCACGTCAAACATTCGATAAGAAAGAAAACCGGCAAAATAAGGCAATTTGATATTTCGTCCACTTTTGTCGGTTCTCTGCTTTTGTGAGCCAGCTGGTAAACTTCTCAATGGTAAGTGTATCCGTCAACTTCAGCGTGGTAACGTAATATTACTACTTTCTTGAAGTTAGCTTATTCATAGCTGCAGTTGTAATCATGGCATTTACTTTAGAAGTGAAGGAGGTGAGCGTGAACTAACTTCCTCTCCATTGAATGATAAGTGGACGGGATGGAGCCGAAGACATTGTCTATATAGGATGCGAGCTTCGCCATCCAGTGTTCGAGTAGGAATGCAGCGTTTAAGAATCCGATCGAAAGAAATTAGAGATCAGAACCAATGCATAATAGTATGCTTCGCGTCGATATTTCATAGGATGATAAAATTGAAAACCAAGATCAAGCAGAATTTTATTCATTGGAATCGAGTAAAATTGAAGAATAAAAAATAAAATCAGTAAAAGATCAATACTGTACCAAATTGATAACTACAGCTTCAACAAAACTTCAATTGACACTAATAAATTTCCCGAAATACAATAACATTTTATTAAGCACCCATTCAAAACTGTCAATAAATCATCGCGAGTCTTTGATGTAATCGAAAAGCCTTTAAAGCCCTCTCTACATATTAATCAACTACGATTTCATAAGAATCCGCTGTGATCGATACAGCTTGGCTGTTCGAGCCGTTCGATTCGAGGATTTACGATCCCATCGCATATTCAGCGTCTTCGGAGGAAGCTATTTTCATGAAGAAAAAGAACGTCGAGCTTTCGAAAGTCAGCCAAGTCTGCCAAGTTAAAATCGCGCATTAAAATTATATCCGACCGCGCTCTCGGGTTCAAGGGGAACGTAATGAGTTGTCTATCCTCATCGACCGCTCCTGCTCCTCTATAAATCTAAAAATCCTGTAGTTTAGTTTAGGGAGCAGGAAACCACGTCCATAGCGATCGATTATTCGTAACACAACAGGTATTATACCGAAATAGACAGGGCATGACATTTGACTTTTAGTTGGCTAGCCGCTCATCGTTCATTCGATTAATTATGATCTCGTTGCTAATTCGACATATACGAAACTTGACGAGATTGGATATACCTAATGGATACTTTATAATTGGGGACAGGTGTATTTATTGTTGATTACTTCGCGTGTTCGAATCATCAGACGTTAATGGCTTCGGGATCAGAAAAGCGCGTTCATCTGCACTTCAACGTGTTTGCCGAGGAATTAGAAAATGTATCTTACTGCTCATCCGGACAGTTTGATTGATCTGTATGCATTAATGCGTGAATTTTATGAGAGCGGAAAAAAATAAGTGCAATTTGATAATTACCTGCGTAACACTTGCTATATTTCTTATCGAATTGTCAGAATATAAATATAAATTAACCATTACAAAAGCATAGCAATAATATGTATTTTACTAGATTTTTTTACTATACCATTTCTAACATCCGAAGTTTTTCTGTCAGTTCAGAAGATCCTTTTAAATCCAACTGTTAAGTCGGAGATTACAGAATTTGTCAAGCAACAAGATAGTTTCATAAGATTAGACAATTGTACGCTAAAGATAGTTTTCGAGCGTTAATATCCCTTGTACCTAATATCCTTAAAACTAAAGCGAGGTTGAGACATAAAAAATCGAGAACCGCGGCAAGATTAAAATCCGCCGAGACTTTAACTAACTAAAACGTTACAACTGTCCGCCTGGATCGGCGGAATTGCATCGACCTCGGTAATGATCGATCTGGAACGAAGTGCGGTAACTTCCGTCGATGACGGTGGAACCTTTCATTTCTCGAGTTCAGAGACGATTCTCCGAACTCGTTTAATTTCCAAGTGATGGAAGAGGGCCACGGTCCAAGGCTAGCTTTATCGTTCCATCTCAAACATTCCGGGAACGTCAAAATGAAGTTACGCGACTCGAGATTGCTCACTCGCGCGTACGTGCACGATCATCAGTGTTTGACAACGTAAATGTCCGGCCGTGGAACGTTCGCTGTAACTAACTAGAGTTCTTGTTGCCAACCTGACAATTGAAGTGTCCGTCGTTAGATATGAAAGCGAGAAAATGCTTGAAAATGAAATTTTTATGCTTCCATGTGAAAGGTATAGGGGAAATCTGAGAGACAGAAGAATGATAAAAATCTTTTTTTTTCTATTAATCATTTATTTACGTCCACTTTGTATGTGTTATCGTTTAAAAGTTTCATTAGTACCGTAATGAGACGCGATCGATTATGTTCGTTGGATTTGAAAGGAGAGTTTGAAGATGTACATAGAGATTGCACGAGATATTACAGAGATAGTTTAATTGGATTAAATAAAAGGGAAAATGTATTCTACTGTTGAAGAAAGGGAAAAGAAGAAGAAGAAGAAAGTAGGACACAGGAGAAATAGTTTTATTTTCATTCGATCACAAGTGGACATATACACGTTATTTCGCTAGGGTCTGACTACATCAGTCTATCTACTACTTACTACAGAGCGGCCACATGTTGGATTTTTATTTGACTCTAACGTATAATCGAATGTTAAACATACAACAGTAATTAATATCGCCAATAATACTCTTTAGGAGTTGCGTTGAAAATGCTTACTTTTGATAAGAGAGCGAACGTTCTAAGTTTTTTAACCTCGACGTTATGTTATGAGGATAAGCTTCTAATGGTTGGTACACTCTGCGATCTTAAATTGGTAATTCATTAAGTTAATTCAGATAAAAATTTACTTGTTAAATTTGGCTATTTAATATTAATCTTTGTAAAATAGTTCAGAAGAAATTACTCTTTTTCATGTACATAGGTAGGAACACAGTTATTCGATTATACAAACAACATGTACCGTAATCAGTTGAAATAATCAAGAGTCTACTTGAATATGCATATAATTTATTAAACAACTATTATGCTGATTTTATAGTAAACCTTTAAATTCATTCTCCAACATACAAGGTTTCTTACTGCTATACAATGTGTTTGACGAACGAAAAATCAAGATAAAAGACAATGGTAATTTTACATGAAGATCGCAATAAACGCCTAAAGTTCAGACCATTTTGTTTATGGAAAGAATATAAAGCAGCGCAATTGTCTCTTTATGTACCATTGGGTTCAAACGGATCCTTAAAATAATGGATCGGACATGCTAAAGTTCATAATAACGACCGAGTTTATGATAAAAACTTGATTTCTCCACTCATTTCCACGTTTAACACTAAACCCACCCACGCTTCTTGTATACTTATTGACCGCTCGCGATAGGCAGAACAGACTACAAATTTTTCTTAGGAGAAAAAAGCAAACTAGAAATAAATACCGAAGAATATATTGTATGCATATTTTATGAAAAGTCATAGATTAGGAAGCGATCTGATAATGTTTAAATATGGTAAAATTTGTGTAGAAATTTGAAAGCGGTTAATTTGACCGCTATGGTAGGTTTAGTGTTAAGATTCAAAGAAATTTGAATTTCAATAGTAATTCGTAGAAACACAATTGTTTTTAATGATACGAAAAATATAAATTTTTCCTGTATTTTTTGCAATTCTCTACACATAAGAAACATATCTATTAATTATTTCTCAAGCAATTCTTGCTACTTTGTTTGAATCCCCTTAAATATCACTTAAATAAAATTTATATAAAAATTTGAAATACTTGTTCGGAATCCGATTTTATTACTAATAACACTTGCCTTCGATGCTTCTTTTTTCAGTTTATAACTCAGTGTCGACTACGAAGATTATTAGCCACAGTACCTAATCTTCTCTGTAATTTCCGTCCATTATATTTAATCATCTCAAAAATCGTTATAGCCAGAGACACGATGGAAATTCATCGACACGCTTGTTCGTTGTAGCCGCAGCCCGCGGGTCTAATGCACGTTAATCGGTACTACCAGGAAAGCTGTGAATGTTATGGGATATTCCATCGATGTTGAAATTCGATTATCTGTTTCACGTTCGAGCCGTTAGCTATTTATTGCCTTTCCCATTTGTTGCTTTTTATGTCTCGTCGCAAGGAAAATGAGAAAAATCGGCCGAGTTTAATTGCACTGCCTTAAGAAACACTATTAATCGAATTACTCTACCTGCCAATTCCATACGTAATCGATGTGATTATTGCTAATCGAATGTTCTTGCTTTCCGACGAAGATGACGCTCGTTACGTAAATACGTTCATAACGTGATCAATTCGTGCGGATTCTTCGTCGTTTAAGGAGGTTAATCAAGAATTAGTCTAATTTCAAATTTCGATAAATTCAAATTCCTTTGAGAGGATTTGTAATTTCGAATGCAAGTGCTTTCTGGAGAACTCGATGCGGTTGATATTTTAGTTTTGAAATATACGAGAAATTTTTAAGCACTCGTATTATACACGTTCGGCCTTTTAAATATTCGAAAAACCAAACCTGTAAATTAGAAAATTTAATTTTCGCAGCTTTAGATTTTACAATTTTCAAACTTTCGAATCTCCAAATACAAACTTTCAATTTTTTCATTCCAGAAAATATAAATTTTCCTCTGTTCGCTTAATATAAATCGATGCTCCATCGAACCAGTGAAATGAAACTCTTTTCGCTAATATTACTTTCCTCGAAAGTTCTTATCTGACGATCGGTTACATTATTAACCTGAATGCATTCGAAGAAACTGAAAGCACTTTGAATCTTTTTATTCTTCGTGCTAATGGACAGCAACGTTGTTCCACGAATTCCATTGAATCTCTGTGACCGACTAACAATCATTGTCATTAGTTTCGTGGAAAACTTGAATAACAGACTGTTTAAAGAGGCTGTTCCATGGCTTGAGTGACGTGCGCCAGAGACATTTGTACCTCGCCAAGTGCGACGAAGATAATTCAGCTTATGAAACAAAGCTCTTTGCCTTCAAGCTATTCAACAACATAGTCCCTCTTATTTCATGTTGGAACAATGACCTCTGTTCGAGACTTTGATCACCAAGACGTCGTTGTCATAGATTGTTCATCGGTTTAATTACATTCTTCGTGATAAAACGAGAAAATTGATCGCGAGAAACTATAACATCGCAGCTTACGACAGAAATATATTCGAGTTTATTTACAGGCACCTTTAGACAAGACTGACGTGTTTTATTTAAACAATTTTTAGACAAATCTTTTCATTAATTTGTTAATTAATTATTATCTATAAGATTACTTTGAAAGGATATAATTGTCGTTTTGTACTACAGCTCTGATTTTTATCTTTATATCGGAAGAAAATTGTTCTACAGAGACTATATGTCTCCCGATTTAATATTAATATCTCTCTCTGTACTACAATAAATCATTTTGTGTCAATCATGTAGGATATTCATTTCAGTTCTAAAGGTCAAAATATTCCTATAATTTATACAATTTCATTAGGAACTTGCATTCAACATTGACATCTATAGATTACGTAGAAAGATCTGAATCGATATCATATTTCCCGCATGATGGCATCTCTGTGTCCGGTTAATGAATTTCATTTTCGTCGGAAAAAAAATTCCCAGAGAGGATTACCACTCGATAGAATTGTAACAAATCGGATTATCATGTCACTGGCATGACAATCCGACACGGATTTAATATCGACACTCGGATAAAGTATTAATTCGATCGAATTCGATACCGGCGATAAAACTAATTATATCGATTTCAAACTTTTATATGGCATTGAATTTAATAACTTCGGCTGTTATATAGTCTTATGCCTCGATAATGAATCGAAATAATTATCATTGATTATTAATTGCGTAATTTTGATTAAACTACATTACCGTAGAATATTGATTTTATAATATTAACTTTTAACAATTACTAGAATTAATAATTCTTGAATTAGTAAGTGGGCACATAATTCCCATATGTCTATGAATTATTAATTACACGTAGTCATAATATTGGCATACATTTCCAAGTCATGCCTATAAACGGACTCTTGATAATAATTAATCAATTCATACATTAGATATAGCTATATATGATCAGACATTATTTCATAATTTTCTATGTACATACGCTTCTATCGAATAAGAACACGAAAATATCTCTTGCGATGAAAATGAACAAAATGACGTTTTGCTGATATAATAGACACCAGATTTTAATCGGTTAGGTATTCGTATCTCTTCGTGAAATGCATTTTCCGTGTGGACAAAGTTTCTGCTTCCTTCCCCAGATCCCCTCCAAATTTCTGCAGGACAACCAGTCAACTGCAATCTACAAACCGTTCAAGAGACCCAGACTGCAACTACCTCTTCAACAAATCAATCCCAGCAATGCAGGAGTTATAAACCTCCGAATCTAGTTAGAACTTGATATCCATCACGTTTACCAGTATTTAGCTCCTCTACTTTATAAATATATCTATTTAATGGAAAGCCACTTCAAAGGATTTGCATACGACGAGAGATCGAGTATTTGGAACTCCTGCGAATATCAACGACTGAAGTAAAGTCAAAATTTGCATCGTCGTCTGTCTGGATTCTACGAGTACTAATCTTACAGATAATATTAAAATATACATTAGGTGTACAAATGAATAATGGAATTATAAATAAATGAAATTACGAATAAATGAAAATAATGAAAATAAAAGATTCAGCGAAACTCCCGGAGTTTATTTAGAAAGAAATACCGTAAGTTGCTCAAAGTGTATTCGTCGTTGCTGTCTAGAACTTTATGTTATCTATTTGGTAAATTATTGCGTCCTTAGACAAAATACAATCATCCGGGCACTGACAAAGGAGAACGTTCTGTGAAATTGCTGCGGGGTAACGCTAAATCACACGATGCTTCTACGACAAAGGATATTATAATGAGTCTTGTTTGAGACGTCTCGCAGCAGTCAGCTTATTCGCTAGACATTACTACTTCCAATCACCTGTTCTGATCGATGCAACGCGCTTTATCCTATATTTGCTTCCAATTAGCGAATGCGATACAAAAATGATTTGACGATTAGATCTTGTCTAAATACACAGCACTTTTCTGTTTTAAGTCGTAGGAAACAACAGCAGGTACTCCGATTCCACCGCTTGCAGTACTTTTTTGTATTTTTTTTTTAAATAAACTTTGAGTTTCACTGAAGAATTTGAATTATTCACTTGACCAGCTAATATAATCGTATATTCTTCTAATAATATCGTTGTAATAATTATAAGTGATCTAATATTCACAATAAAAGTCAAATAACATTACAAAAGTTAAGTAAGATTCGCTACAGCAAGTAGCTAATACACCAGACAGGCAAAATACAAATAAACTACAGTCTTTAATCTTATTTCCTTAAACCCAAATCTCAACTTATCTCTTTGAGTAGTAGGCTCAACGAACGCTTCGTCTTTTCATCCTCGCAAAATTAGCTTTTAATTTCCGTCCACGTCCATTTTCCGACCGTAATTAAGCGCAGTTTAAACACGAAGCGACAATTTGAAGTTCTTTTCTTTAATCGAGTGGAGAAAGGCTGAAACAGAATCACCTCGAAGGAGTTATTTCAAAAACTTTCTACCGCTAATGCAGATCTTCAGTGCCATCAATATTTTCACGACACCAAGTCACTTGTTTCGTCCTATTACAGTTACTTCTGTAATAATGTTAATAATTTGTTAGTAATTTTCCATCGTTTTCTGGTCGTTTTACGTGGAAAGTAGCCTACATTCTCGTAATATGCAGATACGTACGTGCGTTCCTATTTTCTTTTTCATTCCGCGCAAGTATAAAATCTCTGCTCATTTAGCTCTTTTGTACATTGTTTGGTTTTCTGCTTTCCATTACGTGGAACTTTTTCGTAACAACGTAGAGAGATCCATAATGAAGATTTTCCATTTAATTTTCTACCAATTCTGAGAATATAATTACTAATACAAGTAAAAGGCAAAAGAAATGTTATATGAAATTATTTTGTATGAAATAAAAGTAATGAAATAATTGAAGCGACTCATTGTTTCACATGGTTATTTTGTTTTATTCTTATTTCAAGTAAAATTTTTTCTAAGAAGTATAATTTTTGTTCAAACTTTTTCGCAAAATCGTTCACTATTTTATTTGTTTCGCCGAAAAGAAAATTCTTCGTCTCTTTAGGGGAAGCCAGAAAAATTCTACACATAACAGAACTTTGCATCAGGATGAGATGCATTCTAGTGCTTTGCAAGAGCGCGCAGTTCGTTTACTCTATAAAACGAACAAAATTCAACTTCTTTCAAAACTATCATGCTTGAGACGATGGTAAAAATCAATTTACGTCGACAGACACTTTAGCAGCGTGATGTATCGAATCTGATTAGCAAGCGGAAACATTGTAAATGTGTAAAATTGAGATATGAAAGAATATATTAAAATATACTAAAGGCCACATTTCTGTTAAATTTATGCATACAATTTATTTATTGTACAAAAATTTATAGAGTTATTATATAATTTTTAATTATCATTTTCTCTTTCGTATTAGGGACTATTTTAATTCGTTTCTAGTTCACTTCCTTAAAGAACACTCTATTCAATTTTACGTTATGCAGTAATTGAAACCTTAGCATGATTACTTCCTTGTAAATGGTTCCTGGAAATTGGTATCGTTTTCCAAAGATTATTCTATGTAAAACGATACTAAACGATACTAAACTAAAAGCCAAGCTCCTGATGTTTCAGATATTTGCGATTTAATAATCCATATATTCTATATTAAAGTCCTGTTAAAAATATTACTAGAATTTCTAAGAAGATATTCGAAGAAATGCTCTTCGAAATGCAATAAAATGGAACGAATTAACTATTTCTGAGAAAAATAGAACAACAGAATAATGTTATAAAGAACGAAGAAAATATCAATTATTTGAATCGGATAATACGAATAAAATTAAATTAATTTATTGTAATTCTTTAGGATATTAATTATCGGAATACGTAACTCTGGATAATTGGCAGAACAACCAACGAACAACGTACCATATGTCAATAATTAACTATCCAATATCCTTCAATTATTCTAAAAATTTAATTATTCTATACAATATTTCATATTCTTATTACTTTCATATTATCTTATTCGTTCTTGTACATTCGGTACTGTACTCGTATCTCAGTTGATCTACAATTGAAGATCACACGAGAAAAATATGCCAAGTCTAACTTACTAATAAAATTTATCGCTAATAAAAATCCCCCCTCCCTTAAAACGACCAACCGTGTACGGTTTTTGCGTGGTTATTGAGATAAAGAATTGTGCGAATCCGGTCTAACAAAAGTCAGATATTTCACGATTTTTCTCAGAACCATTTAACATCTCTTTATGAATTCATGACGTTAGAAACGCTGGTCCAAAGGGATCGTGCAATTCATTTCACGATAAAGTTTGAATGAAGAAAAGCGAATAGACATCGATACGCAAATTGTTTACTACAATACCGGACAGAAATTGTTGCGTTATAAAAGTATCGGTCAAAGGGGAATTATTCCGTTGTTTCTTGGTAAACTTGTTGCATCCTTTCATCGCACGAGTGATTATATTTGCACAACAGGTTGAAAGACAAATGGCATTAAGCTCATTATGATATTATATTTTTGAGAACACTGGAATGATAGAAGAATATTAGAAACGACGAGTATATCGATTATTTGCACGGAATAAAAGATTATCTAGAACTATCTAGAATTCTGTGTTTGAAAAGAAAGAGTCATCGATGATAGTACCTAATCTTTCTACGTAATATCGGTTACGTAACTTTAACGAAATTCTAGCAAGTTTCTTGTTGCGATCTTCATGATTGCTTCTACAGCAGTATCTATGCGTTCTATCAGCTAATAAATTTTCCCGGACAACCTGGTCGCGTTAATTATCGCGCACCTCGTCGTCTGATATCGACAACCAATATTTGAGTTTCTCTAACCAAACTGTCGCTAATTTTGTCGTTCATGGCAGAGCTAACTTCGTGGCTAGCTCTCCTGTTAATAGACAGAGTTTGATGGCCATATTGTTTCCTATCACGGATATCAAGAACGGTAATTAACGAGCTGCGTTGCTTCGTTTGTTATTTTGGTAACATGCCTTTGACATGCAACCGTTTGTAACGAAAGAATTTATAAAATTCAGTTTTCGGTCGCAAGTTTAAAGAGATACGAAGCGAGAATTAGAGTTTCAATGGACTGTTGTACCGCTTCTTCTTGATGTTCCGAGGATCGTACTATGTAGAAATATTTAAATCGATTAGTTCTGAATCACGCCTCCTTTAATGGTGGATTTTGCTGAAAGTAAGCAAGTCCCTTTTTATTCGATAGGTTAGCTCTGACAATTTTTTGAACGTGTCACTCTTTCAGCAGATCGATCATAATACGTTAGTCACGTTATTCACGCGGTGTGAAAGATCGAAAAATGTATACTTTTCTAAAATTTCTGGAAGAAAGGAAGCCATTGTTAAATAGTTGACTCTTTGTGCATTCGAGAGAGACCGCAAAGCGAGCGTAAAGGTAACACAAGTAGGAAAAACGTTGTTCCAACTGCAAAGCGAGAAATTACGTGTTTATTCGACCTACTCGCGTGTAAGATGTTATTGTTTCATTTAAAAGCCTTTCCCCAATGGCCTTGATACCTATTCATTCTATTATCTTCGTTTTACGAACGTTCAAATATAGATAGTCACAAAAACATGCTAGTTACATTAGATATTCGATATATTTTGCGTAAAATTTACGTTACATTTTGAAATAAGATTTGAACGAAAAGATGCTTGAATTACGCCACTCCTTTCGTACGTTCCTCAAGTATCAACATTATGTTATCTAACTGCGTGATATCAACCGGGGTCATAAATTTCTTCGAGTCACGTGCATTCGTTAATTATCTTTTTCTACGCAGTGATCGTGTATCATCGCCGAAAGTATGCAAATACGACCACGAATATGGTCGTAGCTTCTCTCTTAACATGGACGTGCGAAATTTTATTTACGATGTACTGTATCACGCGATGCTACATGCACACATAATAAATGGAAGGCAGAAACATCTTGTTCCTTAGTTTCGCCACTGTCGTCACATCTGTTACCTTGGCGAGCAAATTTTGCAGAGCCACACCGAAGAAAAATAAAGAAGAAGCGCACAAATGCATAGAGCAAAATGCAAAGAACATTATAACATAACATACAGTATAATATAATACACAACATACAAAAATGGAACGTTTGTTACGATGTAATATTTGTCTCGTTTCCTTTAATCGTGTTCATGATACGAAATACGAATCTGTATGTACATCCAATTTAATAATTACAAATTAAGTACAGTTGTATTTGATACAAGAACTTTCCCCATTTATGCCATGTTTACCATTTCACGACCCGACAATACCAATTCCAGATTAATTAAGCAATTGTTTTGTATTCCATTGATTAAATACTCAAATAAATTTTCATATAGACAAGACACAATATTATCATATCCTTACAATTATTGAATATTGTTCGAACAATGTCAAACAGTTTAATTTTCCGGTCGATACAAATCTACTTGGGACTCGTGTTATTCAAACAAACGTGATTTCCAAATACACGGCTGCTTCGGGTATATCCAGTTACCATTTCCCGAAATTATTCCTCATTTGCTATGCAACGGAAGCAACAGAACCGTGGCAATCCGCTAAAGTAGGCGATATTTGCGTGTGTTAAACGGTAACACGTTCGAAAGCACGTAGCTTTCCTTCCATTTCGATTCAGATCAACGACTAAGAAGAGAGAGAGAGAGATAGAGAAAGGAGGGAGAGATAGGTGCGAAAAAACGATAGAACGCTTTCGATACGCCTGACACGATCTGATCCGTAATAAATCGGTCGTGAATGGATGTTCAATGCGAGAATCGATTATTCTACTGGTTACAATTTTTCTTTTTAATCCCATTTATTCCTGGATGTAATATGTCTTCATTAATCAAGGGCAAAATTTAGCCGAAGGTATCGCGTGTTTGAGAAATGAATCTAGGATCCTTTTAATTTTATTCGTAGACCTCTGAATCGAACGAACGATTAAAAAATAGGTCAAAATACACGGAGAAGCGAATCGAAGATGTAAGATAATATTCATCGTCGATTAACTCTATATTGAAGATTACAATTCAGATATGGGATATAAAGTATCTTCGTTGATTAGGAGCAAAGCTTATCTGAAGATTATGGGATGGGTTACTCTGCACGAAGAAACGAGTCGAAAATTTATAATTCTTTTATACACGCAGATAAAACTTAATTTTCAGACGAGCTGACGTGGAAGATTGAGATCTACATGTATATTAGGTCTAAAGAATTCTCGTTAATCAAAGGAACAATTTAGCTGAAAATGTGCTTGAGGAATGGTTTGATGATTTTTCAGCTTTTTGTACGGAGCGAAGTTCTTTTCAGGTTTTAAGTGCACTCGATCAATCCCCCCCCCCCCCGATCTTGGTTTCTTTGGATATAAAGTTTCGTATAAAAGTATATTATATACTTATCTCCGACTCATCTTTTTTCGTAAATTCACTTTTCTTCAGAGATGCCCTACAAGCGCGGCTTTAGGAATCTGATGTCAGGCAGTTTGATTTAGTCTTTGCTTTATGACTAAACTGACCTCAATTTCTCGAAATTTTTTCGACCACTCTATAAATCGACTATATCCATAGATCAATAAACACGAAACACCTTCGAAACGCAATTTCGCCATAAATCTATCAATTTCAGAGTGGACCACGAGTGTCCTTTAATCAAGTACACTCGAATATCTCGATTCGAGACATGCTCGAAGTATTTTCGAGTATTTTTCGATGATTTGGGCGGTGTCGATCCGACCTCAAGAAGCAATTGTCAGTGTCGTATCGGAAACGAATTGTCGACGACGTCGTGTTATTCATGGCCGGTTATTTTCGAGACTTACGTTTCATCGACGCGTAGATTTCGAATGATCGAGTGTCGTTTTCCTTTTCGCGGATTATGCAAGTTGAAACATATTGCATTAAAAAAAACATATTGAAATTTCATACTGTGAGTTCGATTTCTATCTTAGGAACGTTGATCTAACGCTATAAAAGCTATACTTAGTAACAAAATAATAATACGAATAGAAATTTTATTCGAAACTTTCACTTGTCATTTTTTCAAACTAAACTTCTTCATTTTCCAACTCCTTATTCGCTCTGACTCTTTAGCGAGAAGCTATAGCAGAAATTGGCACTTGCATAAATCCTCGCGCGTGTATATATTTCATCGTAACAATAATCTAGAAAGAATGGAAATCAATGCAATTTCATGGAATTTCTTTTCGTTGAAAATCAACGCACGTATGTGGTATGCGCGTAGACTGCTTTACAAGACCTTTTCTGTACATGTTCGCCATTAACAACTTTTCTTCTTGTTTTTACAACCGCCATTTCAATGAAAGGTCAGAGAATTTCTTCCCATTCCAGAGTTCACTTGGGCAACTTTATACTCGACTCTTCGTGTAGAAATCGTCAATCACGATGGTGCTACTTTTTCTCGACGAACAACAGGGAATAGCAGTAAAAAGGGAAGGAAAAGAAGGAAAAGAACGGACGAACTCGCATGAAAAATACCTCTGTTATGGGAAAAAAGGAATACCGATATACATTTAAATCGCAGAGAATATCGTTCAACGTGCCACGGTGAACACGATCCGTTTTTTTCGACAGCAGAACGCGCTTTGCGATTACATCCGGTACATCTCACTCTGTCTCGATGTCATTAACCGGAAATTAACGTCCGAGAGAAAGCCGAGTATCGATTTTTTGTCGTACAATCGTTATTCCTTGAGCGTCTTGGTGAAAAATGTCGATCAACGAGAGAAAAAATAAAACCACGATTCGTAAAAGAAAACCGCAGCTTTACGTTTGTAATAATTTATTCGATGACTATTACAGATCTTTTATATCCGTTACAGATACCCTTTAAACATTTTCAAAATAAAATTTCATTTTATATTCTGTACAGTAAACAACTTGGTAAAACTCTCTCACCTTCTGTAGGTTTCATAATTTCTTTTTTAATTTTCAGTCTAAGCAAGTAAACACCAATGATCGATAAAAACTACCATTAACCTATCAAAAGCTCTCTCCGCGTGTCAGCACTTTTAATCCATCAAATACAACAAATCTAATAATAAAAGCTATCTTCGTTACGAACTTTAACCAAGACACTGTAATTACGAGAATCCTATTTAACTAGGAAAGACGATATTTCTCGTTTTCGTAAGATAAGCGCGTCATATTTAAGAAACCGTAGAAAATTCCTGGATGCTACCGCAATTCATGTCGCATTAAATATTTTATTTTTCGAAAAAGGGAACACAAGATATTTGTTTACGAACGACTTGTTCAAATTATACTTGAATTATTCGTACTAATATGTTTCGACATTTTTTTCCTTTCTTCAAAGAAAAAAAAATATGTGATAGATTTTTCAAATTTTTCTAAAATTCAACGAAAATTATATTTCTCTGCTAAAGAACGAAGTAGAAAAATATTGTAATGGCCTAATTAACCACATCAAGGACCGAGTCACGGATTATTCCTGTTAAATGAACAAACGGTACTTTACACACGTTCGGAGCTTTAAAAGCTGGAAAGTAACGATATACCATAGCTCGTTATTCGAGACATTTCGCCTGGAATTTTCATAATTTCAGATCAAGGTCGGTTTCTATTAACATGTCAAAGCGTTACGTTTTACAATATTTAAACGATTTGTAAAATTTATTGAAGTAGAGTTCAATGGATCGAAGGCGAGCTCACACGTGACGTGTAATCAATTTACTTGTTGCTTTTCAGTGATTTTCTGCGATTAGAAATCGAGTGGAAGGAGATAGGTTATTCGATTTTTGTGAAAAAAGTAAAAAGGATTAAATTCTTCAAGTTGTACCTTTTAATACAAAAATGTTTAATTTGTAACCACAATATCTTCTATTATTCGCTTTATAGTATATCGTAATATATTCTGCCACTTTTAACGAAGAAGATCGTTATAGGAACTTTTACTTTGTTCGTTTCAAAGAAGATGATTTACCGAAGATCGAAATTTGATTTCAACAGAAGAAAGATCTTCTACTTTGAGAAGTTAAATATCATTACAAGTGACTTTGATTAAATGTTTAATTTACGCAAATAACGTATGTAGCTTGCAAACTACCGAGTTTCAGTTGATTATTTTCGATGTTCGACTGTTACTTACTTTTAAGTAAGAGGAAGTAAGAAAACAATTTTCATGCAAAATGTAACGAAGATTAAGATTTAGTCTATGAGTATACTTAGGAATCTATAAAGTACAAAACCTAAATCATAACCAAAGATTAACGTATAACGCTACAATTAATTGATACTTTAATTAAATGAACTTAACACTAAACCCACCGACACTTCTTGGCCGCTCGCGATAGGCAGGACAGACTACAAATTTTTCTTAGAAAAAAAAAGCAAACTAGAAATGAATAGCAAAGAATATATTGTATGCATGTTTTATGAAAAGTCACAAAATATGAAGCGATATGATAACGTTTAAATATGGTACAATTTGTGTAGAAATTTGAAAGCGGTCAATTTGACCGCAGTGGTAGGTTTAGTGTTAAGACAGAGATAGCGAGTTTTTTCACTACTATTACCTAGGATTTTCAAAAGAGATTAATAGAATACTTCTACACTCAGTAATATTTCCTGCACAATCTATTATCCACTAATCAAATAATCCCTTTGATATTTTTCATAATATGTCATTACAATTTCATCATTCTCCTTCGTCTCTCAAAAAAGGTCACCACGGTATTATAATTTGCTGTCTTTCCACTTTCCTACTATTTCCTTGCGCATTTGCAAGCAAACGGTCCGCAGCTTGCCAATCGAATATTATTCCCAACGCCATTTCGCCGCAAATCCCATGAAAATTAAAATTCAACCGTTCGAAATGAAAACGTCTCCGATTCAAGCTACCTTATCTCCTGCGGAGGATTGCCATTATCCTGGCTCTTTCATTTCCCCCGAATCTATTTCTATTATCCTTGTTTTATTTCTCTGTTTCTTTCCTTCCCATTCGTCGCCTCTCCTTCAAAAACCTCGTTCGATTGGCCTCGTTCAACGATCTAGCAAGAATTTCCTCTCTGTGGGCTCCTTTGAGTCACGGTTAAAGTTCCGTCGTTTTCCCACGAGACATTTGTCCCAAAGACTTTGCATCGTTCTACCGAGAGAAGGAATCCATATTCCCTGAACATTTTGAATTTGCAAAATATAATCGCAAAAGGACTTCTTACATCTCGTAAAAGCGAGGAAGTTGCGAAGCGAAAATACGTAAACTTCAAGTGACGATTCTAGTTGAAACTAAAAGAACTTCGATTCTTCGTTAATTTTTTAACTCTTAATATAATATTTATAGAAAATTAAATAAATTTGAAAAAAGATCGTAATTATTCTGATAATATTTCATGCTACAATGGCAGACGCAATATTCAAACAGAATTATCATTATTGAAATAAAAAAGTTCAATAATCAGTGAAACGGTGAAATGAAAATTATTATTATCAAGCTGTCGAAACGAATAAAGAAAGCCTTTACCTTTTCGACCTTTTTTTTTCGGAAAAAAATGGTAACTTTTCCATTTGCTGCTATGCCGGAAATATTACGTTAAAGGAATATCGTTATGATCCTCGTGTTACGTTATCTTATTTGACACTTTTATACTTCTAAGAAATGTAAAAAGTATTGCAAAGGGATTCAACTTTTTTCTACCCTCTGGACCAAAACTTTTTCTTAACAACGAATAATTCTATCTGATCTCGCGAGGCCAACTCGAAATTCGATAAGGAGGGTGAAATATTTTCCGTGTGAACGCGAGGGAAACGGAAAAATTGGGACTGCCGACGAATCCGTGTCGCAACATAACGATAGACATTATGTAACAATGTTGAATGAATTCAGGAAGATTTATAGCGTCTTCATTATTTGTTTCACTGTTACATTTAGCTACACGCCACATGTATTTTAACCCTTACTGTATAGACGTAGGTCTGTAGTGTGGGGCTAATTTGAACTACTGAAATTTGTGCTAGTCGCTGTATGTTTTTAAACAAGAGGTAGATATAGTTTTACAACGTGTAAATTTGAGAGACTACAATACTTTTTCCCCTTTTCCATTTTGTATGGTGTTTAACTCTGAGCTCTATTTTCTATTTCTCTCTTTAATTCAAACAGTGCTTATTTCTCTCGAGTAATCTTAATTTCGCTTGCATAGAAAGTAAGTACACACTAATTTATCGTACTGCGATTTGGTTAACTGATTCAGATTACGTCGGATTCTACTTTATGAAGAATATAATTTCTACGTCTTTGTGGAATATTTATATTTTCTATGTAATTATTCCTAGTTGGAGATGGCTTTTCATAAAAATTGTAGAAACCAGACGATTCTCCAACGTTCAAATAACAGCTACTATAGTATAAAGTCTGTTGTAGCAATAATACTTAATGTTAATTACCACCAGTTCAAGCTCCGAGCGGCTACGCATCACTTACTAGATGAAACTAACGTGCGTTTCCTGTGTGTGAATAAATGTGTACATGGCGTGTTGCGTGCATTTAGGCAACCGCATGATGACGGTCTACGGAATGATTATTATCAAACCGAGTCACTGGTTAGTGCGACGTTAATTTACTACGACACTAGAGGATACCAGGAGGGTGCGCGAGAACGGGGCGTTACGACCGCAAATGGCAAATTCGCTTAATTTTCCGGAAACAATAGGTTTCCTTTATAAATTTCGATATACCAGATTTCGATCGACCCAGTGGCATGGATATTCTACTGGCGATGATCATTCGTTTCATTTACACGACTGTTCGAGAGAAGTAGAATAGAATAATTTTCTAAACAAAAATTTGAATCTCTGGTCGAACGAACCCGAACAGTGGTGATTGAACATCGTTTCTTGAATTTATCCGTCAAGAATCTGTCAACAACTTGTAAAGGTCAAAATCACTGAAAATCAGGTTACAGTCCCAGTCGTTCTGAATTCTACACTTCCTGCGTTAAAAGTTACGATTTATCCAAATAGAAGTTCATCATTTATAGGTGAAGTGCGCTATATGTTTCTCCAAGTGGCCACCTGGAGTATTAAGGAAAACGTGGCTTGGTTAGTGATAAAGTATGTACGTGATCACGCGTATAAAATAGGTCTCGTGAGGAAATATTTACTGAGCCAGGCCAGCTAGAAACACTTCCTGGACTCTATAAAGCGACTGACACAAAATACGGTAAACAATATACAGCGGCACCTCGACTGATATTGAACACGTACACCTTTGAACTTCTCGTTTCAGTGAAAAATATGAAAGGTATAAAAGAAAGGCGCGACCATGAGAGAATTAGATATTCCATTGTTTTCAATTCTTTCAACAGGCAAACCGTATACTATTTAAATAAAATCTAATTTGGATAAACATTCACGGTCTAACTACTATTTTTTGTCTACTTTTCATTCCTCGAAATTGATCAATACCAAAAATCGAACAAAAAGGAACCACCATATTTTCTTCAATAATTGAAATAATGCTTCAAAAATAAAGAAACCGTTTCTTTAGTTTTTGAATATTTTAATTTTCAAATTTTTCGTATAAACATGATTAAAAATTTCGACCAAAGGGACTTTGACCGTAACCCCGATATAGAAAATAACAAAGGGATACAAATCACAAAAAGTAAAACGTGAATAATGCTTCGTGCCAAAAATAGTATTTCGTAATAAGACACGCGAAAAGCTTCAAGTTTTGAAATTCTTCATTGTTGGAACGATCTTTGAACAATAGTACAGTTTTGAAGTTTTACCGTTCATATCTGATGACCGGAAAACGATTTGTACGTGAATTAGCGAATCTGTTGTAAATCAAGATTTCGATTAATATACAATTCGCTATCAATTGTTTAGTCATTGTTGATGCTAACGCTTGAATTAAATGATGTAACTACGCAATGAGAGTTGTTGTCTCGTTTAATGTGACCAACTATCATTTAGCGATTGACCAATGCTGTAGACGTAGGTGAGCGGACCAGTAAATAATTGTGGTTGCACATGATCCAGCAGAGTATTGTAACGTGTGTGTCTTGTGAAACAAAACTTATGATCTCATCAACTGAATGAGCGTAGTGTATGTTTAAATTATGGCAACTGAAAAAATTCTCATATTTCAGAACTATGAAATACATTCGTTTATGAAAAAATACGAAATTTGGTGTGATGTTTTAATCAAGAAAATCAATTGGCGCAAAATACGAGCATAAAATATACAGATTATCCAATTGTGTGTCTTCGTTAGTTACGTGCTTCGTTCTTTGAAATATCTTCCACTTCAATTTAGATTTACCATGGTAAATTATATAAGTCAACAAAATACGAACGCTATAGTTCCGTCTTTTTGTTATTCGGAACTGAATTTGCTACGCACAATAGCCATTCGAGCTCGAGGTTAGTCAGACTTAAATTCACTGATTTGTGATAAAAATTGCATAGGTCGTTAGATGTAGCAAAGGACAGAACAAATTACTAATTCATTATTAATTTGTATACTTTGGTAAGTCACATATTGTTACTGCAAATCAATCAGTGTCCGGACACTTATGAGCGAAAACTACTTGTAACATTCTGAGACGCGTTTTTTCTATTTTAATTCAGATCGTAAAGTTTGAACGTAAAATCGAGATTTCCGTTAAAGAAACGTCAAACATTTTGAAACAAGCAAGTCACATGGAAGTAAAGAAAAATAGGAGCAGAAGAGATCTGCGATCTCGGAACGAAACGTTTAACGTCGATTTTCCAGCGTATAAACTAATTTTCATACAGTCGCCAATTGATCGTTAAATCGACTCGGCCATTAGGAGCTCGATAATTTCGTCTGAAAACATTGCGGTGCAGAAACGTGGCTGTGACCTAATTTTCGAGCCGATTTAGCGTGAACTTGGTTGTCGTTCATCGTTGTCTTCCACGGGATATTCGATATTCGTAACGATCCGCTCGAAACTAGAATCAGAACCACAATTTACCGAACGTCACATCTATAATGTTATCACCCTCGCCTTCAAATCGATTTAGCTCTTAATGGCATCAATTCCACATGGCAGAAAATCCGGTATCAAAGATAATATCATTGAATGAATTATAATTATCGTGGTTACAAAAAAACGACGAATATTCGATCTTACGTTTGGCAATAAAAAGCAATTTAACGGGTCGGCAGCTGATAACGCCACGTTGACGTCATAGTTTGGTTTCTCCCACAGATAAGGTAGAGGAACAGAAAAATATCAAATGGTAGAATAATAAATGATAATAAAGAAATAGTACATTCAGCGGAAATTATTAATACAAATCCACAAGTAAAATAATATACTAAATTTGAATAAAATCTTTGCTCCAAAACTGACAAATTATTTTACATTGCATATTTTCTAAGAAATTTTTCTTACAACTTTTATGGAAGAGACGAGAGTGCGAAGTTTCAGTTCCTCGTAGTAAATGATCCGATAAAATGGACAATTCTCAATGACAAATGAAGCGCATCGCGCATCGACATTAATTTTGGCATCAAATTTTTCATAAGTTTTGCAAGAAACGTCCATTCAATCTGAAGGATCAAACGAAGCGCGAAGGAAAGGAAATTCACTCTTCGTACTCGCATGATTAATAGCAGAGTGCACAAGTGTCTGATATTACGGGTTCAGGTCAGGTCAAAGCTCAGGCGAGATTGATAGTGATTTCGCGATTATTATCCTACGTACTAAAGTTTAGGATCGTGAGACTAATCGTAGAATCGTTTATCTCACAAATTACTTAGTATGCAATAGATATGTACAAAGTCCTTATCCGTGTAAAAGTTTTGAATAAAATAATTTTCCTCTGAATGGGAATTAATATTGATATACATCATAAATATCTAATATAAAATGTTCTTACTACGATTTACTCGATCGAGGTCACTTAAATGCGATTTTTCATTAAATTAACCCCGAGATTCGTTTAAATCTCGATAATTCCTAAAACAGGCTTCTTAGACAATATTCTTCGATCGATTAATAAAATAAAATTCCCTAGCGTATATTTATCACGATTTTTGCAGTACTTTAGAATATTTTCAGTATACGTCGATTCGAGACATAATCGCATAATATTACTATAATATGTGCAAATTATTTCCGACGCTCATTTGCCTTGTGCACAGTGATTTCATTAATTTTGAGCAAGCATTGCGCCTTAATTAATTTAGCGACAGTAATTTAGCGGTATTTCAGTGGCTCTTTTCAAACGGGAGTGCCTCTGAAATGTCCTTTAGTGGTTTCCGAGGGTTCTTCCTAAGCGTCCTTCGGTAATATCGTTAGTACACCCACCAATCTCCCATGATTTGCGCGTAAATTCTATTATAACCGTCGCCAACATCGGAAATTGAGATACTTTAGACAACGATACTCTGACATTCTTTCACTTTGCAATATTTGCTATTCGAATGGTTTCTCCTCTTTCAAACACAGAGAAGAATTATTAATATTCTTCTCTGTGTTTTTAATTTATCATGTAATATATTAGATTTCATGGTTGCTTCAAGAGATCTACGCTTTTGATTTTCACCATAATTTACTAACTCTTATTTCTGTTAATATTCGATAGAGTGCAGGTGCTATTTGCCTAATTTGTTTACGACGTCGATCATGGTAAATACCTTAATGTTACGATGAAAAAGATACCAAATGGCATTTCGAAGAGAAAAATAAATGATCGGAAGGTGTCCTTGGCACCCACGCTCGTCAATCTTTCGCCTTTATATTCCTACGCATTATTTATAAATTAGAACAGGTCAACCTGTATTTTGCGGCACCGATAGGACTACTCGATAGTATTGATTTAATCCAAATATATCCAAACGCATGAAACAAAAAGTAAAACCAATTTTAAGTACACAATGAATTAAAAACATACGAAACATATTACGATGAAGTATATTATATAACGTAGAAGGTAATTTAAAATAGATACTACAGATAAGGCGAAGTTATCAGATAAAAATTAAGAAACAAAGCGCCAACGAAGTTTATATTTAGAAAGGGGTATTTCTAGATCGCAACCCCTTCGACAAAGTACTTCTTTAATTAATCTGCCACTCTTCCCGTGCTTTTTAATAAACCTCTATTCCACGCGTTTTAATAAACAACAGAAGAGATGAAAGTTTGACGTCGTTTTACGACGACTATTTATGAGCATTCAATTTTGTTTTTTTCCACGGTCATTGTTGTTGACCAGGTTAAACTCCTTTCAGTAGTTCTACCGACAAGTTGGTAGCGAATGAAAATTTCCTTCGACGAGAAAGTTCTATCAGACCCAAAATGAATGACTTGCTGTGTAAAAAAGCTACATTACCGTTTGAGAATATCAACGTAAAATTGATACTGAACGAACTTTGCATTTTTACTCGAATGTCGACTAAAGCTGAAGATAATTCTTTATCATTCGTATCCTCCAACAACGTTTCTAACTTTCTCGGTAATCCTCGATTACATTGGGTATTAAATGAACGCGTTTAAAAACATCGATAAAAGAAACATTTGCTACTTATCCACACCGAAATGAAACTATTTCCCATTGTCAGGAACAACAACAATGTATCCGAAATATTTCCACAATTTTCTTCGGAATAAACGTGTATTTCGGGGAATTTATTTGAAATTTTTATTTCAAAAAATATTTATTTGAAAAAAACATTGCATAAAAATTCCAAACGAACCGACATATTTCACGGGTTCGGTGATGCGCGTAAATCTTTTATGACGAACGGTGTACAACTTCGAATTCGAAATCGAGAGGAAAGGAGAGCTCACCGAGCTTCCTTCTATTCTTCTCGAACGAGAGATCCGGGGGTAATTGTAATTTGTAGCCAGCTTTTTCGTCGCAAGCTAAGGAATGTATGTCCGTATTTCTTCTCGAATAGTTTTATTATCGTCCTAAAAATAAGCGGGATGAGAGTAACTCGTAAAAATCCTGCACACGTTCCACCAGTGACTTCGTCTTTTATTGTCGGAAGTATCATGAGTCGAGAATTTGTTGCAGCTCGAAAGCGACCCCGTTTATTGGAATGTATCGCGTACAACCGTGAAATCGCGGAAATTTCGTCAACGAGTGAAATGGAAACTACCTCTGGAAGTCGTGAAAGAGTACAAAGGACAGAGGAAAGCGATCGTTGGTTCGACGTATTTTGGTATTTTGGTCGAGAGGAAATCTAGTGAGCTTTTCAAAGGACAGACTAACGTAATTTTATATCGCTGATATCGTCGAGAGGTGGAAAGGCGGGGCTTTGGAAAATCACTCGCACTCTTTTAAAGCGTTTACTGATATGTATTTTTTACTATTATATTTCTATTTTATTTTACTTGGTTCTATCTTTGCCTTGTTTTGCTTTATTCGCGCGATGTATTTTCCCCTTGAACGATAGCGAGCGATCTACTTAGATAACAAATAGCTCAAACTCCTATCCAATATACACAACTGTTTTCTAAATAACTATTTCGCTGTTCACTGACCATTTCAAATTACTGTTTCGAAAATTTGCTTTTTAGTAGTGGAACACACTGAAGTAATTTTCTAGCGTTGGAACACGGAAATACATGCCGTCATAAAGCTCAACAGGAAGAATTTACGCTTATTAAAAGAGTAAATCAGCACTGCGAAATAAATATCCTCGTAGTAATCTCCGCCATGTTGCAGGACATTCGTATCGAAAAAATTTAATTAAAACTCGGCTAGGTGAAGCGTGTTATATATTCTGCAGATTTATGTAAGATTACCATCTTTCTTAAACATAGAATACATTTTCCACTTTAAAAATGAAGCGGATATTTAAAAAATCAATAGGTCACACTACGGAAATATTTGCACTAAACAGTTCCACGATCCGAATCGTGTTCTTTAATCTAATCTAACTCATCGTAACTCTATGTGCCTTGCGTACTAGCAAAATCTATAAAATCGTGATTTTTAGATAACGCTTATTCTGTACACGAGTACGTACTCCCAAAAGTAAGTTTCTTGAGAAAATATCTGTTCTCTCTGTATCTGTTTCCTTCTTTTCTTTTCTTCTATTATCATCTACGTATTATTCTCAAATAAATCTACTTTCAACTATTTGCTTTTACCTTTTAAGATCCAACATTTTTACGTCCTAGAGTTAGCAGATAATTCATGTGTATATAATACATGTGATCTCAAACACCTGAAAAAGAAGATGTCGATTATGGTAACAACGCGAGTCGGTGGAAAGGAAGAAATTGAGTTGCGACATCCTTGAATCTCTATAGATTAGCTGGAAACCTCACAGACCGATTGGATTTATGTCTAGTTGTGAACATTAAATTGTAAATCGATTGGATACCGTCAAGAACGCGGGGAAAATCTTTCAGCAAGTTTCACATGGGAAGAATTCCAAAATTTGTAATACGATCTCCTGCGTGACCTCACCTCGTACAACTATAAACTTCTTGGTCCTCGAACTCGAATTTTACATTTAATCAGAGTTTTACCTATATAATACTTATAGTATATACTCGCCTATCTAATATCTACAATAATATCTATATAATACCTTAGAGTTACAGTGTCTTAGAGTCTTACTTATTCGATATAGTAATATCCAAGAAAAGACTGGGAAGTAATAGAGTAAATTTTCTTTCAAAATACAGGTCTGATTCGCACGAAACCCACGTTAATTTCTCGATAAATCAAAGTAAACTTTCCCATAGTTCTCGCTAGATATCGGGCAGGAAATCTCTGCATCTGTGTTGACAAAATAACATTTTCGGTTATGTAAGTTTCGAGATTGGTACGCTTGTAACGCGGTACAAGCACGTGCAGCTTAAACTTCCCGAATGTTATTCGCGATAACCTATGAATCTCACCGAGCTACAGAGTTGTTAACTGTAACACGATCAAAATGTTCCGAGTTCTCAAAACTTAGCACCCTGTCGTTTTCCGTCCTATCGAGTCTCGTACGTATCGATCGATCTTACAAATTGTGATTTGAATTCGTTCGTATTAGAAATAAAAGAAATAAAATTCTATTTATCGTCGTCTCCAATTTGTAACATAGACAAACGCATGTTTGACATAGACACTGTTAATTACGGAATTATGCGTAATTGTTGGCGAATGTTGAATAAATCTATACAGTGCTACAATGCATGCATAAAGCTAGAATTAGCATTTCATTGAGGCAGCGTGTGAACATGGACGGAAGTGGGTATCGCGGGAAGGTTTCTCCAACGTGATCGAGTTGCAGAAGCATTTCGCGGTCTTACGAAATATCTGAAATAATCCGAGGAAACTAATAATAAGCAGAATTAATTCGACGAAATAACAAATTCCTTGTAAAAAGTGTAACGAGATATACGAACAATAGGACTACACGTAACTTCTTGAAATTAATTTTCATTTCGGACGTAATCGTTCTAACACTCGTCTCATTCCGTTGCAGTCGGAAAATTAATTTCAAGCCACTATCTCTTGCATCCTCGTGTCCCATTATAATTTCATCATGCAGTATTTCGTATTTTATCGTCGTAACGGATGAAAAACTACCTTACTCTTTCGAAACTGTTTGAACATTTAAAAACAAAGGAGATATTGTACGTAGGAGACCTGCATCGGATGGCACAGAACTATTCACGTACTATACAATTACTTTTTCTGTACTACCAGCGATACGCATATCACTAAGAATCGCTGATTCAACTAATTTTACTTTTTACTCGTCGTTTCACCGTGTATCGTTAATCCACAACGAAATAACCAATTTCCCCCAAATTTCTGCTTTTGTTCAAGCGAATTCAGAGATATTCCACTCGAATTAATTAAATCTCTACATACGGCCGAATACAGGGAAGCGCAACCTTTAATAACAAAATTCTACGTAAATATTCAGCAATTTTTACAGCTACGATTTACGAAATAGAATTATTCCATCGCGATATGAATCTCTGGTATTCATCGATGGTATTCGATATTCATTCGCGCGGCTAGTTCGAAACCGATCGCGTACAATAAGAAAACCGATCGAAAGCACGCTCCATTCCGTGCCATTTGGATCGTTCAATAGCACACTTTTTGACCATTCGCTGGTCAAATTGAGCATTCATGAGCATACAGACGGAATTTCAGACGCGACGTTTCGTAACCAAGATTCCCTTTTAGCGCTCTGTCGTCGAATACATACGTAATGCTGTCGTAAAACTCGAACAATCTGGCGACCATTATATTACCGCTCATCTCGTGCACGTGTATCTACGTATGTACGTAACACGTGCGACAATCCACTTACGACAGTACACATACGAGAGGAGTACACGTACATAACGCGTAACCAAGTCTTCTATTCCGTGAAATAGCGGCGTGTACGCGAGTCTGTTACATTTATGGATATCGTATGCTCGCGTCATAAATCAGAGGAAATAACCAGCTACAAGTCCCATTGTCTCGTTGCATGGCTTTGCATGAAGCGTTTGGTAATGATCGAACGATTCGTCGATTTCCTGTTGCGCTCGACTGATTCTTTTCCACGTGTTCGTGATCCGGCGTTGTTCTTCCAACACTTATGGACACTTTATTAAATAGATAGAAATATCGAATTCTGTTTTCCACGTGCGTATCGATAAACCAAACGCGCATCACAATTTACAGTCTAATAATTAAACGCGAATAAAAAATATTTGTTCCATACCAACGAGATACTGCTGGAGAAAACAATTTCGTGTTTTCCGTAGTTTCGATAAGTTGCTGAGTGACTGGATTTCGTTTTTAATTAGAAAGGAAGGTGCGATCGTGCACGACGCGAAGTTAATTATGGAAGTAGCCGGTCGTGCAGCCGGTCCCGCCATTTAAGATCAAATTACATTAGCGTTGTGTAATGTCAGCGGAGAGTAAATTGTGGTCACCGAGTATTCCTCATTCTGTTAGCACTGTAGGTCATCGCAAATACGCGGTCACCGTCTTTTTAAATGAATATTCATGGCAAGGATTTAAAAACCATTAACGTTGTTGACACGCGTTTCTTCCTGCGCGAATTAATTCGTAACTCCCGACCAGATACCAACCGGTTTCATCGTTTCGCCAGCCAGCAAACTTGAAAAAACGATTCCATTGTTTCCCATTGATTCTCGTTGTTCGTAATCGGAAGAACGATTGCTGCGAATCTCTTTTAATTGGTTTATTTATCAAGATGATTGCGTTGAAGCACAGATCGAAGGCTTATAATGCAGTTGCGAGTTTTTCATCGCTCCTGGATGCTTCGGAATCTTTTATCAACCTGTTATTTTTTATTCGCTTGGAACAAACCTAGATTGAATTAAACGAATAACTTTTGTTGCCATACAAGCTTAATTCACTATGCAGTTTGGAAAGAAACGTAAGCAGCGTTTCTGAAGAAAAAAGTGTAACTGTGAAACATCCTTTACGTTTTCCTATAACAATTTTCCTCTGTGAAATTCTAACGAATTCTGAGTCCGTTTTAATCTTCCCCTGGTCCGCCTTTTTTATTCGACACGGCAAATACGCGATCAAGTATTCTCTCTGCATATTCTTCGACATATACAATATGCACATTCTTTATGAAAAAAAAAAAAATAATAATATCATTTATCGTCTGTAATCGACAGAAAATTCATCTGCGATGTATAAATATTTTCCACAAAATAGGATTTACATTCGAATAAAAGATTGAAAAGTTTCCATTTATCTCTAAAAAATATTATTCGGTTAAGAGACCTGCTCGCTGAATAAAATAAATGAACGCATGTACAAGTTATACGTATTCGCAAGCACGTTCGCTACATTGTCTTGTTTGGTTCGCCATTTACATGTTAATTCTTTAATTATTTATTAACAATTCCTACAGGCGTCCAACGAAAATGCTCACGGCGTAATAACAATGCCTGAAGCTATTCTGCTACTCTTCATCCATTCGTCACTCATATCGCATCTAGCCGTATGTATTTTTAAACAAGAAACAATTCCAAAATACTCGACGCTTGTTGCTTAAATGGTTTCGATGCATCGTACTTTCTACGAATATTAGACGATTCGATAAACAAAGCTATCGTTGTAAGCGGTTCTCTGCAGTATCATCCCGTATAATGCATGTCATCTGCAAACATCGTGCTCGTTTTGCATCAACATGATCGAAAGTTTGATTTCTACTAACAGATGAGCGGAACGTAAAAAAAGCAAAAACTTTTTTTCAGAAGAAAAAAGAAAAAATAAAGCGTTTCAATCATGGTTGGTCAATACCGCGTGGCGCTCAATGGTGAAAACACGCGCAGTTACAGTTCCAGATCGAACGTGGCCCGATATAACTTGCGTTTCATAGGCCGATATATCGTGCCACTGCTCGATACGTTCGAGCGTATATAAATCGAGATTTAATATTTCTCTGAAGGTTTGTGCACAAGGCAGTCTTATAGATCTCGTGTTACAGACGAGGAAAGAGTGGATCATTAAAGCAGAAGCTACTCGCGTCAGAAACGTGGCAAGCGTTTACGATCCGGCGTCGGTATCGATTGTAGTCACCGAGGAAAAGGAAAAAAAAGCGATCTTAGGGCTTTGCTAGACCGTTACTGGTATTTTCCACGTTGCGACGTTCCTTTCCTCGTTATTTCGAGGCGCGACTGCACGCAAAGGGATTTCTTTCTACGAGGATTTTAAATTACACGGAACGTTTAGGAAAACGTGGTCGTCTCGCGCTTTCTTCTACTCGCCCTTGGCAGAAAACGGGTAAAACTTTTGAAATTGGTTTGCGTACTTTCAAATTTAATTGTAATCCGCAAATTTATTTCACGCGTCCATCCGCAAGCTGAATCGATCAAATTCACTTCCTCTAGATTTTTCAACTTTAATTGTAAATAGAAGACAGCAAGCTGAGCTACGTAAAGTGTCGCAAGCTGTTTTCCCTGAAGTCATTTCGGATGCATACTTGCTTCTTTCTCGCTAAGTTCTAGAGGTTCTTAGAGAACAAGAGGTTTCTCGCTCGCTTGTTTTTCTTTTCAGCGAAATGAGACGTTGAGTTTACGTTCGATTTAAGAAGAAACGAAAGAAATAAATCGATATCTGCGCTAGTTCCGAGAAAACAGCTTGTAGCATCTTACGTGCCCCATCTTGTACGTGATTAATGGTTAACTTTTTAGAAACAAAATGATTAATTTTGATCAAGTTGATTAGTTTGGGTTTCGTGTAAGTCATCGGATATCGTGTCGTTGCTTTGAAACTCACACAACATAAAAATGATTGCCTTTTCAAGGAAAGCAAAGAAGTGTCTCCCGAATTACGTAATAAGACATTATCTTGTTAGTAAAATTTATCGACAGAAGAAAGTCTTCGTCATTTTTTATCGAATAAACCAAGAACTCCCTTTGTATATAAAATGTTTCCTCAACATCGTTCAAGAGGCGACAGAAAGATAGAGGATTTTATGGAAATCAGGGGATAAAAGCTGCATTTCGTGTAACAAGCTAGTTTAAAATCCAGAAATTGGACATCGCTGTCGGAGCTTTTTGAATTGACCATTGAAAATTTAGTATTCCAAACCTTAAATTCGGATTGCTAACTGAATAACGAACAGCGTGAATTGGCAAGCGAAGATTAACGATGAAAACTACGGGTTACGCGATGCAACGGGAAATTAAGAACTGAAAACCGGCGATAACAGTTATCGATCGTAAAGGGAAAAATTATTAACTGCACGAATTAATAATTGACTGAAAGGCAGTGATTGGAAATTACAAATAAAATGCAGAGATTTTAAAGGAAGATTTCAGAGAAAATAAAATGGAAAGATTTTAAAGGAATGTAAATAATTTGACTTTGTGAAATACCGTTTATAGATATACGATTTCTGATATATATTTTTCATATCCCCGTATTTTTATAATATTTGCTGAATATTCTTTAAAGCTTCGATTTTCTTTCCCTACGAATAGCACAATCGCGAATTTCTATGCTCGTCTTATGCTCGAATAGACTAACACACAGGTGGATGTACGTATTTCTTTCACTTCAATTATTCCCGGAGTTACGTGATAGTTGTGTTGTCGCATGCACACAGAATGACTTTTATTATGGTTACTCGCGACATCGATCAAAAACGAACAATCCTATGCTTTTTCCTGGCTTCTACCAACTTTCTTTTATACCAAACACAAGAATCCAAACTGTTTGATCAAAAAAGTTGCTACTTTCTATTTTATTATATATTTTCTATCTTCCTTACTCGTATCTAATAAAAAAAATAATAAATATTTCCCGCCTAAAAGCTTCTCGTTTATCTTGAAAATTTCAATTTTAAATCTCGATCATATCGATAAATGTGTCCTTCTATACTCTGTAAATTTTTAATCGATTTCGTTCTTTTTTCGCTGTGTATCGACGAACAGTATTTATTTACCGACCATATGTCGATATTCGTCAAAACATTTCGAAAACTTCGCGTCGTGTGATTTTCAATTTCGCGCCAAAAAACGTCACGCGATTTCGAATCAAGTAAACCGAGTAAGGAAGCTGACGGTATTCTACGACGAATGAAAAGCTGCCGTATCGTACTTTGTTACGGAAAAAGGAAAGAGACAGAAAGGGAGAAAAGTAGAAAGGAACGAATGTAGCGGTTGCTTAACGGTTTAATTAAAAACGATACAACAGGCGTGCGGCGTTTCAAGCTCGTCTCTCGCCAACGTCGATAGTCGCTTTAAAACTCCAATTTTATCGAGAATAAGATTCGTGAAATGTTAATTTGTTCTTAACGTTCGCGCTAACAAGGATTTTAACTGTGCAACTGTACACTTCATGCGGATAACGCGGTTGACGGGAATGCACTTTATATTCTATGATAATGAGAAAGCATTATACGCGACACAAGATGCGATTGCTCTTTCCTGGATGAAATTAGGTTTTTAGAGGTAATGTTTCGTAAAAGACAAATATTACTCAGATACGGGAAACGATTTAAATTATAATTACGCTCCTGGCACTACGAAAACCTCGTAGATGTCCTGCAATTGATGAATATTTGGAGATAGAAAATCGATAAGGTTTTAAGTCTTTTCTCTTTAATCCGATGACCTGAATCCTTTCACCCAATCTTTTCTTACTTTAACCATCTGAATTTCAAAGAATCGAATCGATGTGGTTTCGAACGAACACATCGACGCCTAATCTTAATTAACCAATGATTCGAAATAGAATCTTTCCCGCGATCAAATTATTTCTTTTGTTTTAAATATCGTTATTTTTGAGGCTGCACGGAATGAAAAATAATTAAATTTACAAGTTAATATCTTCAGTGGGATTAATAGCTTCGACGCGGAGGGAATGAAGCATGTTACTGTCGGTAAACACGGCTATTATTAGTTACGTGGATAGATAGCTATGTATTTCATAAAACGAACGTTAATTAATTTTACTCGAACTTTTCCCGCATTCCGAATGGTATTATCGTATAAACCACATTTTTAATTCCCTGTCAACCCACGTGACCATTAAGGTAATTGAAACAGCTTTTCTTTAAATATGCACGCGTAACGTATCAGAACGAGTCACCGGTAGCTGCTGTCCGCTGTTTTAGTTAAATTGAATTTTTGGGCGAAATTTATGTTCCACGTACGAAGCAAAAATAGAAGCTTAGATAAATTTGAGAGATAAATTTTGGAAGATACGTGATTTATAACCGCACCCGTTCGAACAAGACCTCAAAGGTAAATTTTCAGTCAAAACATAGAACATAGAAATTATCTCAATACCCGAAAAAAAAAATCCAATTACTTAATCGAATAAATTATAGAAAAAATCAAACCACACAGGTATATCCGATGTCCGAATACTCTGATAACCGATTGCACAATTTCGTTTTCGACCAACAGCCATTAACCATTCGTCCCACGAACGAAATCAACCGGAGAAAGAAAACAACCACTTTGGGATACTGTCGATCGCAATAGCAAATAGCATTTGTTACTCACGGCTGCTGTCGTAGCGTATTCCATTCAACTCCTCGAAGCAGGGTAGCGTGGCCAGTGTACCGGGAGGTGTTCTCGGCCAACACAATAAAGAATCCCAGCTGATTTCGCATCCTTGTTGATCCTCCTGCTGCGTCCCAAGAGACAACAGCTGCAGCTCTTCCTGTTTGCGCTCGAGGCACTTGATCGCTTCGGGATTCACCGATTCGTTCAGCTTGGTGATATAATACAAAGTGTTGAGTACGTAATTACCGGTGTCGAAGACGCTCTCGTTATTCTGTTGCCACGCCATACTGGCTACAAACTAAGCACTGTTTGTCTTATTCGTCCTTTCGATCCAGTCGCTTCTTTTTCAAGAGACTCGACTTTGTTCGAGCGGAAGCAAAAAGTGAAAACGACACGGATTCCCTCTTATCTTTATAGCAGCCCAGAGCCCTTGGCGAATTGTTTATACGAATTATTTCTCGGTTTATAAGTGTACCATGTTCCTCTTACAAGAAGATATCGCGATGTCGTTGATTCGTTATCATTACGCCTTACGTATCGTTGATTCTTGGAAATTTTCCCAGCAGCGCTACGTGATTTTACGTTTTATAAGGACACGACGAGGACCAGATACATCGTTTAGTTTTCGAGCAGCAGTCGTGGACAAGGTCGTGCAATGTCTGGCACGCGGCGAAAACGTCGATTACGAGCGGACCATTCCCTTCACGTAGTTCTATAAAGACGCGCGGTTGATCTCTAGGGACCCTATTTTTCACCGACCGACCGACACGCAATTATTTCCCCAAACCCGGTATTCTTTGCGAGGAACGAGACCGAAGATAGTATTTCTGGCCAACCGCGAGATTCGCCGACTAATGCTCGCTGATCCCCCTAAATCCTTTGCCATTAAAGGAGGGTCGCTTAATCCTGGAGGAGTCCTTTTCCTCCTTTTACTCCAGGAGCACAGGGCAAGCGTAACAACGAGAGGGCCCCGAAGAGTCTTTAATCCTTGTACGCGCGCTCACGCGAATTTCGTATCCTCTCGGTGCTCGTTAATACCTGATATAAGATCTTATCGAGAGGCTTCTTTATATAATATGTCCATTTACATTTCGAAATATGATCAGATGAAGCTTCTTGAATTCTTTGTAATATAAATTACGGGTTTCTGAAACTCATTTCATTTTTTGTCTGTCCCCTTTTGATTTAATAGCGCAGAATGCACGTAACGATAAAAGGATCGTCAAGAACGTCTATTCCTTCCAAGCACGCATCTTCTTTTGTCTCTCGTCTATTTGCGTCTCGAAGTATTACGATCAAGCAAACGTTTTTGATACCTCGCAGCAAAATCAGACCAGCTTCGAGTTCGTTGAATTCCATGGGTTAATTCTCAAGGACCTTTTCTTCTTACTTTCGCGCGTAACAATAAAAAGATCCCGAGGAACGTTTCATCCTCGCATACACGCTTTTTCCTTAGGATTTCTATTTGGTATCCTCCTGATCCCCGTTAATACGTGGTACAAGACCTTATCAGAAAACTTCTCTCTATATTTATCTACATATCGAAATGTTACGATCGGGTAAAGTTTCCAGAAATCCTTACAAGCCCGTTGAATTCCGCGCTCCAGGCGAGGGATACCGCGACATAGGATTGCTCTTTGAAGTCCTCTGATCCCACGAGGTGATTTCACCGGAGCTTCCCAGCTTGAGAATGTCTCGATTGCACAGAGTCTGATCGGAAGGAGAGAACCCTCATTTTGTAATTTCTAGGAACACGACGAAATGAGATCGACTTACGACGGGCTTGGAAATGGTTCCTTTTCTAGAGCAAGGAATTTGCTATTTCTCTAGCCCTCCATTTACTAAACGATCTTTGATCTTAAAATCCTCGACAATTTAGCTTTCACGCTTTAAATATGACAACGTACAGTGGTACGAGTAGAACGGTTTATAAAACAGTCTACTGCAACTGGTCGATCCGTTTGAAAGCGGCACTCGACAGACATTAGGCGAACCGCTTGAAACGCAAAACCAATTACCGAACTACTGGCGGCGGCAAGGTGTCCGTCAAATCCAGCACTAACAGTTGGTGACGAAGTTCGCCTATTGTCCGCGCGTTAACATCGCGAGGATCGCGCCGAAAACCAGTAACAAAGGCCGGCTTCGATCGGTTCCACGTTTCGATAGTGTACTAATTTCGCGAGAGACTATTGGCAAACTCTCGAGGAAGATGTTTCGAGAGCCCATTCGGTTAACGCGTGTATTCGTGCCTGATTCCAACTGTTCGGGAGAATGGTATTCGTCGATACCGGGGGTTATTACCGACTCCTTCGAAGATACAAGGAAGTTCAGAGCCCCTTATAATTGATAGTCGATAGCTTCGTAAACGAGTTTCAAAACTTCGTCCATTCACTTCGTAATTCAGCTATTTGTTAAGCTGGTCTGCAAGTTCGGTTCCCGTTTCCTAATCCTTTCGTAGACGCGACTCTTTCCAACTGGCTACCCTTTCCGCGACAGCATCGTAAAATCTTCTCTGAAAGTAGTTGCTGGTGTGACTCGGTGTCTCTACAACGTACAAATTACACCACCTCGAAGATTCTTTTATTTTCTTGGAAATCTTAACGAAGTTTCGCCCGAGACCCTAGCAGCTTTCTTACGATTCTTCGTTTCACGGATCTTTGGCTACTTTCGCGCGACAGTACCTGAACTTTCTACATTTACCGCTCCTCGTGGAATACCATCGACTTTCTTTTCCGATACACTATCGCTATCTCTTCCATCAGCTTCCGATCTTCCGTGTTCGCGTTTTACAAATGTTCTTTGAACGTAGGTGTTCACACGTATTATTCGTGTACCAATTCAACCATGTTCGACTTTTTCATCGACTTTTTCATCGCCGCGCCCTTTCTCCACTTTCGCCTCTTTCTCTGTACTGGGGTAAATAATACCTTTGACAGTCGTATTTATTCATACTCTCGAGCAACGAAGTTCAACGATAAACTGCATGCTGATCATCGCTTTAAAGGACGAACCTCTTCGAAATGAACAATATCCTTAGTATTTATATTTATTCATACTTCCGTAAACATCTTGCGGTTTGTTTCTAATTAGCACTTATCTCCTTCGAACTCGTATTTATTCGTGCTTTCATAAAAACATCTTTTCATTGTTCCTATTTAATATTCCCTTTCTTCGAGCGATGAATTTCCTCGAAATAAACGATACTTTCGCGAGGAATTCGTGTCTATTTGTATTTCTATTCAGCAACGTTCGACGATAAGCATCTTTTAATAGCTCCTAATTACCACTATGAGTCTCCAAACGATCAATCTGTTTCGGATAAACAATATTCTTGTAATTCATATTTCTCTACGATAAACAACAGCTTCGAAATTCATACTTATCCATAATTTTAGCAACGTGACCTTTCGATTCCTCTTAAATATCCTTCCGCTCTTCCGAGGAATAAATTTCTTTAAAGCAAATAATATTATTAAGATTTCTATTTACATACGTATTCTGATCCAGCAACGTCTATCGCTCTCCAGCTATTCTTAAGTACCACTTCCTTCTTCCAAACGATACATATTTTTTAATTCTCTCCAAATAACACTTTACTTCGAACGACAAACTTCCTTAAGATATAAATAATATCTTCAACATTCCCATCTATTTATCCTTCGACCCAGCAGCCTGTCCTTTCCAATTTCTCCTAGTTACCACTTTCTTCGCCAAACGAGACAAATTTCTTTCAAAGAAATGCTATCGATGAAACAGCGATAAATTGCCGTGTAAATGAGCTTGAAAACTGGTGAAATATCGTTCGAAAGTTAGTTTCGTGTCAGTTTAGTATTCCGCCGGCGAGCAGTGACACGCGACTGTTGGAGGCACGTGCTCGAAGCAGTGTAGGAGGCTACTCCGTAGGAGCGGCGCGGAAGTGTCAAGGAAGCTGCGTCGCGACGCTCACTGCGACGCCCGATCGAGAGGTTCTGGCGTGTCCGCGGAGTCTGTCAACGGCCGTAGGAGACGGTACACGGCGACGATATGGATTTTCGCGTGTACCTGGAGCCGACGAGGGCAACTGCCTGCTCCACGATACGTGCACAACGAGGAGGAGCATGCGCCACCATTATCCTCTCTCTTCTCCTCTGCCTCCACGTTTTGCTCGTCCTTATTTATCCTCTGCTCGCGTTCAACTCACTTTACCCCCATAAGCTTCGTTCGTACGCCGTTTCACCTGCTTCTTCGCGTTTACAACCCTTTTACTCTTTTTCTCTTTCTTTTCTTCTTCTCGTCTTTCTTTTTAGCCAGCCTTTATCCTTGTACGGCTGATGTGTTATCGTTTCTGGTGCTCGCTTCCTGCTTCGTTTCCACGTTTTCTTCTCTGTAAATTTGTTCCGATTACTTTTTATATTTTACTTTAAAACTTCTTTTCTGCTTGATTATTTGGCTTTAACGTTTTCATGTTTCGCGTAGATGGCCACGTGAGATTAGTCGTGTTCTATTACGTGTCTGTATTTTTTAGAAAGTCGTTGGGAAGGCGTAATTGGTTAATTAAATTATCGGTTGATGTAAAATTAAAAAAAAAATGCTTGATTATACTATGCTAGTGTAACTAAATGTACAAGTGCGTGAAGTGTCGGCTATCCGTTACGGATAAACATCGGTGGTGCAGATATGTTTCTTGTTCCAGTTTAAGAGCGGAACAGTCGACCTCGGTTATGGCAAGAAGTAAAGAATCAACGGTAGAGAAACATTCTTCGATAATAACTTTGAAAATATGAGAAAAATATCAACTTCTTGATCAAATTGCCGCAGGTGTTCATTATACTTATGTTGTTGTCCTCATTCCTCAGGAACAATATTCGTGGTGACGTTCTTCTAGAGAACTTGAGACTACGTCCGTCTTCTTCCTGATACTTTCGTTCCTTTTTCGCGCGTTGACGATTCGAATCGAGATTTCCTTGATACCTGGAATTAAGACGACCGACCTGTATCAGAGACGTCATCGATTACCGAACACGTGGCACGGGTCAACCTTCAACTGGCGAAAATTTACTCGACCGATATTCGTTCCCGAGTATCGGTGGAAAAAATTCGGACTAACGCGTCTGATTACGATGGCAGTTACCCTTTAACGACTCGGAACGATTCTCCAGATCGTTTCCTAATTTTACGATTGAAAAAAGTTAAATATACTCTTTGTGAATTCTAAATTAAGAAGTCTAAATAAAATAAAAATTACAGGTGATTTTCTCTTCAATTTCCACATTGAGCTTTGAAAATCTCATTCTCGTTCAAAGCCCCGGCAAAATGTACTCTACAGTCAAAGAACTGAAATTTAAACGAGAAAGCCGTAAATGTCTAGCGCGGGTCGGCACGATGTCACAATTTTTCAAACGATAATTTCCCGATTGTGCTTCGCGACCGGCATGCAACCGACGTATTCTTATTTTTGACCCATTTCGTTTGCACCTTCGTTCCAATCAACGTGAACAAAATGCAACGCTTAGCAGGATAGAAAAGTTTATAGAGCAATTCGAGCATCGATCTGTTTTTTCAGAGAGCGAAAAAATCGCGAGCACTTTTTTATCGCCTCAGTCTCGTTTTCTTCTTTCCCTTTCGAGATATCCTGACACGGTGATCTATCGCTACGGTCCGGCAAAAAGTCACTCGGTTGGTACCTTTGAGGGCGCGTTGATAGAAAACGATAAGCAACACGAGGATTACGAATAACTTTTCCATTAGATTTCTTTTCTCATATTCGAGCTAATGGAAGAACGCGATTGGGCTGCTACGTCTTTTCGAATATGCTGGCGATTCGCAGATTTTTACCGAACGAGGTTTTTCAAATACAAATCGACAAATAAAAGAAAAAAGCAATTGAGCTGGTATCTATTTGAATTTAAGGATGATTTGTGGGTTTGTTTCTATTAGATTCAATCTCTTAAGTGAATCATTTCTCTTAATTAAAAATTTCCTTAGAGATAGAATAATAATCGTGGATTAATGGCCAAGGAATAATTTTATTCAGATCGAATTAACTCGACTTTTCTAATTGAATCTTTAGAGTAAATATAAATATCCTAGCATTTTTATTTTCTTTTTACCTAGAAACCCGCGAAAGAAAATTTTATACGTTTCTGTTACTTATCATGTTTGTATATTTCATGTTGTGGTTTATCGTAGTGATAATTTTAAATTAAATAAGTCGTAAGACCGGAAAATGACAAAGCGAAGCTAAGTTTCGTAAAATACGTATCTCTTTATATTCGCGTCAATTCTCATTAAAAAGGTTGAACGTATAAATTACAGATACAACAACTTTGGATAAGAAATATTAATGGATAAATAAGATTTCAAGGAGTTTCGTCTTTAAAACTTTGTACGTATTTCACTAAATTGTTAAACGTTCAATTCAATTTCCTATTTAATCGCATAAAATTGTCTCAATAATAAACGATCGTTATTTATTTCGAAACGGTAAAAATGTTTCGTAAATTATTATGTATAGATTTGTAGAGATTTAATTGAAAAACAAGTTGCAGGTGTTTAGGAAATACCGCTATGTCACGTTGTATTTTAGTAAAATTGAAGTAATATTACGCGCCACATTGAGACGCATTGGGATAAATATATTGTAAATAAAAAATCACCGATTATGCATCAATGTTAAATTTGATTGCAGTCGATATTTACAATCGACAAACATTATTTTAATTAAGCAAAACTATACGTGTATCAATTATTGCTAACGCAACAAGCTCTTCTTTAAACGTTTTCTTCGTACATTCAATAAAACGTCTTTTATAGATGAATTAAATAATTTGTATGCATATAAATGTATAGATATACAAAGCCAAAAAATACATTGTTATTGTTGTGTGCAATAATTATATAACGTTACATAATTATTAGAAAAATATTAAGAAATGTTATAAAGGGTAGGCTGAAAAAAAATAGCGAGTAGAATGTTGTTAACGTAACAACAACGTGTTGGTCTTTAATGTGCAAACTTTTTTGCCATATTATTACCAGCGGACAGGAAGATCGTTACGATGAACGAGCGAGCGGATATGCATGTATATACTTCGTGTCGTCTATCGACGTGGAATTTTTATATTTTTTTTCCTTTTTTTTTCGACCAGATGGAGAAATCATATTTCTCGCTATTTTTATCAGCAGTTCCAGATATCCATGGCATCTATGTATGTTTTTCCTTATAACGAACGCACATTTATTGTTATTTTTATTTCGAACTTGATCCTTTTGTCGCGTTAATTATTATTATATCGCTAGAAAACATGATCATGCTGGATTTAATAAATTCCAGATTTATTTGTCCCCCATGCAATATTCATTGTCAATGCAAATATCGAGAGCCAATGGAAAAAGAGGGTGGAGAGCTCGAAGAGAATTCATTAATTTTCGAAGGGACGACGATATTAAATCGTTAAACGGAACAACGAAAGCATCGACGAAAGTGTACCAGTCCCCAACTTCCACGGTAATCAAAATATCTGCTGATGTTTCCTTTGTCAATTATCTTTGTGTAAGCATCGAAATTATTATGAAAATTTAACAGTCAGCTAAATAGTAAAATATTTCGAATTATTACGTTATTCCGAAAATTACGGTAACAATTCTCAATGTTTTATCTAATGAATATTTTTATCGTTAGAAACTATAAGACAGCAAGTTTGTATTAGTTTCTGTGGAATTAAATTCGTATTTCGACTAATAAACTAAAATTTCGATAAATTATATTCGATGGGAAGCTAGGAGAACCGATACAATTGATACAATTAGGCAAATGTTATTTCTTTTATGGCGTAGTAAAACGACAAAAGAACGACCCGAGTTATTTATTTGTTTAGTATTTAAATTATTTTCCATCTAAATTGTTAACGTATTTCATTACTATTATAGACCCATTGAAAAAAATATTGATACATTGATACTGATGCAAATAAAAAATACAAATAAAGTGTGCATACGTGCATATATATTGTTTCATTGAAAAAAAGTTAAAAGGAGGGAAATATCTCGCAATAGAATATAAATAGTATCGTATACGTCGAAAACCTCATACCTCTCTAAATACTCTACTAAAAAAAAAAAAAAAAAAAAAAAACTTGTCTCTAGTCATAAAAATTTGCCAGAAAGTATCTCGTAACACATTACATAGCTACTTCTGGTTGTTTATTCTACATTTTTTATCCTTGACGAAAGATCGTAGAATGGAAAGGACAAGACAGCCGATGCTAATGCCATATTTAGAGTGGTTTCGTGCCGAACGGTGAAAGTTTAAGATAATACGGATAAAGATGGACGATAACACTCAAGAAAGCGAGTCTTGGTTGCTGTTTGCACAAAAGTCTTTTTAAGGCCAACTCCAAACAAGGTCCACGTGAAAATTAAAGCGTTAAAAAGTATAAGCACGTGATAGGCCAGCGACGTGTGCGAAAGCGAAATGCATATAAACGCGAAATGAACGCTGTACAATAATTCTAAGAATAGATCAGTCCGTATCGAGTATAATAGATTACAAAATAAACTATACAAATTTAATACGAATGTTTAGAACATTCGAAACGAAAGCTTAGAACGGTTATACCAAATGCTGGATTTGTTCGAAACTAGGACACTAACGGCTAGCTTTCTGAATTTAATTTGTACATTGTTTTAATAGGATCATACCCCTTAACAAAGGTAAGCTTACCAGGCACATTTATAAAGCTTGGTCAAATAATTTGACGTCCCGACTCTCAAGGAAATGCCTGCTAGTTAGTTTCCAGCTGGATAAATTTGCGAAAATATTTACGGTTACAGAGAATTTAAACGAAAGTACATTAAAAGGACCAAACTTCGAAAACTTCTGCTTCTCCACTAGAAAAAAAACGATTCAAAGTAATTTTCGATCCAATGAAACTATGTTTATACCGTATTCGAAAACTAGAAAAATTCTGCAGTCGAAGGATTATGCCCAAACAGCTCGTATTGATCACGTGCCGAGAGGACTAAACGAAGAGCATCTTGTTTACCTGTTACTATCAAGAAAATTGTTGCTACAACCAGGTAACAGCGTCTTTTAAGTGCGCTCGATCCTCAGCCTGTTCCTTTAACGAGTTTTAATCGCGCCAAAGTGGATAGAATAATTATCTAAAAGGACTAAGAAGATAAACACGGAGGAAGTAACGATTTCTTTACTCAAGACAAAATACGTTTGAACGTTCTCTTCGCTACTTTTCACAGAAGCGAGAAAATTAAGGAAACCATACTAAGACCAAGTACAGGCATACGTTTGTCGTGTGAATACACAATTTTCACTGCGGGCTGGCAAAGCTTAGTCAAACTAGCAAAAGCTATCCTCTTAATCGTCGAGTTACGCCAACTAATTAATTTCTAGTCAAATATACTATTCGATAAACACGCCCGTAACAACACCTACTTTCGAGGGTGAACAGCCCTAACTCAGCGTAATTAGATTCGTTGATCCACCTCACCTCTCGTCTTCCCTCTTTGTCTTTTCGCTTGTCTTTCTTCTCTTCTACCATTCGTTGCACTCGTTACCAAACCGTTTTGTATCAATCTTTTCATGCATGTTCAATGCTCCAACTACTCGTTGCGTCGGTCGTCCGTTTTTTATTCTATCTATCCAGATGTTTTTCTTCGGAACAGAAACGATGCACTTTTTAATTCGCTTGCAGTCGGATCGACCATTACAATGCGTCATTAGCGACTCGATCGAAATCTTCGGTTTAGTCTCATAACTTTTAGAGGACGTAGTGAGTTATTAGTGTCATTTATTACGTCGGCTAAGCTTTGCTTAATTCCGATACTTGGCGCCAGTTTCCCGAGATTTCCAGCGTATTAATTAATTATCGTTCTAGTACTATTTTCTGAGTTTCTGGAACAACGCGCGGCGAGCTTTCCAACGAAAATGAAGTCTCTGAGTGCGCATACTTTCTCCGAATGCCCGAGTGAGTTTACGTTCCGTAAAAGGAACGCGCGTCGGTCCAAGGTAATACGCTTGCAAAACGTAACAGCCTACGCGTACGTACTTGAAACAACTATTTAACATACCTGCACGCACCAAGTTTCAAATGAAATTTATATAAAGTTACTTGTTCGCGTTAGAATGTTTATTCGATTACGAGAATAACTGGTAGCTATTATAAGTTATGCGTGCATATTAAAATTTGTTTTATCACTGCAACTTCGAGAAATGAATTTTAATTTACCAATTTAATCTCCAGCTTTTCACTAAACTTTAGTCTCAATTCTATCACTTATCCTCGTAATTCTGCCGAGTGCTTTTGAATTTAGGACAAAGATACTTCGTAAGTTACTTTCTGTCGACAGATTTATGGATCTGTAATAAACAATGGACACGTACTGCCTCAGAAAGAAACGTAGTACCACGCAGAAGACAAAAGCTGAACGTGTATATACTTTTGAGAAATTTTTCTACGTAGAAAGTAATTTACAGATTGTAGCGTTCTTAAAATGATCAAACAGCAAATTTTTTATGCCCTTATAACGATAAATCCACTACTTTATTTTACGCTCGAACTGACACATGCATGAATATTATTTGCATACGTCTATAGTACAAGGTTGAGAATAAATCTGACAAAAATTACAACTAAGTAGAATGGGGTTGCGATAAGAAAATGATATAAAATGCACTAAAAAAATATATCCGCAATAATATTGCTCCGTTATATTCTCACGATTGTATTGTGTTTGAATAAATTTGAATTAATTTCTACCAAGAAACATGATCAAAACAGATTTCTGAAAGCTATTTTCTCCTTTAAGGCTGTAAGTGCGACAATTCTATTATACGTTAGACAAAGTGAACCACAATCCACTGTCACGTACATAAAATGAAGTGCCATTGGATAGATACTTAGATGTGATAAGGTGCCCAAAAATGTCGATCGAATCTGCTCCAAATATAGTAAAATATAAATATACTCTTCGACCGAAATAACCGAATGTATGTGAAAGTATACGAGGTAAATGAAAGTATCAAAATCATATATCTTCAAACGAAAGCTTGGTATTAGATTGTCCGGAAAGTTTCTTTCGTTTTAGAAGCAAACAATAGACGCAAGACATTTTTCGTTTTCTGTTATTTGACTGAATCACGTATGATCCATTTTGTTCCGTTTCTATTATTACGATCATGCGTAATTCGATAAAATAATACGAAACAAAAAAAGGCGTGCATCCGTTGTTTCCTTATAAAACGAAAGAAACTTTCCGGACAACCTAACATTTCGACGTACACGAATGAAGAAAGTTTAATACACAAGTTATGCGAGCTGATATTAACATTTCGGTGTGTACTTTATTGCTTAAACCTCGTTTACTGCGATTTGCATTAATTTATATGCTCGTGGAGTTACGTGGAGTAATAATCGATGTTGTAAATATTCATGCAAAGAAACAGAATGTTCCCTTTCCATCCTTTCGTCGCATTTATTTCGATCATCACGCGCATTCTTTGTATTTTTTAACCTTTATTGATCGTTAATAATGCCGTTGAATTATGCGCGAAAGCCCAATTAACATAAAATTTAGTAGGAAAGGAAACTTTCTCGCTGAAAATTCCCGCTTTTAAATTTATCACGTCGCTATTTTCTAAACGCGTAGAATATTTAAGCGCTCGATAACTCACGCGTAACTTTTATTTGCGCCATTAACGATTATATGTGTTTCGTATTGCTGTTCTTTAAAATGTTTCCATCCTATCAGAAACAATCCGTTAAAGTCCAATTCATCTGACCTGCTATTCGTATTTTATGCCGCTTTTACAAATAAAAAAACGAACACATCAACGCGCGTGTTACGACTCTATTTCCATCGAAACGGGAGAGAAACGTTTTACGGATGCTGTGGTTTCGTTCTTCTGCCAAGAAAAGGACGTTTTCCTTATAAAATATCGGAAGATACCCAAATATTGTTTGCCTTTACAACTATAATAGAACTAAGACAATTATATTAACTATATAACCGTACAGCTATAATATTATATATATATATATGATATAACTATATTTGACTTCTACAAAGTCTTCATCAATTACGTCTTTCCGCTATCCTCTACCTCCAACTATTAGGTTGTCCGAAAAGTGTCTTTCTTTTACAGACACATCTTTTACAACAATGCATCTTTATACAAACATGAAGCCTAATCTGTCGCATGTTGTGATCTTTATCTTGATAGAACAAAATCGATCATACGTAATTCGATAAAATAATACAAAACGACAAATGTTGTACATCCATTATTTTTTTTATAAAACGAAAGAAACTTTTCGGACGACCTAATACTTTAAATTTGTCCCTTTTTAGTCGTAGAGTATCTTCAAATAAAAAAATAGTAAACGATAATGACAAATGAAAATAACATAAAAATGAAAGCGCGGGAGCTATTCCAGATATTTGATAGTGCGGATAGTATCTGATAAGCACAATGGAACCGTCCTAAATCAATGTCAAACAACGCAAATACTAATCTACGATTCGCCAGTCCCGTGCAGGCCTCCCAACGAAATGAGGATAATTAAACTAATCGATGTAATTTAGCATCTGAATTACGCTATTCTACTAGATTGTGATTTGGACAAACTCCAAAGATCGATTTACGCTTGATCGCCCCATTGCTTTATTACGCACTGGCTTGTTGTACTGATATTTAACGCGCGATTGTTAATTAAAGCTGATTGCATTGTTAATATAGTACATAAAGAAGATACCATAAAATGCAGACATAATTTCGCGGGTGAAATCACGGAATAAAAATGGCAAAAACGTGTCGCATGGATGTTGGTGTCGTTCAGCTTTGCTCTCAAGCTTCTACTCTTTATGTGCTTTACCTGCAACCTTGCTTTTTATATCTGTGCAAGAAGCGCCACTGGTACGTTCTAAAGTTTCTGATTAAAAAGTAAACGGAAACCACTTTTCGTACTCGTTTCATAAGTGTTTAAAATTGGCGAGATTTTACGTGTCGTAGAAACATTGATTTAGAAACGTTTCACGTAAGACAGAAATATTAATTCTAACGTTTACCATTTATAAGTGTTCGAACGATGTAAGACGAACGTATCTTATTACTAATTTATTTTTTTTTTGAGAGAGAAACAGCTTTCTAAATTTCCCTGGAACTTTCCTCTGTAATTTTTCTATTATCTCGTGAAACGTGTGAGCCGTTTCCTTTATTTTTTAACTGAAATTGCATCGAGGAACACAATCCTTTAAACCTTACTTCTATAATCTCTAAACTTTATACTATTTAAACTTTATCTCGACATAATTCTCTTTTCCATCTGCCCTTTTATACGAAACCCACGAAGCTTAAAGAATGGAAGGATGGTCGACGCTCAGTTTTATTCGATATTAATTTTCGTAAATTTCCAGCGAAATATTGCTTCTTCTTATACGTTCTTTTCTAAATATGCACAGGTGCAATTTTTATAGTCCCATTTATTACTAAAAGGAACAGTTACCATCGTAGATTCTTTTTAAAAACCAATCAGCAAATGTACGATCTACGTAAATAACACGCGAATCCAACGTTACATAACCACGATACAAGCATCGAAAGTATATTAATTATGCAAACGATAGAATCATATACCAACAGCAAAAGTCAATCCCATCGATCTCATGACTTCTGTATTTAGATATCGGTTTTGTAGCAAACAAAAATCCACGACGAACAGTAAATACTATAGGAAATAAGCCAACAGGGATTTTCAAGCAATTTTGAACGATAAATTCCGCTGTCTCGGAAAGAAAAATTCCATCGAAATTGTCTTACATCCAACAAACGGATCATTTTCTTTAACGAGATCGGGGAACTCGAGATTTCTATCCTCCCTAGCAGAGCTCACTAGTCTTATTGTTTCAACGATATCCCGACGTTCCTCGACAACGCGAAACGACCCGATAAGAAACTGTAAATCGAACGATCGACTTGAAATTTACGAGCAGCCACGGATCCGCTTTCATTATAAACCGATATAGATAAGAACAATCGTGTAGAGTGATGCGATGAAGTGCAAAGCCTCGTTCAGATTATTCCAGTCGTTTGAATCTAAGCAATTTCACTTCAACTTTGCACTCGCACGAGTCCACATGTGCGAATTCAAGCTCGACTCGAAGTGAACGCGACTCGTTCTTAAATAAGTCGATCAATTTCGACGAATCTGTTCCTTTTTGGGCGCTGATCTCCTCGACAGAGAGGCGTGACTGCTGAAAGGTGGCAGTTTTCTTTAAAAGTTTCCTTCCGAAGAAGAATTACTGGATCAATAGCTACCGAGGTCCATCGGAAAGAAGTTTGCAACTTCATTACCACTGTGAACCGTTTGAACCGAGAAACATCGAAGAAGGGAGAAACTTTGTAGCGAAACTTCAAGCGGGGTTGAAGCCAGGAGCATAATTAGGTTGATACGCTTGAAACGCTATTGATATTTGTAAAAATTAAAGGTAACGAGATATTAAACTGGCCGGAATTGGGATTTTTTTTTCAAAAGTTCAGAGAGTGTTAAGTCGAGCGAAACTGCGTTAATGGGCCTTCCTTCTTTCAACCTAGAGAATAAAAGAACCTTTGAAAAATTTACTTTCTTTTAAGAGACTACATCTTCTTTCGCCTTTTCTTTCTGCCTTTGCAGAATACCGTTCCTTGTATCCTTCAAAATACGCGAATAAAGTTGCAAATAAACGTAAATAACTTTTCAAGATATCTCCTTCTATCGTAGTCTATGAAAAACGACATAATTTGTTCTGTTTAAGTTAAACTTTAATCAATATCACGTAATTATTTCCTTGTGCACTGCAGAATATAAAAAGCGAAATGATCTACCGTATACGCATCAAATGTTGATCAACTTCTCAGAATTATTTCCTTCTAACGTAGCGTACACACATATATAGGATGAAGTAATTTGTAGCGTTAAAGTTAAATTCCGACCAATGATGTTAGGTGTTTATAACGCAGCTATAACGGTATAAATTCAATTTCGAACGGCACGTATCAAGAATCGGATAGAAACGGGTTGGTTACGTTTGAACTGTTTAAGATGAATCAGATCTAGATTAGGTATAACTGAACCGAGTCGGGTTTGAACTACATAGAACTATATTGGACTATGTTTCCGGAGTACGTCTAAATTAGTTCTCAGTTACATCTGGATAACGTGCAATCCAAGTAGAAGTTCGATAAGAAGGAAATTACTTCGCAAGAATGTGAAATAGCTTTGATCGTACTTCCAATGGATCTCATTGACATTGCGTAAAGAAAATATTTCATTTGCAAGATTTCTCACACGAATTACAAACCAACTAGTTATCCTATTTCCTCTAAAATCATAAAATAATAAAATAGAAGTCTATAACGCGTAACATGTAACTTGTCAATCGCTTCACCGATATTATCAGTTACTAAATCAGCGTGTGCAAGAGAGTGCGGATTTTCAAAAAGAAACATATTGTCGGCCCTTGCTGGCCTAATGCTTACGGCGTATAGCGTACGTAAGACAATAAACCAACCGTAGTAACGCTACGATCTCCACGACGCTAAACCCATTAACAATCAGAAAAGGAAGCTGCTCGACCTATTCCTCAAACCCATAATCCATTAACCAAACGCGTATCCTTCTCTGATCCAGGAAAGATCATTCTCCTCGCCATTAAACGGCGCATTCTGTCGCACGAAAGTCCAAGTTCCAGTAGTATAACCCGCGTTATGGCGCGACAGACCACGATCTCCGTTATGGCTGCAACGTGAAAAGGAAGCAATGGAAAAAAGAAAGGTAAAAAGAGAAGAATGGAGGAAAGAGCGCGGCGGTTCGCCACGAGTCGTTAAAGTTTCGCAAGATAAACGATGAGTGGCAGCAGCAAGCTAGAGGACGAGTGATATTACGCGCGAAAAGACGCTCGAGCTTGCACGACCTAGAAATGCTTTACCGTCTACGTCAATGCCGAGCAACGGAGAATAAGGTTTAAACGGGATAGTAGGCAGCCACTTTAAGGCTGGCGATAAAAAAACAGATCGACCGACCGACCCGTCTTCCTGCCTCGAGAGCGGTGGCGAGTGTTATTTTAGAATTAGGGGCAACTACCGACGCGGCGATCGTACACAAGGCCGATACACAATCGGAAAAACAACGTTTGCCGATGAGTCCGGTTCCGAGAGGAAATTATTGTTCCAGGTGTGCGCGGTTCCAAATATCCGCGATGACCGGCATTTCGTATCCAGGAATAGTTTAATAGGTTTTCCGGGGACGCAAGACGTTGATGATTCACGATTGTTCTTTGCAGATAGGACGTTTCGTTGGATTGGTGTCTTGGGGAGAACGCAGAAGAGAAATATCATAAGTACACTTTTCTTCATTTTCTCACTTTAATGTTGGTATATGATTAAACAACTTTAATATCACATAATCGAAAACAACCTGTTAGGTCGAAAGATACGTGTCATAAAAGTAACTGATAGGCTGATGTTTCGTGGAAGCTAAATAATTATATTACGAAACGAAAATAATGTAAATAGAGAAAAAATAATATAAAAAGAAAGTATAATTACTATTACTACGTAAGGCGAGAAATAATATTATTATTCGAATGATGAAAGTATAACATAAATGTTCTTGTTTGTACGAGAAAATAAATGATGGCGCTAAGGAACAAATTGCAAGAAGACATTTTCCACGTGAATTCGTCGCCACCGAAGGAGACAGTCAGCAAAATTGAATTAACGATCGTCGGTGGTAAGCTTGGAAGACAATTTACAGAGGACTTTTTGCTCGAAGACTCTCGATTTATGGGGTACGAGTTTTACCTCGTTCTCGGGAGGTAATGAGCTGGAATCTTAAAGACGTAACGATAGAATGTTCAAATGATTGCAAAAGTTTAAGCGAGGCACGGTCGATCGACCTTTCGTGGAACTTTACAAGTCTAGCATAAATCGTTCAGATTTTACATTTAAATTGGTTACTGTTTATACGATTACATGATATAGTTCAACTATGTAGAATACGATAATACTTGTAATTTAAGCAAAAAAGCTTAACCATTAAACAAAAATTCGTTAATGGGTGAAATTTTTGTTATGAAATATTTGTCCCCCTTAGGAAATATTCGTGTAAAAAATATTCAATCGTGACTGAATTACATGGGAGATCAAAATTACAAACACGTGATTATAACGCCTAGAACAAACTTAAAAGCACATACGCATTGCGTTTCATCATTCTTTACGCAAATATTCAAGGTTTTAACCTTCAACTTGTTGACGTGCTCTAAAGGTCATTTTTGTTTCACAAAACCTCAAACTAATTTTGGAAGGTACAAAGTCACTAAAAATAATCCATTCGAATCACATAATGTTTTAGAAAAAAAACTGTAATTAAATTAAACATAACCGTTAAAACATGCGAAGACAATCATTACAGATAACAGATTAACAGATAGAACATAACTATCGTTGAATTAACTGCCATTAGCTTTCACACGCGTGATTCAATCGCATTATGCACATATATTACGAACCAAATTGTCGAAAAAATTAATTTCAAAAAAGATAATAAAACGAAATTGACATCATACCTTTGAAACAAAATATACGTAAATCTGGTGATTTTCCTCCGAACACAATTGGATGTTCTTTGATAATGTTCTTCGAAAGATTTATTTCCGCGACGATCAACATTAACGATATCAAGCAATTTCGCGACACTTTCTGCGAAATCGTCTCGACCCTTTCTGTGCCGGTAAGCAATTTCCACTGAAACTACTAACTGCCGGCAAAATTTGAAAATTGCCGATCTTGATTGACCGACTATTTCAGTCGCTTATGAAACGTAATCTGCCAATCAGCTTCTCCCGCGTCCTCCTCTGTACACTGTACACTAATACACGTTATCCACAAGTAATACCGGACTGCGTTATATTTCCAGAAACTACTACGACCTTTAATCTTTATTTAGAACTTTTACTGTCTTGGAGAATCCGATGCATAAATTCCGAAACACGGTTCGTCCGTGAAATTGTTCAAGAAACACTGAATTCCCTCGAACGATACACGTGCCGCCAAATAATCCTACTATTTTGATTGGTATACTTTCAAAATTTCCGATACGTCGATAGTGGCGCCCTAATAAATTTTGACATCGAACTGTTCTGTAGTAATCGAACTTTGCAACAGATTCTAAAATTATTTTAATGCTTTATATGCACGGTTGCTTGAAAATTAAGAAAACGATTTTCTTCCTTCTGAAAATTTTAAGGCTCGCAGACATTACGATGGTAATGATGTTCCATACACTAGTTATGCATACTTTACATTGTCAAGAGGAGGTTCCAACGAATGGTTTATCTTTACCAAATATTAACACTGTCAACAATCTCTACGTTGTTTTCGAGATAAAGTCGTTCTGAAGAATCGTAATGCAATTGCTTTTCAAAGAGCCTTAATTGTATAGCATTATTCAAAATGAAATAGCTAGAGAAGACGTAGTTGGTTCAAGGTAATAACTAGAAAACGATTTCTTTTGAGATCATAGCCTGAAGTAATTTTTTAATAACTAAATGAAATTGTAAATAAAATTCATGTACAAAATATTATAAAATGGGTATTTTATATTTTTTAAATAGTCATTACAACAGAAAAAGATTGAAATATTACATGTAATATACATAAAAATATATGATTAAATAGAAAGAGAATTACAATAGAGTATTATTTATGATCTTACATACCAAAGTAACTGTTTAATAGGACATATTTTATTTTATTTCAGTTTTTAAAAACAAAAAATAAATACCATTATCATTTCTAAATATAATTTCACACATATTTTATTTTGAAACTAAGTAAATTATATTAATCAAATAATTTATTTGAAGACGTCTTATCGCAATATATTTTATTATATTTTTCCCTACAAGAATTATTTAAATTAAACAATTCTATTAGACATATTTTGTGTGCATGTAAGGCACGTAAATTGTGAGATTATTAACGTTTAGTAAGAATAGAGTTACTAATTTTTTCAAATACAAAAATGTTTAATAACAAAATGTTAATTTTGTTACAGGACGCGACTGATAAATATTTATTTTACATACCACACAAGAATATTGTATTTTCTGTGTTAGATGAAAGTTACTATAAAAATATAATATGCAAAATTACTATAATACATATACATGTTAAATAACTTTTAATCTATTCAAATATAATCTCCGCCAAGCTTAATATTTTTGTACATTATTAACATAACTACCTCTCTCAGTATAAGTACAAACTAATGAAATTCATAAAAATTTTTTCTGGTATATAAGTTCTGTATTAAAAACATTTTATCATTGCATCGGTTGGATCATAATATAATAATTGCTCATTCTGGATCAAACGAACACTTCTCCCTACTTAATAAATATTCGTTGCTGTGATGGTTACACTTGAATGTCAAATTACATAATTTACTTGTAGTCAATAAATCTGAAAATATTTAGAATATTTACCATCAAGGTTTTTGCGTATCATCTTGTGTCTCATTTTCAACTTCATCATTACATATATACATTGAATCTGAGGTATTTGCACCTAGAACAAAATATGTTTGTGAAAATATGTATTAATGATAAGTAATCTCTTTTTCCTTCAAAGTTGACAATATCGTATTATTAACATCATCTTAATGTATTTCAAAGTTCATTTTTATCCTTAAGCTAATTTATAATAACATGTGTAACACTGTATAGTATAATAATTTTAGAACAAAAATAGTTGCTTTAATCTATTCTAGTATCATAAAAGCTACGGATAATACTTTATGGCTGCTACTTATTTATTATTGCAAAACAAACAAAGTAATCCATTAATTATATAAATATACTGTTGCTAGAGAAAATATAAGGCCAACCATAAATTCAATCGAACATCAAATATCAAAATGTTTCAAACATAGATACATCTTGAAATAGAACTTAAAGCCAAATATAAAACCGAGATATTCTCACTGTTATTTCTAGATATTTATCTTAATACTTATTTATATATTTTTATATTAGAATCTAAAACATATTTGATATAAAATTCAATTAAAATTTTCCTTATTCTTCTTCAAACAAAAATAAATTTCAATTAGTATGGAATTTGACATAAAATTTTGATATAATAATTTAAACTTGAAATGATATGTAATAATCTAATAACCGTGATTATACAAACAGCGTTAATACACAATAAGTGTTAATATGTTGGATACCAGGTGGTACTGCCAGTAGCACCTTACATGCAACTGTTTATCATGCAAAAGTAACAAGATGCATTTATACATATCTGATTATGCAATATATTGTAAAATAGCTTTTCTTAGCAGGCAAGCTTCATCAGTTTTTATGTAATGCACAGATTATAATGTTAAATTCATACATTTCCCAATAATTGTTAAAGCATGAACATCACAAAACATAAATATGACATAAATAAAAGACCAATGATAGAATTAAAATAAAAATAGATAGTTAAGAGTAGAGTCCTTGTCGAAATAAAATTAAGCAAAATAATTGAAAAATGTAAGGAAATTATGATTTACAAAAATCAATATAAATGAAAAGATAAATTCGATAATCAATTTCAATGTTCAACATTGATCAAATTTTTCTATTTTATTAATGATCTAAATCAAAATACAAATGCCCATTGAAAATGTAAGATATAATTAATTTAAACTAGATTACTACAAGATTGATTTCTAATATGTAAAAAAAATAATTAATTTTGATAACTACAGTATTCTTTGAATTCATTGTTATTTATCATTTAAATATAGCAAATAAAATTTATAATCTAACATTTTTAAACAGCAGGTTGTAACAATTTTTGAACGTAATAAACTGATTATCGTATAAAATGAAAAAAATTTGAAATCATGAAAATAAATTATGTACCAGATTTACAGCACTCTATCAGGAAAGGCCCAATGATGCCATTTATAAATATGTTGATTCAGCTTGCCCATTATTCTTAGAATCTAGATACTTGTCTGCAAGAAAGATGTATGCATATTACATAAAATTAACTTCATATTGATTTCACGTTAGACCTGTTAAAATATTTAGTGATAGGCATTTGAGGCGTTTCACAATTTCGAAGCGATTCGAAATTTCTTAATATCATGGAAATTCGAGATTTCTTAATATGCTCGAAATTCGAACCACTTCGACCATAATTAAATTCTTAAAACTCTTGAAAATCATAATAAATATTAAATATTAAAAGCTTTATGGATGTGGAATCTTTAAAGTTTCAATAAATCTTAGAAATTTCAGAACATAAAATAAGATTGGAACTTCATGAAATAAATTTCAACTTATTGATACTTCAAGGATTCAATTGTGAAAATATGTTAAAATACAAGACGTATCATGACTTTTTCAAGAATTTAAAGCATAAAATCATGTTCGAAATAACTTGAATCCTTCGCTACACGTACATATGTATTCGAAGCGATTCGAAGTATTTCGGAGTGCATCACTAAGAATATTACATGTTGTATAATATATTGTAATATTTAATTTTTCTAATATAGGATTTACTATTTATTATTCACAATTTATTATAAAACAACAAAACATAAAAACTAAAATGTTGAGTTAAAAGACTAAATGTTAAAAGTATAAAAACATATAGGATAAATTTACATTACATTAAATAGTAAATCCCTTTAGTAATATTCAAAATGTTTCGAATTTAGCAATGTACCTTACATGATTATTTTAAAAAGATATTTTTAAATATAAACAAAATTATATATATTTATTTATTTATGGTACTATATAGATGAAGATGATAATATCTTTTAACACATTAAGTGCCATGGTATTAATAATCAAAGGAAAATAAACAAGAGGAAAATGTGCCTTTTTTATTAGTGATTTAACAATCACCTGTAACAGTCACCATATGATGAAAATAAATCCATGAGTTCGATATTTTCAAAAAACTGTTATTTTAAAAAACTATCAACTTTAACAAGTTAAGCGCCTTTGATTCCTTGTTCCCTCTATTTTCTTAAACTATACAGCAATTTAGTTTCAAAAATATTAAGTAGATAAACATTTTGCACATATTTTTATAATAAGGAGTATGACAAGTTTCACAATTATATTGCGTTTAACAATTTTGGGCGCTTAACATGTTAAAAAAGATGAAGCTGTATCATTTTCTTACTTTTTTTCTCAAAAACTGTCCATTTAACTCCAAGCGTGAGAACAATTCATGCACTGTGCAAAAATAATTACATTTTAATCATATCTAGATTATTACTTTCTTTTTATATTTATTCGTAATTTGAAAGACTGATACAATTTTTAAAAACAGCTCTTAATAGAAACAATATCCTAACTTCACGCAACGTTTTCCTCTATAGAATGTAAATCAGTGGGTAATAAAAAATATGTCTTTAATCTTATTACTTGCTATTAAAAAATTATTAGCAATTGGTAATTTATTTCATGAATAATTCATAAATCTTGCAACTAATATACTACAAGCAATAATGCATTATTTTTTGGTTGAAAATGTCCATATTATTCTTGCAAAAGATGCTCCCAAAACAAGACAATGAAAAACTTCTCAAAAAAATTATAAAACTTGTACCAATTTGTGTATATGTATGTGTACATCAAACGCTAAGCTGATTAGTAGCAATTTTCATACTGACATGCAAATATGGTGCTAAGACAGAATTTCATTTTCGTTTTAGATATATGAACATTGTTTCACTTACCTGCGATCATGAGATCGACCAAGGCTTTGTCCTTTTGTATGTACAATGCTGTAAGGAAGAAAAATAAGCTGCCAATGACTGCCACAAACATTGTAAGAAACATAGCGTACTGCAAACTGCGAAATTCAAGAAGTGCATTGTCAGCTTGGTCTGTTATGTCTTTTACTTGACCGTCTATACTCAAGTCTGAAAGAAGAACTGTTTTCAGTCCTTCTGATAACTGAAATCAATCAATAAATGTGCCAAAAATTAACAATATAGTGACATAAAGAAATGTGAAATATATAATTTAATAAAATAAAAATTTAATATATATTTTCGATTTGTTTAAACTTGCACAGATATTTACCAAACCAATAAGGTAAGGACTTCCTGCATCTCCAAAGGCATGTGCAATAAGTATCTGGAAAGCTTCTGCTGTGGATCTTCTTGTTGGTATTACTACATACTATAAAATTTCAAAAGAACCATCACTGAAAAAGTGAATTTAATTCGCAAAATAAATAGAACATGAAGTTTGCAAGGACCGTACCAATAATATATCTGCTACAATAGACCAATTTAAGTTTAATGACAATTGTCCAAAGAATATGAGTATATAACATGCGACAGAGTCTGTATTAGCAGTTAAAGTCGCGAAGAACAGTAATGGTACACTAATTAAAAGTCCTATAGCACATATCAGAGGATCAGTTTGCTGCCACCGTACTCTTAATTTTTGAGCTAGAAGTGAACCCAATGGTACTCCTATTAAACCAGCTACCATACCTATTAATCCAAATTTGTATGCTACACTGAAACGATTAAAGTAATTAGAAGCTATGATTCCTGCAAATATAATAGCTTAAGTTAAATAAATAAGAATCAAAATAGAAACACACTCATCTGGATCAACATTATGCCCATTAGGATGCAATGCAAATCCTAATTGCAAAAATGTTGGAGCCCACCAAGCTAATGCACCAGCAACAAATGCCACACATGTGAATCCAGCAGTAGAAAGCATAAAACTTCGACTAGAAGATAAAAAAGTAATAGCAATATAAAACATAGATTATATTTGCTTGAATATTTACTTTTTCAATAATGCCTTGATATCATTTGACCACGCAGTATTTGACAAGTGAACTCCACCCTCTCTCTCTCCTCTAATAGGATCTCTTACTACTGCAAGCAATAAAATAATTGCTATTACACCTAATAATGGAGTAATGCGTAAACCCCATTGCCAAGCACCAGTGGCTCTTGCTGCCTCGCCACCTATTATATATCCTAAACCACTATAAATTAAATTACCTTTAAAATTAACATTAAGTAAATTAAAATTATCTTTCTTTATTACTTCAATATTAAAATTTGAATTTACCTTCCAACAGGAATTGCAAAATAAAATAATGCGAGCATTTTAGAACGCACATCTTTTACAAATAAATCACTAATTATTGTTGGAGCAATTGTGGAGTAACTCGCCTCTCCTATTCCAACAAGAGCCCTGAATAAAAGAAACCATCCAAATGTCTGAAATATAATTTTATTTTATATAGTACAAGGATTTTTTTTTTTAATTAAATTATTACAGTTCTTTGATTTTTGTTGATAAAGTTCTTAACATTACCTTCATATAGGATCCAATAAATGTTGTTAAACACCACAAAAATACCCCACTACTCATAATAACCTTCCTATTGTAACGATCTCCCAGATACCCAAATAAGGGTGCAAACACCATATAACTTAAAATAAATGCAGTTTGAAGTAACCCAGATTTATCATTAGTGATTTTAAAATCATGTTTTATCTCTGTTAGTACTCCTGCAACGTTGAAAACAGACTTTATATAAATTTTTATTAGCTTTGTACAACAACTTTTTGAAGCATGGCCATAACCTTTAAAATATTATAACGAAATACATACCAGCGACCGTAAAACGATCCATGTAGTTTATTAAATTAACGAAACACAGTACACCGACTGTAATCCAGTCGATTCTACTGATCATCCTCATTTCTGGGAACATTACTCTTTCTTTTATTCGTCTTTCTCTAGAGGTATTGTGAGCATTTTCGGCGTTCACCATACGATACTCGTACGTTGACACATTTGGAGTGACTGCCTCATCAACCATGACTCGAAAAATTTGTATCGGTGCCAATTATTATTTACAGTGATACAAATTTAATTGCTTATAAAAATATTTTAACCCTCTTGTATCGTGGCATAACCTTAAGCAGTTTTCATTTTACGATACAATGAATTTTCACATACTGAAATGTCATTACCAACGTACCAACACATTTCTGCCACTTATCTGTGAAGCTAACTACAACAATTTATATAATGTACGTTTAAGTAATGTTCTTTTAAGTTAAATAAGATGCATGACAATAGCATATCACAATTCGTGTCTGCGTCACAATATGTATGTGTGTGCAAGTCTGACAACTATTAAAATCCAACATTTCGTTATAATTTCTCGACAGTACTTACACACATCGCATTTTATTTTGCAGTAGAATTGAAATAAATCCTTTTCGTTCGCAATATCTTCATTTTAACATTTAATTTTATCTTAAGAATATAATTCATGTTTAATAAGGAAAAATGTAGAAATATTTTAGAATAGTTAAACGACATTCAAATATTTTTATTGTTGTTAAATAATATTCAAATCGCTTTTACTTATGTTCTTGATTTTATTCGTAATATTTTAATATTCCTTCCATATATAAAAAACTGATATACATTCAGAGTGTTAGTGTTTACTAACCTGCAACCTGTAACTTTCATTTCTTATGCAGCGATATACATATTTACATGTGTGAGATACACACACATCGCCTCGTATACGCTGCGTAATTGCATACATATAAAATATGTACAATATACAGCCATATAAATATACATACATATTTAAAACAGGTACTCTTAATTTCAAAGACTGTGATCTGAACATGCTAAAATGGAAAAAAATTAAACACGTAGCAATTTTTCTTCAAAATTACTTTTCCAGTTGCATATAACAATATGTGTATTCAATCTGTATAATGGTGAACATAAATATTATAGAAGTATAAAATTTTTAATTTCATTTGTATGTTTTTAATATTGTACCTTTATCGTTGATAGACGCAGTATACAGATTTTACATGAATTTGCTGATTTGCACATACTCGACTCGATGCCCGAAAACATTCTCCTACCAATATCAAATTTGCAGACAAAAATTCTGTCTCAAAATATTATTCAACTATTGAACATCGTACTGTAAAGTCCCGTTAGAGCATATAATTTTGTGTGAAGTGTGTGACCTATTAATTGCGTAGTATTCTCTGCTATTCTCATTGCTATCCCGTTATTCTTTACGTACTGCTATTAGGTTTGTCTAATTAATACGTGTTCATTTAGTCATTTAATGAACATTACAAAAATGGAAAAACCTTTTATGATCTTGCCTTATTTTTTTTTCCATCATGCATTTGACTGTTAAAGTTACTGATAGGTTATATTATTTCTTTTTGAGATTTAAATACGATTATTGTTTCATTTTATTATAGTTGACTCCAGTTTTATTCCATATCTGTTACAAATTGTTAGTTTTTTTTTGCACAGATTATTGGTTAATGGCGGAAAAGAATACGAATTCAAATATAGATGCTGACTAACATTGATCATTGGTAATGTTTGATATACAATTATTTATTTCATGATGCATGTTTAATACATTGCGTCAATGAACGACTCCGTTTCTTTAAGAAGTGTTGCGTCTGTAAAATGTCCACAATTCTTTCACTAAGATCATGGAAATACAAATCACCTGATGCAGTTAAAAAGACAGTACGAGGGTGATCATACGTCAGCAGCTTGCAATATGATTGCAATCTTTCGTTATTAGTCTTGCGTATATTCAAATATGATGGCATAAATTAACATTTATTAGAGTGTTGTAAACACTCTACTATCTGTTGTAAACACGCCTACTGCAACGTGAGTCTCGAGAATTTTCTATCACTTTTTCCTTTCTTTCTTATTGATTGTGAACTAGTTAGTAATACAAATTAGTAAAACACTCTCCCAGTTAAAAATTCGAGATTTTTCTATTTTATACTTGAATTTGATAAACTTGCTGAATTACTGTTGTGATATAGAAAGGATGTTGTGTCACGGTTTATTGTTCGGCTTCATTTTATTTTCAGCATCCTATAATGCGAGATAAATAAGCGATAAATAAATAGAAAGCAGCAATAAAAACTATATCTTTTCAAATCAAAAATGTAGCCTTTATTTTAAAAGATACTTTTCTAATTCTCTTTTTACTTTTAAAATACAATTATCATATACAAGTATACAATGTTATAATTATATTGAAACACATTTAATCATTTACTTGTTACGAGCGCATTTATGACGAAGGAACATGTTTCTTTAAATGTAATTTACCGATTTGCAGTTGTTTAATCGTTTACGTAAAACATGTTTTTACGCGATACAAGCCTTTTTAATCGCATATCTCATTAATGGTTACTATTCTCAATTACATTGAGATATCTTAATGATCACTAATGTCTTAGATATTACTTAAATAATATATATTATATAACGAGTTGAAGGTGTAAATAATGGAAAACAATAATGCAGAAGAATTCATAATAACATATATTCTATATAACACAATACTTACATAGGTTGTCTATGTATATATTTTTTTGAATTGGTATATATTTATATATATAATATAGGTAATAATTGATCATTATTATATATATAATATATACGTAATAATTAATAAAATATAATGTTTAATAATATTAGTCGTATATGACTATAATATATTATTATCTCGTTCTTCATCATCGTCATCGTCGTCGTCGTCGATCGATCAACTACTTTCTACTATTTATAATATTTCTTTCTATATATAATAACAATGATCTCAAAAGGCTTATACAATATTCGGCTAGCGTATGGATAGCTTGAGATTTCTTATTTGTCGTTAAATATTTATGTTTTTTCTTATAGTACACATGGTAAATTCATTTTTCGAACCTTATAATGTCATTCTTTTTTTTATTTAACTATGCTTAATCCTACTTTGCAAATACATTTTCACTGTCGTCACTGCATTATGTTCGATATAATATAAATACAATTTTAAATATAGCTTTTCTGTTTAAAGCGCTCTTTTAACGCACCTATGTTGGTTTTTACGATCATTTTGCTTCTGCAAAGTATCTTTATCGATGTTTTCGAGAATCGATTGTTTCATTTCGTTACAGTTAAGTAGTACAGCCCATGCAACCAATCAGTATGTACTTGATGTAATAACCGAAATCTCCCTTTTTTTTTGGTATTGGAACAATTGTATCCAAGTAATTTTTTCATTCTGAATCATAAACTAAGAAAATACGAAATCCGTACTTAAAGTATAAAATACGATTTTCCAGTGTAAAATTGATTAAACACGTTATATAATACTTTATGAATTCGAAAGAATCGAACTTCACGATACTGTGTTTAGAGGTTTGATTATACCCTGTCACAAAATTGCGTGCTCGAAATGTCAATGAAAACGAAGATAGAGGGAAGGTGAGCGAGAGACAGACACAACGATACATAATTGGTTCAATTCAATTGGAAATAGCGAAATGTAATGATTAGGTAATAAGTCAAAATATTTTGTAGTTTGTTGTTTAAATTCTTCGTCGTTTTTCTTATCCATCTCAAGATATTAAGTCGTTATTGCGTAACGTGTGTCTTCAATAAATACATCGTGAACTTGTAAAACAACGAACTTGCATTGTTTACGTAGGTCCACGAATGAACTTTCACTGAATAGAGTGGTAATGACGACGTTAACGATGAAGTTACTGGATGTATGAAATGTAAGTCGCTTTCTATACTCGTAATTGCTTCCATAACCACATGCTGATTGCAAAAGTGACAAAAAGGTGTTTTACGCGTAACATTTTCTACGCGCGCAATTGTTCCGTGATTTAGGGTTAGGCCCGTTACTGCAAGAGAAAAAGTTGTATTATCGAAACGGACGTGTTCGTGTGTTTCCAGTGTGTGTTATAATTCGTCGGTAGAGCGTATTATCGACGGAAACACACGGTACAATCGGTTACTTTAGCCCGGATAACAAAAACGATTCGTCGAACAATGCATGCCGTAGGTGTTCCAACGGGCATGAAAGGCCATATCGGGCGATGCGATTTAGCGACGCCAATGCACCGCTGTTCGTCTCTCGTTCTTTGTGCTAGATTTCGTTGACACGCGTCGGAAAGAGGGCGTGTATAAAAACACAGGACACCTATTGCTATATTAGTGTATTGCAAATACAGGTTTTCGACTCCTGTGTATTGTTGGATTGGTCGACTTATTGTAACGCTGATAATTCGATATCGTAACAAATATCTACGTGCGATATTTTCTCCGTCCGAACGATTCACGAATTATCTTCGTCTTCATTTCTTTTCTTCGTTTTATTATTCTTCGAATTGAACGACCGTGTGTAGAGAAAATTTCTTAAAAATGGCTTCGCGTTTAAATATTTGTACAATAGTATCGGATAGTGTTATTTAAAAAAAATCGTCGTAAGACGAGCGTGTGTATACCTCTCTATATGTACGTATGTATGTATGTAGGAGTATACAAGCACAGAAGTCATTTTGACAACGTACTTTCTACATCGTTATCTACGATCCGCTCAGCTGATCGCAACGAACATGCATGTACGTTGAATCGGATCGAGTTATGAGCATTCTCAGTATCGGATCGATGTTCTCTTCGATAATATTCACTATTTTGGAAACGCGTCTCGATCGTGTCGAACGAATATAATTGTTGCACGAAGATGACAATTCGTTTCAGGGTATCGTTTGTACGCCCAGTTTTCGATACCCGATAATCCGATCCTGATATGCTTTATTATCTAATCCCGCGAGTGCAACGTTGGAGACCAAAACAGTCCCAGCGGACACACCGCGAAGATAAAACAGTCTTTACGTAAAAGGAGTCTTCGTATGCGTGGTGCGCGTCGATGTTATGTACCTTAATATTTATTACCTAATAAAACAAATGAAATTCGCCGCCGTCTATTATCTAATTAGTAACTCGTCGGCAATGTTCATTCGAATATGTTCCTTAGTTCCTTGGTATGAACCAAGCTTTTTTGGTCTTCGACGTGCGAAGAACGCGAACAAAAGATTCTCAAACATAACCTTTTAAAACGTTATATATCCTGGAACAGTATGTATGAATTACATAGGGTAGTACATCAGAAATTAGAATACTTTCTTCATTGTTAAAGATACGAAAAAATATAAAAATGTAAATGAAAAGTAAAAATTATGTTCGATCGTTACTTGACACATGTATGTTATGAAATACAATACCTTTAATTTATGGTTGTGTTACAAAAAAAAAAATTGTTAAACCTGTGTAATTTGCAAAATAATATGGTACTTCTAAAAAAAAAATTATTATTTATCTCAAAAAATGTCTGAATTTTGATATCTATATTTTTTCGTATCTGCAATGGAAAAGGAAATACTTGCATAATTAGGTGCGTCATGTCTGACAGATCACCTTGTATACATTACCAGTGCTACCAGCGACAGATATAACACTATCTCGTTGTATCACTGATTACGTGATACACGCCGAGAAAAAGCTTCATCCTATATCAATATCAATGATTAACGATTATGTTTTTTTTCCTAAAGCAATCCATATCACACTGCAGATTCTTATTTTATAGTACGTCTAATAATATCGAAAATTTCGTTGCATCTCCTATAATTTCTTTCTTCGGATATCTATAAATATTGCTAACGATTACTGCAAGTACTTTATCGATACAGCACTACGAATCCAATAAACTGTTTACGATTAGTAGAAGGATGGTTTTCGAGATTTTCGTTAATTACTAAACACGTCTCTATGATCGTGTATATGTGTGTTCGTGTATTAAGAGTGGGTCTAGTGACAGGTTCGACGGAATATTAAATACAGTCGCGACAAGTAATTAAGAGCAGCATTTTCAGCAAGTACAAACGAATGAAACTTCAATGGACTGTCGATTGATCGATTAGGGGCACTGTACTCTCTGATATTGACCTGTTCGAATCTGTGTACATACTTAATTTGTGCTCGTAGAAAATTCATCGAAGCTTCATCTCTAAACACTTTCCACTATACATATTTTATTTTCTTCCTCTTTTATTAGTTTTTCCTTATTATGTACAATGCCTAACGTACAACGAAGTAACTTGAAATTTTATTAAATTTTTATAACATTATCCGGGTAAAATATATATACATTAATTTTCAATAAATTCGTTCGCTAGTAAAGAATGTTAATTGCTAGTAAATTTATGGAATTAAATAAATTCTTAGAGAAACGTTTTACAAGATTTAATATTTCTTTTTGTTTCTATCTAGTATATTTATTAATAATCTAACATCGCAGATATCGATCGTGCTTAGGATACAGAAAGGTCGTTGGACAGAATCACTTTAAAAATTCGATCGATCAAGGATACACGCATTTAAATTTCGATAAGAATTTCACAAAGTGGCTTAAAAACTTTTATTTGGCCGGGTGAATGTCCGAAGCTGCGATTATGTCTCATTATGGCACGAGTATTAAAGCACACAGCGACAAAAATTCCCTCTACACGTATATTCGCCTTCTTCTGCCGTTCTGATAGATTATGTATATATGTATATACGCATATTTTTTGAGCAACGAAATAAATATTATGCGATATATAATTGAAAGACCTTGGTCAGTCGAAATAAGAATTAGCGATACTCTAATCGCTGAATTATTTACATTACTATCACAATGCAATATTAAACGTAATAATACACAGCTAAATGTTTCAATATATCGTCTCTATTATTGCCGATATAGAAACGAAACTATCTAAAAGATAAAATAATCTAGAAAAAAAACGTCGATTAAAAATTGTTCAATTTTTCAATACTCTCCGTGTATTGAAAAAGATACATATATATGTATCAATTATTAAAACCTACTAACACGATAATTTTCATTCGTTATTTCATTATACGTATTATTTTTCTTTCTTAATTTACTATTAAATTTACCATTTGTTAAAAGAACTGTTAAAAATACGTAAAAGCAAAGTTCAAACTTTTGAAATATGATCATTACAATATAATTTACTTAATACTATACATACATACATGTGCATTTTGCACCGTTTACGCAATCGATGCATAGATTTTTACGCGTTACGATTTAGTTTAACAAGCACGATAACTTTGTTTTTTTCACTTGACTATTCATGTAAACGTATCGAGCGACGGCATGTATCTACGTGTCAATGAAAAAAAAAAATTGATAATAACTTAATGTTGGACGTACGGAAAGTGCGAATTAATAAAATTAATTATCAATGCGACTTTTGCAAGACAGTTTATTACCGGGAAAGTCCAACAATAAAATTTACACTTTAATGAAATTCCAACTTTTTTATTCCATGTATGACTCGTTCCACGGATGATATATGTTCGAATCGTTCAAGTATTGTATAATGTGACATAACCACAGCAACTTTTACGTTAACCTATGACACTATACTTTTTTTTTTTAAATTCTCGATAAATAGTAACTTCTGCAGCGATATACGGATGTATATATTTGATAAGAGTCGCTGGTTGCACGCCGTGCCAGCCCTCTTTCGGATCTTGTGGTCAGCTGTATCTGTATAGTAAGTCTTAGATAGTTGAATGCCCTAATCCATTGTTATACATATTGATGCACGGAGTATTGCATAATACTAACAAGTTCCTTATAACGCGTCGATAAGAATCTCGCGTATCATTTTCTTCCCTTTCCTTTTTTCTTTCTTCTGACACTCACATGATATTTACCGTTAGTGATGCTAATTAATAGCTTCTTCTTTCTTTTTTTTTTTTTTTTTTTTTAGAAATGATGATAATGACGATGACGATGGAAATAATAATAATCAATAAAATTAATAATTAATAATGGTAATAATATAATTATAATATAATTATAATTATAATATAATATAATATATAATAATATATATAATATAATATAATATAATAATATAATATAATATAATATACTATTAATAATATGTCTTTGCTTTGTGCGATCGACCAAGTGCAAACGCTGTCTAAAAGGCGGCCAGCGGCAAAAGGGATTCCGCTTTAATTGATTCGACATCAATTTATAAATACGCCTCGCCTTCTGCCCCGCGTCGGTCAGCGACGATTTTATTAAACAGGTACATGCAATGAATTTTCCTCGCGCTTGCGAAGATGTCGCCGCTGTGATACTCGGCATGCGTGTATGTAACGTAATATGTTTACCGTGTTTGTGTGTGTGAACGGCGCCCCCGGTCGACCGCACGATCAAAAATTGCATTTCATTAAATCGATATGAGATCGTTTTGGTATGATAATCCCGGCCATTTAATTTATCCGCGACTTTTTCTTTCCCATCCGAATCTCGGCGATCGTGCTGGGACACACCAGAGCCCATGGATTGATTATCCGGGGCGATCGCTGTCTCTGCTGTCATTCAATATAGGATTTTGATCGCCCCTAATTGGCTCGCTTGTCGAATCGATCGAATGTTCGGTTAATACGCGCGCGGACTATGCTCCGCTATCGCGGCCGTACAGTGTTGCCAACGGGGCGGTGGGACTCTTTTTACACGGCCATTTCAGCTGTCATTGCGCGAGATCTGAACGATACATCGGTCCGTGAGGGACGAATTGCGAGCGTCGCGCGAAGAAAATCCAACGCAACACCGATTCGACCGGAATCGATCGTCCGATCGGATCACCGTACATACGTCCATTCTGGCAACACTGTAGACGCGAGAACGACGTTTTCTTTTTCTTCTAATCGTTCATATTGTCGTTGGAGGATAGTCGGCAGAAAATGATCGGGCCCAGGTTTTCGTCCCCGGTGTTTGAACGTTTTCAGGCGATCTATTAAATGCGATTACATATATTTTACAATAATAACGAATCGAGTTCACAACTCGATGCAACGAATTCGACTAAGTAATATTGACGTTTACTTCGCATGAAGATACGTATGAAATATAGTTTCAGTACCTATCGGCAAGCCACTTTGATCGAAGCGGCAGAAGGACAACTAGTCCGGCAGACGGTGATCGCGAAGATACGCGTCTATGGTCGTACACGAACTCGTCCCGCTTTTTTTCCCGAACACATTTGCTTCGATCAAAACGGCCTCACCGTTGTTTCCGTATATGAAATAAACCTGAGGTATCTTTAAGTCTGTAAAGCTTCCGTTACGAATTTTTTAAGTTCTCGTTCTCTTTCCGTTCTCACCGCGTTTAAATGTTTGCTTCTCGCGTTAAATGTTCATCTATTTTGCTTTTTTCCCTACAAACTTCCCTTTGTTATTCTTTGTTATTTTTTCGCTTTTTTCTGTTTTTTATACTTTTTTTTTTTTCTTCAAATTTTTACTTTAAGATAAAAGTACCAGAGAATATTTGGCATTTCAGATGGCACAATCGTTTAACCTTGTACTGTGAGTTTCCACGTTAGTGCCTTTACTTGAATTCCCGCCAAAATTCTCTTTTCGCTTCTGACACTTCTCCACGCAAGAAATGATCCAGCGTCAGTTTGTTCGAACTCGTTTCTCTGTTCAAAGGCATAACGGTAAAATCAAGTTTTTCCTTTCGGGATGCTGCTCGTTCGTTTAGGACAATGTTTCCGTTTCTTTTACACGGATACGAGAGAAATTAAAATTTCGTCTGACTTGTGCCGAATAATACTACATACTTGGCTTGCTACGAAAGATCGATCTATCAAAATTTCTATAAATTTCAAAAGATTGCGGGTACGTATGTTTTCCATACATGTATAAGAAGTAAAAACAATACCAAACACAAAAGAACAGTAATTATTCTCGCAACGCGTTAAAAATATCGGTATCGCTGCTTAAAATTTGAATAAAAATTAGATATTAGAATGAATAGGTTGTGGCTTAAAAGTGCTTTAACAAAAGCAATACTTGGTCACTTCTTTGACATTAAACATACATAAAAATGTTTTAAATATACACGATATTTGTCTATAGAAACAAAGTTGAAGTTAACAGATTTTTGACTAACGTGTTATGTAAAAAATTCTGAATCGCATGATATATTAATATTGTATCGTCAATAATATTAAAAAAATATTTCGTAGAAAACAAGTTTTACAAAATTTTCAATATAATCTTCTGATTTCGTTGCCTCCGATATTCTTCGATTTCTTTTTAACGATCGATAATCAAGCGCTGCATTTTTTCAAACTACCCCTCGTGTTCCTCCCACTCGTAGCATTATTCGGCGTTCTACTGTGGTTTTACGGAAAAGTATACCGATTTAAATCGTACGGCCGAGAAACCATTTTGGTTCGGTAATTTTGATTTAAAAGAAGGAACCTATTTGGACGGCAATTACTTTCTATCCTATGCACGCTCGCGGTTTGTTCACGCAAGCTTGCTCTCAATTCGCCACTTTCATTTCCTATTTTTCCTTCACTTATTTGTTTCTTGTCATTCATTCCGCAAACTAGTTCACGAGGAATCGTTCAGAATCAATCAGAATGTTCCTACGAAATCCTCCTTTGTAAAATCATAACGATTCAATGATCTTGATCGTTTCTTTTTTCCTAGGATCAGCGGGCGTAAGTTCTTGCGTTCGATCGAGCACAGTGACATCGACTAATACTTTATGTCGTTTTAATTCGTCTATGAAATTCTATTCTCAGGAAATTCGCTGGGATTCGATAGGCAAATTCGAAGACCACGGGTAAAAAACACGATAACACGATAGCATTTCCCGTATTTTCTGTAGAGTAATTTTTTAATTCCATACAGTGTGGAAAAATGTGTTTTATCGTCGTCTTTCACGATTCGACATTAAGTTAATATTATTCGCTTCTTATAAAACATTGTGCACTTATCGTCTGTTTCCAAAAGGCGAATCTATCCGTTCTTCGAACTGCTTCATATTGAAAAAATCAAATGAAAAGTCAGAAAATTAACGAAGATGGGCCTGTCGTATTTTCCCCGCGCGGTCTTCGTATTGTTTTATGTCTCTGCTACCAGTCAAACCGATCGAAGAAACAAAAGAAAACAGACTTTTTCTAAGTACGTAGACAATGTCTCTAGTATTAAAAAGAGAAGAAAAAGAAATAGAAAAACTATTTCGCAAGATTTATACAATCCTCGTGGTACGATAATGACGAACCGTGTTTAAGCGACTTGTTCTCCGTGAAGGGAATTATGAACTCCACAGATCGATTGAAATTCGGTAAACACGATCGGAGATACGACGGCGTCTTTGGTTCGGAAATACACGATTCTACGTGACTGTATACGTGTGTCGCGAAAAAACGTAATGTATCGCCACGTTAATAATATAATTGGTCTGATTTCGTGATTCTCCCTTTTCTCCGCGGAATTTGACACGGTTTTGCACAAAAAAGAACTCTGTAATTGACACTGCTCCTCCCGTTTCTTTCTTTCTTCTTTTTTTCCTTTTTTTAATGTTTATTCGCCCGACGAATCTCTTAATCTCAAGTAACGTTAACGTGTTAAAACGGGCATATATACGTATATACTTACAGCATTAATATAACTATATATAGGTATATATATTAAATATCGATACACGATTCGAGGTTGATATAAACCGTAAAATTATGCGAGCAAACAAGGATAAAACACGTGTGTGAGGAGAAAAGAAATCTTCGCGCGATTAAATTGTACTAGAAAAATGAGCATCGATTAACACGATGGAAATAGTCTCCTCTCTGTAAATACGAATTAAAAGAGAGAGGGAAAGAAACGAACGGACGTTAAATATATACCTACAGTCTTTGAAATACCCTTTGAATTTTTTCGTTCCGGTGCTCGTTAAAAAAAAAAAGGAAACCAACGAGACGCTGGTCAACAACGCGAGTAACAACGGTCCTGATAATATCAATAATTACGGATAAATTAATGACAAAGAATCAGTTTAAATTCGTCGACGAGATAGCAGGGAAATCCATCGCTACGTTTCGAAGCAATCTCTTTCAAAACGAACGTATATCGTCGTCAAGAGACTTGACGCGTACGAATTCACCCGTGTATCACGTCGCAAAATTTATCGAGATCAAATGATTCCTTTCTTTTTTCTCTGTATGTGTGTTCCTCTTTTTTTCTCTATATTCTACTCTTTATTCTATTATCGTCTTTTTCGGCTATCAAAAAAGATGATTCGTATATGAGTTACGCGCGAGTCGTGCGAACGATCGAAAGCGAGAAGGGAGCACATTTAACGATGTTGGTTTAAAGTAGAAGCGTCCCGCGATAGACAGAGAAGTTGCTGAACCTTTGAAATCTGCCTCACAAATTTTATATGTTTCATTTATCTTTTTCATTGTTCTACATACACGTATATATATATATATATATATATATATATATACGCATTTATACTCATATGTATATAATCAGAAAGCAAGATCTTTGAAAGAGAATCTCGCTGCTAGAGTACTATCGATCGATCGATTCAACTGCGAAGCCTATCTATCTCTACCGAAATTTCGTGCATGCAGCTTTATTTTCTTATTATTCCTTTTTCCTTCTATCGGCGAACACGGTCTTAGGTCGTCGAGAGGAGGCTAGCAAGCAGCCTGAGCCTGACACACACGATGGTATCTTCGTGGTGTGCGTGAGTGCGTGTATTTCTTCGTACACGAAGCTCGAAACGATATTTTAATCGTTTTTCTTCGTTTTTATACTTCTTATATTTGTATTTTTTTTTCCTATAATTTTTTATTCGTTTCATTGAATTACTTTTTAATCTGGCAGTATAACAATTGGTGTATAAAATTTTGCTTCCGCGCGTTTGCCCTTCCTTCTTTTTCTTTCCTTTTTAAACCATTACCTTATCGACACTTCGTACTATTTTCGTCGCTTTTCATCGACCCATCGTCATCCCCATAAGATTCGTGCCTATTTGTAATACCGGCCCACGGCGATTCGCCTAATTAATTCGATAAAATTTCGAGAAAAATATCACAATTGCCACTAGGTTCGCGGCGAATCTTCGTTCTAGACATGCCCGCCTGCGTCCTTCCAGGAAGAACAATCGGTCAAACCGAATATTCGATTTGTTTTCACGGTCTTCCGTTCGTCCGGAACGCGCGTCGCGTGCGTCCCCCGTGCTATATTACATACGACAGAGAAATTACGCTATATCGACCCCCCATGAAACGCGCCATTCGCAAACGAATATTTCACCCTTTAAGCTAAAAACCACGAAAGACGAGATGTTTAACGCGAATCGATAAATCGATACGAACCGCGCGAATATTCGTTTATTGACAATATACCTAAATGATTCGCAGCGAATAGAAAATCCGCAAATTTACGATTCGCGGTTTTATTAAAATTTTAAAAGCAACAGTCTCGGATAACGAAGATGAAACGTTCATTACGCCAATAAATATATTCCTTCGTACGTATTCGTTCAAATAAATATTAAAAATTTCAGGGCGATCCTCTTCCGATCAAATATTTCGATTTCTCGGTTTGAAAAGATTCTCTTCCCAATTATCTTTCTCGATAGGATGCGCGTTAATTTCGAATATTCGTTCGTTTCGTCTCGCATCAATTCCAACGCCACGTGAAATCACCGTACGCGAATATTCGATCGGAGTTATCGTGAAATAATAATATCGGCGAAATTCCAAACATCGTTCGATAATATTTCCGAAGATCGGCGAATATTCGTTGACGAATGCGCGTCTGCGACCGCACGCGAGGGGCCATCGTGAGGCAAACGGACGAACAATCGGCCGAACAATCGAACGGCCACAATGTGGGACACGCACGCGTGACACACGGACCCACGGGGTCTCTCTTTTTCTGCGAGGATCGCGTGACGAACAGCGACATCCCTCGAGAAGGCAAGGCGAGAGAGCCCAGCGAGGAAATGGAGCCTAGACGCTCTCGTCGGATGAAGGAAGACCTATTGCAATGACCTAAGAGTCGGTTCGAGAACCAGCACATATTTTCAGAGGCACGCGTGCTCATCCGTACGATTCTTGAGTCGCGTGTCCCTTTTCTTTGTTTTTTTTTTCCTTTACCTAACGAATCACGAAAAGATTCTTTTTTTTTTTTCTTTCTTTTAAAATTCTTGTTTTTTGGCGAACCGGAAGCGAGGTCATGTTCCGAGCCCTCTTGCATTCCATCAGAGACAGGAAGAGACAGAAAAGGCTACATAAAGATAACAAAGAGAAAGAATGGAGAAAGAGAGACAGAGAGGGCGCGACAGTCTAAGGACGCCTCGTCCCGTACGCCAATTATTCGCTATCTACTAATCAAAACCCCTTATTACGGCTAAAAAGACCCTGACGGAGTTTGCCAAGTGCCAGACGAGAGCGATAAGAAATCGTTCGACGATCGGTCAACGATCTTCTATTTCTATTTCTTTTTTCCTTTCGTTAGAACGTATACTCCATTATCTTCTTCTCCGCTCTATTATCGCTCGACAACGCAACACACATCGTCCGTGCATTTTAGACCAAGTCAAACACGATTCTTTCCTTTACGATTCTATATTCTTTTCCTATCACGTTTAGTAAACGCGTGATCGGCCCTTCTAACCACCCGCCATCCGTCATGGGATTGACGTATCTTTCTTGATCCGTGCTCCTCTCATCGTCTCGTTTCCATAAAAGAGGGAAGCGAGGAGAACGGCGAGGAAACACGACGGGTTTAGCGAGAAGAATAAGAAGAAAAAACAGGAAGAAGAGGTGTTTCGCTGCTCGATATTAGCCGCGCTGAATATCACAGACCGCGCAGAGATCGTTCTTCGATCTTCGGCGTCTTCTTTTTTTTTTTCGAATCTATTTGTATATGGATCCGGTCGAACGGTTCTGGAAGATGATGGACGATATTGCAGGGTACGTCTTCGCTGTCCTGTGACCATAATACAACACGAACCACGCGAGAGAAAAACGTGCTTTGATCGCGCTTGCATCGAGCGAGTGGTCGCCATCGCCGCGACAACAACAACGTCACGACGTCAACATGACGACGACGACGACCGTTCGTAACTCGACTTGTTACGGCTCGTGACTGACTGTAACTGTTCCACTGTTGTGGAAATTTGCAATTGTTGCTTGCTGGCAGTTGGCGAGAAGTTTAACGTAGCATTGGCAAACTCTGGGGTCGGCTCGGCGACAGTTTCCGCCCGCGGACATACGAACGGAGCGGCCGCTTGGCCTAATCGCCGAAACGGCTGCAGGCCTTCTTCCATTTGCACTGTGTGCACCATTGGTCACGATGCTCCATACCGTAGACCTTGCGGCATTTCTTCGTTTCGCCGCGGATCCGTCGCGGCGACGATGGCATCTTCCCGGTAGACACCGTCAACAGGCCCATGTTCTGTTGGTACGCCTGGAATGGCCTGGGCGACAGCTTTATGTGCTTGATCGGTGTACCCTGTTTTGTGGAAACAGAAATCAAATTTTAGAAATCGCACGGAGAAGGGCTTTTGTAATTCCGTTCTTTCTACGTTCGGACTACGTTCATTTAGCTCGTTTGCATTTACTGATTCGGCAACTAACGTAATCGTGATCGACAATACACGGCGTGTATTCAAACGAAAAAGCTGTGTTTCTTTGTGGTTTCTAGGTTTTTGGGAAACGAAGCAACCGTCCATTCTGCCAAATCACGCTCCTCAAAAATTATTCCATTGCAAGATCGTGAACTTATTAAGATGCTCGAACTACCGCAATAAACGCGTCCAAATGCGAATCAACGCGGATGTAACGCAACGTACCGGCGATTGGGAAATGGCGAACGCAGTGTTCCGTTCTCTGATGCCCATCATCGCGCTGTCCGTGTTGGTAGTGGCAGAAGTGGCTTCCAAACGGAGCTGTTTCTGGTATTCCGGATCTTCGTGCGGAGGCCTGGCCATGTCTCGATGCGACATCGTTGGTGGAGAGCTCATGTGATCGACCGCCACCTCTTGGTAATAAAATTCTTCCTCGTGGTCAGAGATGTCGTCGTCTTCCTCGTTATCGTAACCATTCGACTTTTTCGGCCTGCAAAATATGCGTGAACCTCGTTAAATGCGCCTGTATCAGCGCGTGCCAAATGTATACGCAATCTGCTCGCGCGTGAACGAAAACGATTTACTCTGTCCGATGTTCATGAAGTCTGGCATAGCCAGTGGTTTTATCTTATCGCTTGGTTCAAGGTTAACACTTGGATGGCGAAGGCTTTGAAAAATTGTACTCGCAGCGATAGATACCGGGCCGTTTTAAGTTTGGGTAATGTAAGTTGGGAAATAGTGCAGATGTGCAGAATATAGGATGGTTTTAAGTTGACAAATAAGATAGATGCCTTATCTGAAAATGGCAGATATCGTATCTCTTTTCTAAGTGCAATTAGACGAAGATGTTAGAAGAAAAGATAAGTAATCGAAAGAGAATAGATATAGATCTTGCAGGTGGCCTGTGGCCGTATTCACGAAACGAGGATTAATCGTCGCGCACACGAGTTTGCGCAACAGACGCGATAAAATGTAGCAGTGTGCCGAGAGCTCGTTAGAATTTCACGAGACTTGTTGCGTCTTACGCTACTACGCTTAAACTTACCCCAAGTGTGATTGACGCACGTGCTCCTCGATAAGCGCCACAGTCGCTTTGATTTCCAGGCAACCTGGCCAAGTGCATTTGAACACTACCGCTGCGTTCGCCTGAAATCAAAACGATCGAATAGATTTATCATCTGTTAGTTTCTACGTCGACATAGTTCGTACTGTGTTAGAAGATCGGACAGCAGTGATTGTTTCGAACGTTGGATCGATGAGTGGAACGTTGAATCGCTAAATACGAAGACGATTGAGCGTTAAAGCGATAGCGTTTTTAATATCTATCGCGTATCTTCTTTCCTCGTAGAGAAAGAATTCGATATCTAGAGCGAAGAGAATTTATTAAACACGTCGATTAGCGTTGTTGCGCGGCATTCGCGATAGTAAGTTGCAAATCCGTTCGAAACTCAAGCACACGATGTTAAAAGCGCAAAGTTCGAAAAACTTTCAATCGATCACGGATCCGCGAGCGAAACTCGCGAAACGCGAATTTCAGAAAAATTCAGTCGAAGCTAATTTCGTATGATTTTCGAACAGCCTCGATCGTAGTGCCGAAATATTTGACGAAAGATTTCGGACGTCCTCTAACGACGTCTCACGGTTCGTCGACGAGAGCGGCGTAGCGTGAATCGTACGTATATCGCGCGAAGTACAGTGGCGCACGGATGAAAATCGATGCGCGGCAGTCGGCGCGTACGCTGCGCGCCACGTTTCTTTGTTTATATCGGGCCGGCAGCTCTGTGCCGGCTCGATCACGTGCTATTGATCCAGGAACGATACACCGCTTGGTCGGGCCACGCGGTCGTGCTATGATCGTGCCGCGATCCTGCCTTCAACCGTTTCACGCGGCTCCGTCTGTCGCACGCAACGCAACAGACGCGAAGTCATGATTACGCCGCTTTGTTTTCCAGAGAGTCGACCGTTTCGAAATGCCAGACGATTGGAAATTGACGATGGAAGCACGCGTTACGTAAAATTTGTCGTGTTTTATAAACAAAGAAAAGAGCGGAGAACCAATCTTCTTATTACTCTTTTATTATATTTTATTCAAATTTCTAGAACGATACAAGAATGTTTTTGACTTTGGTGGAATCAAGACTGAATTTTGGCTGCTGTGTTAGTACAGAGCAAACCTCGTTCTGTGTGTGTCTAAAGTACGAGGAAAGCGGATTCGTTGATGGCACTTTTCCTTGGGAAAAGCGAGGGTAACGATTCGAGGTGCTAATTGGTTAAAAAAAAAGTTAGTGGTGGAAGCTTCCTACCAAATGTTGATCGTAGATGTTATTGCTCATGAAAAAAAAGCTGCTCTCTCCGTGCTTTCTAGAAACAAACAATATGCCCAAGGAACGTTTTAAGGACCCTCACAGGCCCGAAGACACTTATGGGACTTGAAAGTCCTAAGGGTTATTTATGGATCCTTAGGTTTATTGTTCGTTTGCTTAGGAGTCGACGTGACAATATGGATGTTGTTTGTGACTAATTGGAGTGGCTGATCCTTTTCTTTAAGTTTTTTTCTGGGGATGTCACGCACGTGTGCATGTGCAGATATGGAATTTTTTATATGTCGTGGAACATGTCGTTTCATACGTATAATTTGGGCGGGAAACGTGGGAATCGGAGGAGCATGAGAGGTTTAGGTGATTATTTAATTTGTTGGGTTTTGTGTTTGATCGGTAGGTTTAAGGTTATTGGTTTTACGACTATTCTGTTCCTCTTACAATCAGTTAAATATGCTACCTAACATTCTTCAAGAATCTCTGAATCTTCGAATTAACGAGAGGCGGTTGTCAACATGAAATTTCAAAGCAATAATTCTTCACAGAATAAATTGCACGCGTTGTATTTCGTACTCGTCTACTTCAATTTCCTATATACTCTTTTATCAACACCCGGCAAGAAAGAGGAACTCCAACTTGTCCAGTAAATAATAAAAAAACGATAATGATAGAAGACATTCTAAAGCTACGTTCGTTGAATATATCGATCTCTGCTGCATTTAGTTAAACATACGTTAGGAATATCAAATCAGAACAGTTCCATTGTTCCGAAAACAAATGATTTACGAAGACGCGAAACTTCGCGTATATAAATCTCTCGGTTTCAATAATTCAACTACCAACTTTTTTTCCTTGTTGTTGTCTTATCTCTTAATTAAACGTTTGAATTATCGGTAATGCACGTTTGAGGCAATGTGGCGAGAAACAATGTTTTGAATGTAAATTAAGAGACTTACTGCTCGTGAGCAAGATTATGCCACGGTTGGCAAAAACTGACGGAGCATACGTCTTCGTTTGTCTTGCGTAATTACATCTTGACATGTTAACGAAATATGCCTGACTTTTACAAAAAAAGATATCCATGAGAATTTTCGTAGCTGTGCAAAGGGGAGGATGTTTTTTACGTGTGTATGACTGTGTCAGCTGAAAATTTCGACACGGTCCGTGTCTGACATTGGCTGCGCCTCCAGGCATACTCAAATCACGAAAGGTTAAAAGCGAAGGACGTCGCGAGTGGCGACACTTCGAGGAACGCTCCGGACGATTAAAAGCATGTTCCACGGTGCGTGGGTCATCGATGATCCACGAATTTCAGTCGATGAAATACGCATCTTAAATAAAGGTTCCGCGCTGTTTCCCTTAATATTGGAAGTGTGATTGTATAAAATTAGATATTAAATGAATATAGATAACACCGCTGGAGAGCGACAAATGTAGCCAGATACGACATTATAGTACACTTGCATTGGCATCGAATAACGATAAGAGAACATAGCAACATATATCTCCGTGACAGTTACTTCTCAAGGACACGTTTCTTGTACACCAAGAAGTACACGTGTATCAAAGACACTTAACAATGGAACTATTAAACTCGTAAATTAATAATCGCACAATTGGAAAATATATTTGCTACGAGTTTGTACTAGGCTTACAAATTGTAACTCTTGATACGAATCTAATGCGGCGAACATTGCAGGATTTTATTGCCGCGTGTAATACGATAGAAGATCGACAGATAAAAAGATTTCGCGATATCGTTATTGGCGATAAGCAAAATGCTTTTAATTTCACAAAGTAAGGATACAGAAAAATAAAAATGAAATTTACGCGTGAAATATCTTGACACGTTTTCAAGATGTCTAACTTCAGATTTACAATAATTCTAGTTAAAAATATGTCGCGTGGATTCTCCGAAAAAAATATTATTCGCTCTAGCACAGTTGCAATTATTATTTACTGCTATTATTACTTTTCCCTGAACTAACTCGGAAACTAAACCTTAACAACACGCTGGAAACCGCTACAGTTACACAAAGCTTCAAAGTCAATACCGTCAAGCATAAATGGCCGACGCGACTGTTGACGAGTTTGAAACTCGTCGTTAATATCGCATTAGAAAAAGGGAGCAAACTTTTTCCATCGTAGAAATTGACATCGTACAAAATACCGTGAACGCGGTTGAGGCTCGATGACGCGAATCTCCCCTCCGTTTATCGAATGAGTCAGACGGAAGACGTGTTGTACCGGTGTGTCTCGGTTTTCAAAGTTCCATAAAACAGGAAAAGAATCGCCCGCGAAAAGCTGCTCTCGGTTCTTCAAGGACCTTTCTGTTCGTGACATCACCTCTGAAACGGTACACGCGGCCAGCGGCATATACGCGGCGTAGCATAGGCATCGGCGAGGTCACAGACCTTCTATGCCGGTTGGCAGGCAATGTTTTCCCTTGGCTTTGCCTTGCCTTGCCTCGTACCGAAGATGTCAGCGTCGATTCTTTCCCCTCTTACGCGCGTCGACTTTCAGTTACGTTCGTTAATAATTACGAATAGAGGCTGTCCATATCGATGAACGCGTAGTATCATTACGTCTACGCATACACCTAATGTAGATACAATGTAAACAGACTTTCTAAAATATCCTCCGATCTTTGTATCACGTAATCGCTCGACCAGTTTCCTTTCCAAAAAAAAAAAAAAAAAAAAAAAAAACGGTGATCTGTAAAGTGTGTACGGTAATACGCCGTAGTATACGCTATATGTACACACGAGGCTGTGTTAACAGGTTGCATCGAGTGCGACGCGATGCGCAATACAACCGATGTAATTGGTCACGGTCCGTTCCATTGGCGAGATCATCCAAAAGGAGCAGCGTGAGTCGAAGAAAGAGAGATGTAAATCTCGCCAGTCGAAGAGAAAGACGATCTTCTTCGGTGCTGCTCTGGATGGTGTGGCGGTCTTTTCAGTGAGCCAGGGATAAGTAAGCGAGCTGGCAGGGTTGCCGAGTTCGCTAGGCGAATGGTCTGTCCGTGGGTGCATCGCGCGCCGCGATACCATGTTGCCGGTAGTATAGATAGATAGATGGGGATGCACGCGGCTCCGCTCCGATCGGACCACGCCGGGGCCATCTACCCTAGGGCTTCAGGCTCGTTTACGCGACGATCTCTCCTCTCCTTCCCTTCTTTCCCTGCAGCGTGCACACGCATAAGCATGCACGCTCTCTGGAATCCCTCTGCTAATGTCATGCGTGCATAGCGTCCGTTTCGTATCGTGGCGTACGAATTGCTTATAATTGGACCGTGCATACGATTATACATATAGCGTCCTGCACGAATGAAAATTCCAAGCAAGGTCTCTCTTCGCGGTGCAGCCGCGTGTTCGTTTCGCGTCCATCACGAGAGTACTTGCTGCGTATATCGCGGAGTAGTGTACGCGTATAGGTGCATCGCGGGATAGCAGCGATTCAAACGTTCACCACGTTCGAGGTGAACGTCACGAGCACGACGAGACACGGGATATGAAAATCGATCCGAAACTACTTGCACCGCAACAACTTGCTTTCCACGCGGCTCTCGCTTTCTCCGCGCGTCACACGCGCCATGCTCACTGCCTTGGAAACAACGCCGTGCCTCCTTTCAATCCTTTATACTACCTAGACCTTTCGATAACTTGCGTTCAGTACCGTTCCTTATCCATTCGTTTCGTTTCGAAACAACTACATCGTTACTTTTCCTAGCGAGGTATCGAAGAATAGCAGTGCTCGATTCATTCGAACCTCAGATTTATGAAATGCATCGATACACAGATATGTCTCCTTTTTCTGGTATTTCATCGTCGGGTAGCGTTACCTAGTCATCGTGTACGTTCGTTGACGTCACGCTAATTCGATGTCAATTCCCATTTTGAGATCGCGTCGTCACCGTACAACACGCCGATATACCTTCCACTAGCGTCGGACGTATCGTGCGCGCGGGAAGAGAAAGAACGAGATGACTATACGGTCGGTGCGGGTAAGAAAGGGAGAAAGAAAGAGAGAGGAGTCAGCTGCGAAGAAGTGGGGAGGTAAGGGTAATGCCCGGGAAACCAAAACAAACCAGGCTTCTGTGTGTTGGCGCGTCGATCCGTGGCGTGTGGTGAGGGTCGGACGTTGACCCTTCTTAACACACGAATGCTTTACGCACGAACATGGAGTATACAGGGTGACGAGAAATCTATGGGTTTGTTATGGGGTACCTCATGGTCGAAGTTAGGCTCGCAAGTTACGTCGATACGAACGCTCCAAGATTAGAAAGTTTTAGCGTAAGTGTAGAGCACGATAAGACGATGTCGCTTGAAAAGTCTGGAAACGGCACAATGGCGCGCGAAAAAGATTACAAAGATTCACGCGCTTTTTGATATCCATTTCTTTTATTTTACGAATGGATAGGCAGAAACGAGTAGATATCCAACAAGTTTTAAGCGTTTTCTACGCTTGGTTTTGAATCCGTGTATCGTTTGTACGCTGCGTACACGCGCGCGTCAAAGCGTGCTATTGTTTACTAAAGCGCGTTTGGAGCGGCATCGGCGATAATAGATGCGCACAAAGAGCAAGAAGTTAGCCTGAGGTCTGTCATTGTTCGACGTCGCCGATGTGTAGAAATTTGAACGGTAAAAAGTGCACGAGGTACAGAAACACGCTGGAACGGCAGATTCGGCGCAATTTCCAAGCAAGAACAGAGGTCGACGACACAGGGAACACAGAAAGAGAATCGTTCCTAGCACGTGAGAGGGAGGGAGGAGAGCGTTGAACATCCGTGAGTCACGATGAAACTGCATCAGGATATTCAACTGTTTACAATGTGCGCCTGGCCAACGAGAAATATAGTATAAAGAGACCGATTCGCAAATGGAGTAATTTTTTCAGGATCCATCCTTGCTCCGTTATCGACATTTGTTTCTTTCTTTTTCTTTCTTTAACGATCGGGATTCGTTGGAAAAATTTGCGATAAATCTCGATTTATCGATGAGATCGTCGCCATTATGAAGGTCAGCGCCACCATCGAGAACACTGTGAAACGGCAGTTGCTTGGCCCGTAAGAGCAACAGAGAACAATATACGAAGGAAGTAGGACGGAAAAAGTGAAAGACTCAAGAGCAAGAGCGCAGGGGGGAAGCGCGGCGCATGCGCAGTCGCGTTGTTTACGTCGCCGAACGGCGTGCGTCTTTGACCAGCGTCTACCCGAAACGACAGAGGACGCTAGCACATCGAAGTAGCGGCAAATCATCAGGCATGATACGTATGTACTTGCTCGCGTCGAGTCTCGATCGAATGTGTCACTTTGTCGTTTAGGTAGACAAACGCGAGCCGACGGCAAGCGGTCGAGATAACGAGCGAACGAAAACGATAACGAGATGGGATAAAGACGAGCGACATGACGCGCGAATTGTCGGTCATTCCCTCCATGCTTATCGTCTTATCGTTGACTTTGACTTTGACACGAGGTACGTTCCAGCCATGTTGTAAAAATCCGCCGGTTACCTTGTTCGCGCTTCCGCGATAAAAATACGCGCGCGTTGTTGGTTTGCGCGCGGTGCAGCTGAATTGAAGACGGAAACGAGGCGAGGCTGATTAATCATGGCCGACTCTACTTTGCGTTAGCGGTATACCGGTCGCAGCGTTTGTTTCCTTCGCGTATGTGGGAAACACCGCGCAGTTAGCATAATAATTTGGGATTTTACTTTCCAACGAAGATTAATTAACTCGATGATTATCTTAATTAGTTTGGCTCTGTTGTACTTTCGCATTGTTCTGATTATTGGCACGCTCGATCGAAAGTAACTAAGACGATACGCTGTTACCAACGGAATAATTGGGATCGTAATTAGGACATTAATCATTTATACGATTTATACGGTACACAATAAAATTATATTTCGAAGAAATCTTTTAATTAACCGCGTAAATAGGCGACGTAGAAAGCGAGAGTGCTGTTACCGTTTCGCTACGACTAATTCTTCGCAATTTTGTAAAAATGCTGCATTACGATGAAGCTTTCCTATTTTTACGATAAATTTGAAATGGTATCGTCGCGAAACTATTCGACGTATAAAGCATTAAACGTTCTAACCTAATTTCCTAACTTTACTTCGAAACACAACCGAAACTCGGAGCTTTCTCGCCAGAACGAGTATCATTCCACTGAAACCACGAACGCTTAAGAATTCCTCAGTCGAGCGACCAGTGAACTCGCTGAAATCTCGGTGCGTCCCCGTTCGGTTGTTCCTTTCTACCTCGTTTTTCGTGGCCACATTCCAGACAATTACGTTTCGTTAAGGAACAAGCATCGTTGCGAACCAACAGCCAAAACTGGTAGATACCGTTACTACGGGCAGGAAACATGGTTTTCGTCGACCATGCCTCGTCGTAATTCATTCTTAATTGCTGTACGCCGAGCAACGTTAACGATAGAGATACTCGTGGCCCGTGGACCGCGTACAAGCGTGTACAAGCGTGCACGAGCGTTGGAACGCATTCGGTTGGTCACGTATGAGCATTTTTCTGGCCGAGAGATACGCGGATTGAATCGTGGCGAGCAAACGGGCGCACGTTACGCTTTTAAGGCGGCTGACAAGCCTGACAAGCGACGAGTTGTTACCGTTCACTGCGCCTCGAACTCGCGCCAGTCGGCGATTGTTCGGATAGGGACGCTTTTTCAAGGCCAGTGCCGGCTTGCACCGCAACGAGAAATATTTATTCGCGCTCTTATCGCGGCAGGCTCACTTGTTATTGCCAAACTGGACGACAATGCTCGTCTGCGCGGCCGCTATCGGACGAGGAACGTTCAACATCCAATCTGAGGTCGCGAAACGTACGCTCGATTCGACACCAGGAAATTCGATCGATGTTCGCGGTCGGTCTTACGCGGCGCAACGAGACTTTTAGCGTCCTTGAGATGCTTTCTCGCTTCACCACTTGGTACATCGAGCGTTTTCTAGTCGACCGTGTCATTTTCGTTTCTATATCTCAACTATTTTGTTCATTCCCTTCTGTGAAAACGTCCAGCTACATTCGATGATTCACAGCTATCCATATGCCTGATTTCACGAGGGTACAGACGATGTCCGTAGATATTTGTACAACTCATTCGTAAGTTTTCGTCTGGTTCCATGCATATTATTCGGAGGACTCTCTTCCATCAATATTTGCGGAGCATCATCGTCGGGCATGCTAATCCCGGTTACAAAATCTTACGAATCGCTATTAACACATTTTCTGATTTTAGGGCTATCAGATCGAAAACAGTTCGGAGAAATTGTAAAGTGCAGGAATAAAACGATTTCCCTCTTTAAATTTAATATTCTCTTCATTTCGTACTCGGTATGTGATGAAAATTCGCAAATCCAAGTTTAACTATCCTGTCACGTCGAATTATATATAAGTAGTGGAAATCTAAATTCGTTAAAACAAGACGTAGGAATAAGAAAATAAATAAAAAGAAATTGTAGACAGCGACGTTTATAGAATCCGTTTGCACTTTAAACTTTACGGCGATAAAAATTCGCAAATACAGTGGCTGGCGGAAGCTTCCGGCCACAGTGTGGTATCGTTGCGCTGTCCAGATAACACGTTTTTCAAAGCCTATTGCACAATTATACCGTGTATACTTAACACACGGAATACGACGTTCCGAAACTTTTTGCCGAAAGAATTCTATTTTATAATATTAGATAATGAAGTAATCTAACCGAAACCTAATTTCGTATTCATTTACGACAGCAGTCTATAATTAATGAAAGCGTTTTATTAAAAGAAACGCGAATCGGAAACCGTTGGCAGCCATTTCCGATAAATCCTCCATTTAGTTCGCACTTGCCATAATAACATTTTTAGTACATTTTCAGTGCATAGCTGGCGGAACTATTATTCACGTGGTCACCGGTTCACGTTTCTATAATTGCAACGAGACTGCGCATGGTTCTCGGAACACGCGCGAAAAACAAGTCTGACCGGGCTTCCACGAGGTAAATCGCGCCGGGCCACGGCACTTGTAAAAATAAAATTCGGTTATACGTCTGCCTGTTAAACTGTATTTACCCAACGTGAAGTTGTCTCTGTATATTTTTGAACGATCGTTCA